>VXAD01003443.1:796314-973080 GCA_013399195.1 Dicrurus megarhynchus
GACATGGAGACGGCCCCTTCCCCCCCCCCCCCAGCATAGTAGATCTTTTCCATCAGTTGAATATACTAATAGAAAAATACATAATCTAGAAAAAACATTTCTATGTAAGTTAGATACCTGTGTGTATGTATATATGTATATATATGTACTTTTAAAAAAATTAATTTTCTTGCAATTTAAAACAAATTAAAAAGTGACATAGCTGTTTTGCTAATTATAGTGACAGATGTGTATGAATGTCATACATAAAATACTATTTTCAAGAGAAGACTTTTGGATGCCAGGACGGATTTTTCTCTTTGCTTGCTCTTTAACTATGCATTGTAGAGTAGTCCACAGTAAAAACATTGTGTCTCTGTGATTTATTCTTGCTTTTGTGCTACTTCTGTTGTTTTAAATCATGTCTGCTTCTAGGTCTCATAAGCAGAAGTAATAGATGATGAACCCACGGTGTCTTTGGTTAGATTGTTCTTCTATTAGATATTTTTAGTGACTTTATCCTTTCTTTTTTTCCAACATCTGCACTTCAGAGGCAAATGCCTCTGATAGTCAGCATCATATGCTTTCTTTTCTATAATTTTTTATTTATATAGCACAATATGTGAGCATATTGTCACTGTCCAAAAAGTGGAAATTTCCAAACCATGCTGCATGATGCTTAATCAAGGAAGATAAACTTGGAACTTGTGAAACAAGAGCTATTGGTTTTTTGTCTGGATTTTTTAATAGCAGCAAAGAAATTTGCCCAGGTACAGTCTGAATGAATGGATAGATAAGAAAACTGTGATATAGAAATTTTATAAATTAAGAAAAGAATGTCAAAATGGTCCCTCCTTGTTGAAATGAGAGATTTTTTTTTTTTTTTTTTTAAGTAAAAGACAAATTAGCTTTCATCCTCTGAGCTCCTGTATTTTAGGCATTTTAACATCTAAAGTGAAATATAAAGCCCTCAAGGATTTCCCTTTGTTATTCTTCCTACATCCATAAGTACTTCTGAGCAAATCTGTGAGCTATTTGTCTTACAACTTTCAATATCAATTTCCTGTTTCTACAGGTAACAATGTTCTTTTCACATCTGTCTGGTTTTGTTTTTTCAATAATTTCATTATGGCTTCATCCTTAGGTTGCAAGACAATTTGTAGTACGTACCTCTTTCAACAATTACTGCAGATTTTTAAATGTGTCTATTGTTAATTCAGCTTTCAAAAGTCTCTAGTTCAGTGACAGCAAAGTAGAACAAACTGAATTTTTGTATGCATTTTGTTTCTATAATTTTCTCCTGGTGAATGCCAGAATCAGTGGTAGTGGATCCATAGTCTTTCAGAAATCCTTGTCTGTTTTTCCACCTTACTTACTTTTAGTTTTTTTAGTGACCCATGTGAAAGCAAAGAGAAAAGTAATCACAGTGATTTCTGGTGGCAAATACGAACAGTATTGCTGCACCGATTGGTGTGTTGAGTAATAATTGGAAAATAATTTCAGGCTGAGTCCTAATTATAAAGGTCCCTGATGGACTCTAAGCAACTCCAGTTGCAATTGGATTAAATGAGAAAAAAACCCCAACTTCTAAAGAAAGTCTTATGTTTGAAAATATGACTCTTTATAAAAAAATAATTTGGCTATTTCTCAAATTGTCTGTGTAATTACCCAGGAGTATATGAACAACCATGCTTTAAATCTGAGAATAGATCGTTTATTCTGAAGGTGCAAAACTTCATTCCCAATTTCAGTTGTTTTGAACTGATGATCTAAACCAACTACGATAGTCTGTATTTTGAATTTAAAACCTTAAAGTGGTTCTTTGAGTAGCAGTTTTTAAAATGCCTTGGAAACATTGGTCTCACTAGTAGTCAAAGGAAGTTACTTGTCCAGCATCCTGTGGATCTGACTTTTCAGACTGCCATATATGTCATGGAGCTCCTCTGTGTGTGACTGGGCAGGAATTTAAAAAATGATAAATACTAGGCGAAAACAGTAGTGTGACTTATGTATGATAACTGTTTTCATAGTTCTTTTGCACCACTGTGATAATAAATTAATGATATTCTTCAGTCTTTAAAATTCTTGTTAGAGCCTAAATTGGTCCCAGCAAATTGATGTCTTGCTGATTTAAATGTTGATACTGCACCAACATGGAGAATCAAAATCCAGTGGGAAGTCTGGGGTATGTAAAGCCTTTTTCCAGAAGCTGTCCACTTCAAACCAGTGACCCAAGACTGAAATGCATTGTGAATCAAAGGTAGAGGCACATGGTGTATATTTTATTTTAATTGCTCCAAAAATTCAGCCTCACACCACAGCCTCCCCAGTACACAAAGGCTGGGGAATAGTTAATCAAGTATGACTCATGTCAAACTACTGGAGGTGAACAGGATGTGGGGTCAGCAGTCCTATGCCTTTGGCTGCAGTATGAGGTTCACTGTTTCATGAATAGAGTTTCTTCTCATTATAAGTGACACGAGGAAATGGCACAAAGATTGTGCTGAAGTGACTTAGACAAGTGTGGCCATGCATAATGATTAGGACGTACTGAAAATAAAATAAAATTTGTCTTTATACATTGAAATTTTTTTCCAAACACATGTTCAAGTATCTTTCCCTTTGATGTCTTCTCAGCCGAAGTAGAGATTATACTTTCCTTCCAAGGATCTGATGGTCTCCCGTGTGGTAGGGAACTCAATATGGCCTGGATCAACTTTTCATTCATCTACTTTTTAGTCCTGGTAACAGGAAGAAAATGACATTATTGAGAGCCTACAGTATGAGAGAGGCAGATCTATGACTAGCAATTTAATAACATTTGAATAAGGTTTGTACAGTGTTTCATGTCTTCAAATTTTCTAGCGAAGCCGAGGAGAGCAGCTGCATGGTCTGTAATTATATAGCAAGTAATAAGTACTTTTTTTTTTTTTAGGAAGTGAAGAGATTTTCAATTGCAAGTCAAAATTTATGACACACTATAATAACTGTTTAAACCTTTTATACAGAAGAAGTTAGCAGTGCCAGCTCTTCGGGAGAGCGAGGTTAGCTCAGCAAATGTATTTTTCAGTTGCCTTAAAAATGACTGAGTAGCAATCACATAGGCCTTTTTTTTGCATTCCAGCCCAGAACAGCTGTTTTAGCTCAGTAAATACATCTTTAATGAAATTACAACCTGCTCTTTTAAGTTGCATTTACAGGCACTGTCTGATTAGATGGATATTGTACTAGAGATGAAAAGTGGCAACTTCACCAGCAGGAAGAGGTATTTGTTTTATGCGCCACCCACGCAATGGGAGTGTGGGCAGAAAAACCAAGAGCGATGCCTCAGAAGGAAAGTGGTGTGTAGTTTACACAAGGTATATTGCTAAGTGTTAAGAGATTGTAGGTTATTAAATGAAGCAGAGCAGTGACACACAGCAGCGAAAATCATAAACAGCACAGTAAGCTTTCTTATTTGCTGAAGATTAGGAATGTTCGTTAAAAATTATTTGGGAATAAGCATTCTTAAAGCAGAGAGTTAATGTATTCTAAGATATGTGTTAGCTGCAATAGTACAAGCCTGTGTAGGTGTTAGTTTTGCTATGTTTTTAAAACTGGCCGCTTTTTTTTTTATGCATATGCATAGTCTGGGCAGAAATGCTGTCTGTCACACTTCTGATGGAACTTACTGAAAAAGCACACCTATAATTTCTCTGCTTTCCTCCATGGCTTCTCGTGAGCTCAAAACTAAGAGTATTACATGACATTTTAAAAATATCTTGCTGTGTTCCAGATGCAAATCTTTGAAATGGCTTTAAACACAACCAACAGCAAACCTAATGAACTGAGAAAAGCCGGATTTTTTAAGAGGAGATCCAGAAAGAGCTTGATAGCCAGAGAAGCTTTGCATTTGTATTTCTCCACTGTGGTGGGCTGACCCTGGCTGGATGTCATGTGTCCCCCAAAACCTTTCTATTATTCCTTCCTCAGCTGGACAGGGGGCAGAAAATGTAATGAAAGGCTCATGGGTCAAGACAGGAATGGGGAGAGATCACTCACCAGTTACTGTCATAGGCAAAACAGACTCAATTTGGAGAAAAATTACCTCAATTTATTATCAATCTAATCTGAATAGGATAGTGAGAAATAGAACCAAATCTTAAAAACACCCTCCCCCCACCTTCTTCCTGGGCTTGGGTTTCCCCCCAGTTTTCTCTACCTGCTCCGTGGGGTGCAAGGGGACAGGGAACAGGGGTTGTGGTCAGTTCATCATACCTTGTCTCTGCCACTGCTTCCCCCTCAGGGAGAGGAGTCTGCTCCCATGCCTGGAGTACCTCCTCCCCTCCTTCTTCACTGAGCNGTCATAGGCAAAACAGACTCAATTTGGAGAAAAATTACCTCAATTTATTATCAATCTAATCTGAATAGGATAGTGAGAAATAGAACCAAATCTTAAAAACACCCTCCCCCCACCTTCTTCCTGGGCTTCGGTTTCCCCCCAGATTTCTCTACCTGCTCCGTGGGGTGCAAGGGGACAGGGAACAGGGGTTGTGGTCAGTTCATCATACCTTGTCTCTGCCACTGCTTCCCCCTCAGGGAGAGGAGTCTGCTCCCATGCCTGGAGTACCTCCTCCCCTCCTTCTTCACTGAGCCTCCTGTCTGCAGAGCTGTTAGTCTCTCATGAGAGCTTTGGTGGGCACCTTGCACCTTCCCACCACATCATGACCACAAGATAAGGCTCTGTAAGCAAGAGAGACAGTAATTTTTAAGAATAAACAGTGGTGCTCCATAATTCCATTTATATTCTGTGGATAGGATAGTAAGGTATTTAACTCCAGCCCCCTCTAGATACAACCAAGGGGAGAATGACCTTTCAATGAAATATGAGTTAATAACACTACAGTGCTGTGTGCTTTGTTCGAGTTAATATCTGTGCAGATTGTAACAAAATGCAGTCTAATGTGTATTGAAAATTAATTAGAGTAAAGAGTGTGTTTTAGTAATGTAATGAATATAATCTTTGGTTACATCAGCAAATTTCTATTGCAATTAATAACAATTAACAGTTTTAAATAAAGGGTCGAGGGAAAAGGATGTTTCTCATATTAGCTGTATCGCATTTACTATTCGTCATCTCTGGTTAGATCCTGTATGATTCGCATGCCCATCTTTTTTTTCCTGAAGCTAAAGCATTAAGGAGACATTAAGTCCCTTTATGAGGAGCATAGGGGAGAAGATTGGATGTTCTTAATAGCTTGTCAAAAGGAGACAGTGAAAGAAAGAGGTTTAGTGTGGTATTTGTATCCTTACATATATCTGGAGGCAGCAGAGGAGTTTTGCAGAGGATGTTTTTGTAGATGTCTGGCACAGAGAGAGCTGCTCTGTAAGTTGCAGAGTCCATGGGGCACAAGTGAGCACTGGCAGATCTCAGCCAAGTGCAGCATAAGCATCTTTTCAGCTGTTATGTTGAACCATTTGAGGAAACTTCCGTAAAATCAGAGACATCATTTAGAGATAGGGAGATGATGAGGGGTAAAATGGATGCAGGGATTGGTTAATTTTTGTGTATATGGGATCAAGGTGATGTACCCCAGTGATGGTGGGGTACCCCCTCCTGTTGCACTTTTGTTTGAGTATCCCTTTTCTCCGATTGCTGTTTTGCCTCCCACTGATCCCTTCCTGCTCTATAAGGGGAAACATATTCCTTACAGTTGTATGAGGAATACATGCCCAAGTGAATGTGTAAATGAGAGCATTTTTGATGTTTTAAATCCCTCAAAACTTGACATTGAATAAAGTCCTATAATTGCATCGTCCCACAGGTACCCCAGAGGTTTATAGTCTAACCCAGGAGTTGCCTGCCATTCCATTTGTCTGAAATATTAAATGCTGTGAGCAAAAGTGGTAGATGTGTGGCTCTGCTAGACTGATCAGCAGAGAAACAGTTAATAACATTGACATTTAAATTGGCTTCATGTTAAGTGTCAGTTCTCACCACAGAGCTGAAGAAGAGCTATTGTTTCAGCCAGTCTGTTTGCAGATTCATGAAAACAGTCTCCAGTTGCTTACATAAGGGTCAAGGTTGGAAAAATAGCTTTACAACTCCATGGACAGCAACCATAAAGGAATTGTGTCAACTAGCACTCCTGCCTGCATGTTTTCTCTTTATGCTGTGTGAACTATCGGTGATCTATGAAGTGATCACTGACTGTATACTAGAAATAGTATTGTCACAGGAGAATGTTCTTATTTCTTTTTATTCTTTCTTATTCTGCATCCTGAAACAGTTAAATTTCAGAGAATTAATGAAGTCACTAGAAGAGTTCAGAAACAAAATTAAATGCCAGTTGTAGTAGCCTCAAACATACGTTTATCTGAATTTTCCACTCACAGAAGGCTGCAGGAAAAAATAGTCTTGCAGGAAGAGGACACAGTAAAATTTAATGTAGAATTTCACTCAAAAAAACTCCTAGTGCTTACATATTTCTTTAGTATCAAAAAAAGCAAAGTATACTAAGTAAAAGCTTAGTAATCACATGGTTTGTATACTTTATAAATTTTAGAATATTAAGGTAGCCTTCTTTCTTGTAAAGTATATGCATATCAAACAGTTTAAGCTCACTATTATCAGTTTATTGACTATTAAAATAATAAAATTAAAAAGTAAAGATCGTTAAGTATATCTTTTTTTTGCATGAAACCCTCAGGAAAGCAGGGAGGAGGAAGCTGGTAGTTATATTCAAGTAGGGGTAAGATTCAAGAGCTCTAACCACTGATGCTACTGGAGTGTCTGGGCTGCAGTGATTTCTTCTCCTTTAACACATTCCATCTCTTCATGGGATACAAAAGTTGTCATCTCAGATAAAAACTGATTAACTTACACTGTCAGTGAAAACACTTCAGTGGTAAAGTTTTAAGCCTAAAAATTATTTCAAGTTCCTATCAGTAAGTTCTATGTTGATAATTGCTTAACTAGCAAAATGTACTTTTTAAGAATATGACTTCTGGCCCAACTGCAGTGTTGAAGGCACTTTCACTAAAACATTAACATGACTTCATCTTTAATTACCACTTCAAGGTTGGTTACTGATTCAAAATACAGATTAGGAAATATTTCATTTCTCTGACAAGTTTATAGTAATCTCTCATGTGCTTAAGGCAAATAGTGATAAACAGGCAAACACAAATTGTGTTTATTTCAAACTACTCATGATCTGCATGCTCATGTTAAAAAAAAGGCATCAAGCCAAGTTTAGTGAGTGCATAATGTCGGTCTGGGCTCAGATCTTCTTGCTTTGTTCCAGTCCTTGCAGTAATGTTTCAATTTTTCAAAAGCTGAAATGGACGAAACCAGATAACTCTGAGCATCAAGGGTACTTTTCTGAGGGATGAGTTTATGACATAGGCATTGATAGCATAAATCTCCCCCAGTGCCTGACAAATGTGCCTCATCTGTGAGGGAAAGGACTACTCCTGGTGACGGAAGGATAGGTCTCCACGCCAAATCATTACATGGTCTCTTAGATCATACTTCCACCAACGCTCCAGTTTCTGAAATGTGGAGCTCTGTCTGGAACTAAAATCAAATCAGAAGCCCATTTTGGGTAATTATCATGTGGTAATTCCCTAGGAGTACACTTCCATGTGCAAACAGAGATGTAGAGGTAAAGGATGGAACCTGCATGTTTAGATAGGATTTACTGAGTCATTGATTCCCAGACATATGTTTTTGTTCTTAGCTGCTGTTTGTTTCCAAATTATTTCAAAGAGAATCAAAAATCGGTCCCAATTTTCTGTCTTGGTTCTCTTCTGAGCCCATGGCTCCTGATTTTGTAAGAGACTACACATTTTTATGTGCAGTCACACCTGTCTGTTTGCATGTAAGAGCAGTGCTGTGGAGTGTAATGCTTCCAGATAATTTGGAAAACACCATTTCCTTGGACACAGGTATGGTTTCCCAATGTTGGCCCAGTAACTGTAACAGCTGTACACATATTTTATAAGATTTAGACCATTTTATTGAATGCCTTGCTTTCAAACATGGTGCAGTGTGGGTTTCTGTTTTATATTATTGCAGTTGAAAGTGTCTACTCTAACAAATACAAATAATCTGCTGAGCACAACCCATAAGAGGTTTTGGACTAAAGCAGAACCTGCATCAGCATAATTGAAGAAAAATCACAATAGTGAATAGTGGCCTGTGTCACACAGCTCTTTTCCTGGTTTGTTGTGCAGAATAAGGAAATACAGAATATAGAAACCCTTTTATATGACTGCTTGCATATATGTCTCACACAAAGGAGTTCAAGGTAATGTCCCATTGTCTTCTACCTTTCTCTGGCATCAATGTCAGAGCCAAAAAATGAATGGGAATCTGGACATGTAGATGTGAGGAGTAGCCATCCTGTCAGCACCTTGGAGATAGCTCCCTAGCAGCTCAATTTATCATGGCTGTAGGCACTGTCTTAGAGTCACACAGCAAAAAGCAGCCTTGATTTCAGGGGCACAACAGAGTAATTTGAGACTAGTGCACACAAATATATCCATAGCTGTCACTGATTCAGGTTTTGCTAGAGAAAGAAAACCTGACACTCCTTTATCTTTCCCCCAGAAAGCTGTTACTCGTATAGGTTTGGGCTTCTCTCTTCTTCCACATATCAATGCATGGGATGGAAGTGAAAAAAACTCAGCTTGTGTCAGATATGCATTGCCAGTGGGCATGGAGGCTCTCCCTTCTGCTGCTGGATCACACCAGCCTGAAGCAGGTAACAGCTCACACTTCCCATCTCGCTGCAGCTTCCTTCTGGCTCCCTCCATCTGGCACAGGGAATGCAGGAGCCAGAGAAAAGCTGTGGCACTATGCTGGGAGCTGAAGTGCCAGCACCACAAAAGAGAAGTGGAGACAGAAGCTTAAGCCTCCTTAACTACCTCCTGTTTACCCTGGTTTTGGCCAGTAGCATCTCTCTATTTGGGCTCCCTAATCGTCGATGTTGTGAGCAATCTTGAAGCTTTGTGCATGTTCTGCAAAACAGCCTGGCAAACAGGCAAAAGAAAATAGAGCAAAGTCATTTTTGTGCCATCTCTAAAACAAAAAAACAAAGCAAGCCTACAATGTGTACATACAAAGATTCTAATTTATTATGTAATATTTTTTATTTATGAGAATGTTTTAGATGAAAATATATACCTGGTATAAATGAATAAAAATGTTTTGAGGCCATTGGCATCAGTGTTTAACAGTTTAGATGTGACTTTTTCCTCTTGCAATATCCCTTTAGCAAGAAATGAGACTTTTTGAGTTGGATTTGTTGAGTTCAGCAGTGCATTCTGTGAAGTTGAAAATACACTGCTAGAGCAAGTACATTCTTACATTCCAGTTAGGGCCTACTTGGATATGTAGGAATGTAATGACTCCAGCTGCAGATGCATTTTTGCTATCTGTGCATGTTAAAAACAAAAGAGGTGCATTTATTTTTATGCATAGCTGCATGCACATTTTTGAAAATATGTAAACTAAGGGTTCTGTGAAACACCGTGGAAAATTTATATCAACTGCAAAAAAAAAAATATTGTTAAATCCAAGTTCAGTAAATTTTTTGTTTACTTTTTATTTTTTATTTGATAATCATGAGGAAGATTGATAGCTGAGTATGAACGGGTACACTTTTGAATGTGGGGAGAAAACTTCCAACTGTGACAAAACCAGTTCAATTCAAGTTTATTCTTAGATGCTTAAGTTAATACATGAATTCAACCTCAGTACATTAATTTGTGATACTTAAAAACAGTTGATGTGTTTTGTTTTATTTGCTGTTTGGCTGAGCAGATGGTAATGGTTTTGACAGAATTCAGTTTTTTATTTTTCTTCTTTTCTTTTCTTGAAAAAGACAAGGCTCTTTTTCCCACTTTGTCACAGCTGGTTACCAATCAATCTCAATTCACGGTACAGTGATGATAGCACATGTTGTTCAGGGGCCAAATCTGATTGGGTTGCATTTTCAGCAGTGTTTCATATCAAAAAAAAATTGTGTCTGTATGGCAGTGACTGTCAGCACACTATTGTACAACTGTCATTAATCAAAACTAGCAACAATGAATGCATTCATATGTGCCAGAGACTGCCAGATTTCACTCAAAATCACCCAATTTCTATTAGAATTTCCTCACCAGCAGTGTTTTCTCATGTGCCTCTTGTTTCTCTCTTTCTTTTTTCCTTGCCAGTCCCCTGCCAGCCCCTTCCTTTTCGCTTAATTAGAGGCAGACCTGCTCTATTACTTGTAGAACAGAAATTATGTAACGTGGTGCCCAAAAGTGGCTGGTTTATATCTGGCACAGACTGACTGGCTGTTTAAATGAGCTCTCCCAGCTCAGTCTGGTGGCTGAACTCTAAGCTGAACCAAAAGGTTAAGCACCTCTGAATGTTTAACAAAGAGAAGTGCTTAAAATCAATTAGATGTCCATAAACATGTGAAACTGATGTCTGACGCCCTGTGATTTTAGCTCAATATTGCATTAATTGGCTAGGAGTCAGCAATATTGGGGCAATATGTCACAAGTTGTTTCTTGACACTGCACATATTTTGAAGGCATTGCCTTCTTCATGCACTGGCAACGCTTAGGAGCAATTCAACCACTGCACCCTGGTTTTCTGCCATTCCATCATCAATCCAGGAGCCTGGTAAATGCTCACTGTGACTGGTATTAGCAGAGAGAACCCTGATCCTCATTCCCAAGTGTTCAGTAGCACTAATCCAGATGAGAGTGAACTTCCACAGAAAATGAGGTGAAAATGTCTTGCTATGGGGATATGAGGCTCTAGGACAGAGAGGAGACAAGGCACTGTAGAAGGTTGAGCAGGTGGATGCTTGAGAAATTGAAAAGATGTTCACTCTTCGCTCCTTGTTATTTTGTTTGTGCTGCTGTGGGTCAGGCTAAAAGCCAGTTTTCCTCCTTTCTCCTTTCTGTCTGCTTCATCTGCCAAAGCTCTTCACTGAACCATGGTGACTTCTGGGGACAGTGCGGGTGGAACAGATGACTGAGGGGCAGCGTATCAATACTGCAGGACAGCAGATGGTTCTAACGCCCCACGGGTCCATCTACGTATGAATCTAATTGCTAGATGGCACGTTCTGGCAGGGTGGTCCAAAAGTATGGAGAGGCAGACCGGGAGAGATGAACCTGTCCTTGAAGTAATTGTTAACTGGACCGTGACAGCGACATGTTTACGCCAGCCTCCGTTCGGTGGCCCAAGTGGGAGCTGATGGCTGCACCCACCGCCCTGCGTCCTGGCATGCCATGCAGCTGGCTCCTCCGCCCAGCAGCCTTGGCACAATGTGCCTGATTGGCAGGTGCAGGGATAAAGGCTGCCGGAGCCTCCGAGGCAGCTGGCTGGCATGCCGGCACCAGCACATCCGTGGCAGGAAGCAGAGTGAGTCAGCTGCAGCCCACAGCACGCCGGAGCTCCCTGTCCCAGCCTGCCTGCATCCCAGTTCAAGCAGCCCCTCACTCACATACGGTTCTGCTGCCTGTCTGTTTTGCTCTCGGCAGCATTAAGTGAAACACAGGGATGTTATCTGTTGTATGAAAAAAAATCCAATCAACTACATAGATGGCTAATTGTTGCCCAGCTTTATAGCCCTGATTTTGATATCCAATTCGTATTTATATTACAACTGATCTTAGTTTTTTCATCATACAGGGCCTGAATACAAATTTATGTTTTTAGTCTCCTAGAGCTGGCCTCATGTCAGGAAAATAAGCGTTTGCTCTTGTCTGCAACTCTGCAGTCAATAAAGACAAATAACAGCTCCATCACTGTGGGATAATGTTGTCATATTCTTGAGATTTTTAAGGGGAACAATTTGCCTTTTCTGTCTTATGAAAACAGTGATTTTTATTTGCCATTGACTAATGCAGCACAGCATGCAAAATGACATAATTTGTGAGCAGTCTAGGAGAAATATTCTTCAGCTGCATGTGGCTGTTGAATGTAGTTTTAATAGATCTGTAGTTCTCCAGAAAGTGCATATTAAGTTCTCTAACATCATAACTGCCTGCCCCCACCACCAATGGCACTATTCTGGCAATAAAATTATCCCTACAAGTTTCTAAAGTTTGCCATGGCATCTACTTATTCTTCACCTTGGCATAGCTCTTATTAATCAGTTAAACCTGAGGTACGGCATATACATACAATTAAGTGTAACTCCTAAGGAAATTGGTATTATATGTGTTTATGTTAACTCTAACAGTATGGTTAGCCTCAATTCATCTTTTTAAAATTATTTCTTGCTAATTAATAGACTGGACCTGCTTAATATAGAAAGAAGTTGTATTGTGAGTGTGAAAAGATGTCTTGACTCCTCTTTATTCTTGGAATTGCTAGTAATGCTCTAATTGATGTTGTGAGCTTTAGTTAGACCTAATAGAAGTTTAAATGTTTCAACATATGGGATCCTTGAGTTAAGATGCTTTGAAGTCTCTTAGCACACAGCTCTCTCTCTACAAACCTATACTAAAGGAACCAATAGCAATGTACATTATGTACACAAAAAAGTTATGTTTCGTGTTCCCAAAGGATCTAAAAATGCTCATAGAGTCTGACAACATTCCTCTGATTTGTTGCATTACATCCTTATTCATCCAAACATTTAAAGGTGCTCTTCCATATGATTTCAATGTCTACAAGGCCTTTACTGCATAACAAAGAGATGGTAAATGAGTCCTTCTAAAATTATGTCATGACTGTGTATACAGTGAGAAATAGTATTGACTCCTCCTGAAGTCTAGATCTGGCTTTAGTTTCGTGTTCCTATTTCACTGATACATGTGAAGCCAAGTCGAGATTCAAGGTGACTTAATGTATTATATTGAGAAGAAATGTTGTTGAAAGTAATTTAAAAAAAATATTTAAAGGGTAAATTATCTAAGCTGAAAACCAGGGTTTTCCTGATTTGGGAACCAAAGACATTTTATATAACATGAAGTCTCTTGTTGTACTCTAGTGAGCTTTGGATCAGAGCCTAAAATACCTTGTTAAGCATGACTTCTGCAGGATAATAACAATTTAACTGAAAATACTTTTCTGGGTATAATCAATCTAAATGCCTTGAGAATAAATGTTCACTGCATGTTGGAGTACATTGTATTAAGTTTTTTACATCCTCGTAGTTTTAGAATTATTTCAACAGTAGAAACAAAGAAATGGACAAAACACAATTGAATTGTTTCTAATTTCTTTTAATAAAGAGAAAATGTTATTGTCCACCCTTAATGAATCATTTTGTTGTATTTCTGTGAAATTGATAAATCTGCTTTAATGTGCCTCTTCAATAAATGTCACCTTCCACAGCTTGAATATATTTTTTATTGTTTGCAATTGCATAGTGTGAGATCCTACCAACATGCTCACAGTTCCCTAAGGGATTGCTGCTGTAAGGAAGAACTGTATATAAAAGGAAATTTCCCAATCAGCAAAAGGTAAAACGTGTAGCTCACATAGTTAAGGGCATGATAAACCTGAGCTGTCATGTATTGATAACTGATGTCTGATACCTTAATTTTATCTTATTGCTCTAGATCAAGGACAAAGTGAGTGATATTATTAATAAAGCCCTAATACTGAACATAGCAATACTAATTTTATGTAAAGTTTCTAACTAATGCAGAGTGCAATAAAAATGTCATGAGGATTAATGCTTGGTGGAATTATCTAATGCTAGATAATAATTTATCTTCCAAACTTGGCTCCAAGACAGATTCAGACTGGCATTTTCCAGGTGATAGTTTTTGTCCATTTCTGTTGCCCACAAAAAGAGTTTTCATTGTGTTGCTGTGACGCAGGTATGACATCAAAGACGACTACACCCTGCGCATTAAGAAAGCCATGAGCACGGATGAGGGAACCTACACCTGCATCGCTGAGAATCGGGTTGGAAAAGTGGAAGCCTCTGCTACGCTCACTGTGCGAGGTGAGTGCTCCCACGGCAGGGCCTGTGTCCCACACGGATAATTGCTTTCTGATGAGATGGGCCACATCCTTCCCTGCCGTTGCTTGGGTCCCACACACCCTTTGCAATGGTGGCTGCTGCACTGATTCACAGCGTAGGGGAAATCCTGGTCCTGTTGATATCTCAGGCAAAATTTTAATTGATTTCAGTGGGATGGAATCTTCCTGTGGTTAAAGTCCTGTCCCAGTGTGTTTTTATTGAAGAGCAGATGCATATATATGCATAAGCAAGCACTGCATAACCATGGGCATAGACATTAATATGCGAGCCGTCAGTTCAGGCTATTAGTCACGTTTCTTTCTCTAAGAAGTATAAGGAGTAGAGTAACTATATTTATTAATGACAAACATAATACAGATAATATTATTATGTGATTAGCTCTGCCATAATTAAACTCTCTACCACTACCCTTTATCCGAAAAATAAACCGTAGCCAAAGGAAAGAGAAAATCCTAATTAAATTTTGTAAGTTTTACAAGGTAAAGATTAATACATTCTCTCCTAAAATATTTGTGGTCTCTAGTATCCACTCACTGTTTATGTGCTGCTCTTTGATTTGGTAAGGAGGTTTTAAGGCTGGTGGAATAACGAGTTGCCAAAATATCTTTTGTGACAGTAGATATAGATGTGCTAAAGATTATGGGAAGAGAAAAAGTTTGTAAGCTAATATTTCTATATGAGTAAATAGGATATAATAGTTATTACTTCATTCCAAAAGATAAGCAGCAATTTGGCACAATGGATATCATGCAGACACTATTTCACAGTTTAGTGGTGCATGCTGACGGTTTTCAGTAGAGCTGTGAAAGGTTAATAAAAACATTTTTAGCTTTATCTGTCCTCCTCTTTTCATACACATTAAATCAAATGTTCAAAGTCTCAATGGATTGCTTTATTAGAACTGGGGTCAACTGACCCAAGAGGCCAGCTTCCATTTCCATCCATTTAATGCATGGACACAGTTCAGTTTAATTTGCTGAATTCAAAGGGAAAAAAAAAAAAAAGCCACTGAGTGGCTTTGTAGGGGGAGAGATGTTAGTATGTAACAAAGAAAAGAGCGTTGTTATAATCTGTCTGTTGAAATATTACCTCAGTGTTCACTTTAGACTGTAAGTGACAATACGGCTCTGCCCATTTTAAGTTGAAGAAATAGGTGTGTAAGAGATTGTTCTTCCCTTTTGTAACATGGGAAAATCAGTCACCACAGCGAACTCCCAGAAACGGTCTCACTCTGTTCCTTTGTCACACGCAGGATCACAGCATCCAGTAATTCTGGTAACCAATTCCCTGGCCTTTAAACACTCCTAGAACAGTGTCCACTGTATACATTACTGGAGCAAGCCTTTCAGGTTTGCTACCCTGTCTTGTCATGTAAACAATAGCTAGAACCCAGCAAAAAAATCCTTTGAAATCCTTTGAATCTTGAACCCGATGAAATTAAAGGGAAAAAAACCTCAAGGAAATATATAATTTAATCAATTTTTCCCCAGTAAAAGTGTGTTTTCATTATCTTGTGTATTTTTGCCCCTGGGTTTGTCATTTACAGTCAAATAACATAATGTTTATTCAACATGAAGCTGTGATATTAGAAACATATTACATGTTCACGATATGACAGAAAATGAGAAAAACCAAGAAATTCATTGTAGAGAGCTGTAACTCTGAATTTTGTGAGACAAAGGACTGAGAAATCTCCCATTGACTTTAAAGGGATGATGAACAATGGACTTTTTAATTAAAGAAAGCCTTCATTTTGAATTCTTAATTAACAGTGTTGTCTGGCAGTGGTTTTATCATGTCATGTAATGGAACAAAACCACTTAGCATTCCAAAATTTTCCTTGAGCATGCCTTGGACCTTGCAGGTGTCACGTAGCTCCATCTACACACCTGACAACAACCATGTAATCCTTAGCTCCCTCATTCACTGCTCTACCTAAACCAGAGCATGGGGATGCAGTCAGGAAAGTTGCATTACAACTCACAACAAAGTCACAAACAACAGCAGGATCTGAGTTCTGTGACCCAGACTCCATGCTCTCTCTTGGAAAGGTGCATATCACTCTTACACCTCATTTTTCTGCAGAAGAAGGAATATGTCCGTAATACTGGAAGCCAAAAAGTGTTCCAATAGATGATGGGTGAGAATGGCAGCAGGCTACACACAGTTAAATGAAATGGGGACAGAGCCATGGAAAGGTTGAGAACTAAGAAGGCCCTTGCAAGCTCTGTTACCTCTGGATTTGACCCTAGCCTGCACATAAGTACACAGGGTTGGTAATCCCCTTAAAAAAAAAAAAAAAAAAAAAATTGTGCTGTTGCTCAGAAATGTGTAACTATTGCTGCTGATAAAATAAGGGAAGCTTTGCCTACACAGATGCAGGCTGGAGTCAATTTTATGTCCAAATTTTCAAGTCTTCTGAAAGAGATGTCTCTATTTTATTAGCAGAGGGACTGACAGCCCTCTTCCCCAGCACAAATATAATGAAGGTCTGCTGCTGTAACCAAGAAATCACTTGTTGCAGTGGCAACTTTCAATCTCTATATCAGCCTGAAACAGAATTAACCTGTCGATCATTTAACAGCAACTTTTTAGGAAGTAGAAGTTATCTAAGCAGTGATTTGGGAGGTTCTGGGTTGAAGTCCCTGTGGCCATTTCAGCCCATTTGTTATATTTTCATCAGCACTGTCAGTGAGGAAAAAGCACTGTGCTGTAAGCTTTCATGCCCATGATTGAATGAGAAAAACTGTCCTGGGCTTTCTGTAGCCCTTACTGCTGTACTGACTGGTCATGCTTAAAATTCAATTGGTATTTGACTCAGAAAGCAAATGCCTTGCATGGCATTAGGCAGTGTGAGTTTTAAATTGATGTGTTCATTGGGATCTAAAAGTTTGTGCTAATGCAATGCAATTTTTCTTTTATCAGGCATTAACAATGATACTTGATGATGGTATGCGAAGATAATAAAAATATTTCTCAGAGAATGGTTCCAGTCAGCTTGTTCAGATGCTATGCTCAAGTAAATGGGATGATAGTGGCATGTGACTAAACAAAAACAGCAGTGGACATTTGACTTAGGCTGCCATTTGAGGGGTTGGCAATCATGGTAGTATCCATAGTGGAAAGTAACATTACACGTCATGCATTCTGACAGATATTCTTTTCTTTTTTTAATTTCCTTTTTATGTTCTCACTACACCATTGTAATGTCAACAGCTCGCCCCGTTGGTAAGTAACCATCCTTCTATCCATTTTAGCATGGCTTCATGCAATGCTTCATCTTTCATTTGCAACAGCATTTCACTGGCTGGAATAAGCAGCCAGCGCTTAATAGTTGTAACTGTCTAACACCAGGCAAGCGGTTTTGTCTGACAAAGTGCTATTTCCAAACGTTGTATTTCCTGCTGTGTCATGTACGAGCGCATTTGCCAAATCACCAACGAGTACCAGTCAGTGAAACGGGGTGGGTGTGGTGATACCGAGCCAAAACCACTCATTTAGATGTTTTTATTGCTCTGTTTATGGGCCTGGTGTAAAAGTCATTGAAATCAGCAGAAAGGATTGTGTGGACTTTGGTGAGCTCCTACCAGGCCCTAAGCGATCAGCTCATCCTGCTTTTCCTGCACAGCAGTAAAAGCACAGGCTTTGCATGTCCCCTCTTTCTTGTATCGTTCGAAGAGTTCTGAAATGAAGAAGTCCTGAAATTGAAGAGAGGATGGAGTAGATTTCTGTGCTTGCTAAGGACGTTCATCACTGGTTGCTGCCCTTGGGTCCTCTTGGAGTGCACTTTGGAATGCACTGTATAGGATGCACACTGTTTTGAATAACAAGTCCAGTGGAAGACAACCTCTAGGTTTTTAATTCCCACACTGAAAATTTTATTATTTCCTGTGCCTTTGAAATTCTGTAAATGCATAAAAATCTCACTGAGGAGAATGGAAAATTTGCAACTGTCAGTAGCTGAAATTCACTTCTGGTGTTCAGAAATACCAGAACATATGATTCAATTTTCTTTCATGAATATTTACTCTGTGCCCACATGGATTTAGTTCAATGAGCTGCATTGCTCCTCTGGTATTTGTAGTTTGTATTTAAATGTATCTTTTAGAATAATAATATGGTTACTCTGATTTTTTTGGATTAGTGTAAAACGTCAGTACTGGTGTTTATGGAGAATGCTGAGGGGTTTGGTCTTTATTTACTTAGTCAGAACTTTTGTTAGATATGTGTTTGACTAAAGTTTGTGAGTTTGAATTCATCTCAGCTCTTCACTGTTCTAAGTTTGGAGGAAGAAAGATTGGAGTAATTTAAAGGTAAAATCCAGGTAAGGCCTCTGTTTCCAGAACTAGGGTGATCCCGTCTTATTAACTTGCTTGAACTAGTGTCCATGGAACCAAGCCAAATACCTCTGCAGTCACAGCATGGCTTATACACACCTGGAGAATTCTCTGTGCAGAATAGAAATTTACTCTTCTCCTTCTGGGATTTTGATAGCAAGCTTTAAACCAAAATCACTACTGTATTAGTATGGCATTAAGCTGGTTCTCAAGTAATTCGTTCCCAGGAGTTGCAGAAGTGCAAAACTGCGGTAAACTCGGGAGAAAATTTTCCTTTGCTTAGGAAATGTAGTGTGAATTTAGAGTGCTTCTTCATTCGCTAAGAAATGCCACAAGATTAAAAGTATTTTATTGTAGATTTTTTTTTTCACTTTGCTGACTCTTAAATGACAGGCAAGAAAAAGAATCATAAAGTAGAGACTGTTTCAAGCTCTGTGAAAACTACATAAAACAAATGGCTGGAGATTCACAAGAAAATGATAGGTTTCAGCAGGGTTGATAGTGTCTCATTTCACAGCACTGATTCTTTTTTAAGATTTTTCAGGCCATTGAGTCATCCCTGATTCCATCTCTAAAGCTTATACAGCAGGTCTTGGTCTCAAGTTACTTTATGTCCAGGTATATGATTGTCTGATCATGCTGTGGTCAATTCACATATTCCCTGCCTAGGCTATTTTATTTTGTTGAAGGAGAACATCTGTGACAAAGAAATTTCTTCTTTTACATCATTTATTCAGGAAACTGAATGTAGAATGGTTGATCTTGAACTAAGTACTATAGGGACGTCTGGTCTTTATCAAATTATTTAATTTAGTGATTATCTTTGTGACTTGTGGAAAGATTGTTGAGTAAATAAGGCTAACCCTGAAGATATTTGACATATAGAACTCCCATGCAAGTGTGTGTAGTGACTGCTGTGTAAAAGCAGATTAGAGTCTGTCAGTCACTTCTATCTGATCCTGTACCTGTCGAAAAGACAGTGATAGTGTGTACCTGTATTGGCTTTTTTGCTTAAGTACCCGAAATAAAAACTAATTTCTGCAGTTCATAGCTCTATTTCACTCAAGAGTAGGCAAAGAAGGTGGCTATCCATCCTGATTTTTTGAAAATTTAAAGTCTGGTAAGACAAACCCAAGTAACTTCCCTCTCTACCAAGAAACCCAAGTGATCTTCTATTAAAATTGTCATTTAACAAGAATGGTGAGTCAAATCTTGTAGCATTTTTTTGTTCAGGAAGTTGACTGGAATGCAGAGCAGAAATACCTCTCCTTACCTAAAGGAAGCTAAAGCAAACACTACTTCATGTAATTAAGCTCACAGCTTTCTAGGAGGATGACATTTTAACAGAAGTATATTTGTATATTTATGTATATGTTAAAGTGCAGGGGAACACTTAATGGTTTATATTCTTTCATGACACCAGAGAATTATCTAGGTACTTCTATCTTCCATCACTGTCTCCAATTCAAAGCAGATGTGTTTTGTCTTTATTAGATTTTAAACAAGACCAAACAATTTTTTTTCCATTGAAGAGTATAGAAATATATTTTAATGGTCCAGATTTGTATTTCTTGTTGCAAACAGAATAGTTTTCATTTTCTAGTCAGTTTTTGGCTGTTTCAAATACTTCTGTTAGGTGTGGTATTTTTTTTAAATTTCAGCTTGAGTGGAAAACTCAGGAGTGGGATTACCAATGACCATCTTGGGTACAAGCAGTTATTAGCAAATGGTTCATACTACACAGATAAAATGAGGTATGGTGCTGCCTGAGGTGGGTGGCAGCTGGTGAATTTAAAAGCTCTATGCCAGATTACTCATCATGTTTGAATTTGCTGCTAGGAATAAATGTGTTGCCTGTTTCTAAAATAGATTATTTATAACCTTTTGAAAAGATTTCTGACAGGATTTACAACAGATGGGTTTAGGAAACAAGATATTTATCCCTATTTAGATCATTTCTATAGTTATTTCACTCATTAAATGTATTTTCCAGATGAGCAAGTTAGAATTTTCTCATTTTTGCATTCTGCTGTATTTCTTATGGCAGTCGGGCAGGAGTGTAGCTGCTGAAAGCAGCACAATAGTTGGGAAAAGCCCAAAAGTTTCAGTAAACCTGACCCTCTTTTCAAAGGCAGTTGCTGTACTGCTTTGAGATGAAGGACCTTCAAATGGAAGATCTATGAAGATCTGTCTGATGTCCCAGTTACTTCTTTATTAATAATACAAAACCACATTCAGATGACAGAGTACTGCAAATTAATTTCAATTAAGTCCAAGTGAAAATACATTTCTTTGCGTGTCAGTTGCTTTGCAGCAAGTCAAGTTTACTTAGTTTTTTGTCATGTGCTGAGGTTCCTCTTCCCAAAAAGAAGAGTCTTGCAGACAGATACCTGGATACTTTTACCACCAGGATAGAAGTCAAGTATTTGAAATTAACTAAAGGAGTAAAGGGAGACCAAGGTGAAAAACTTAACTTCCCTATCATGGTGGTGAAGAGACAAACAGATAAGACACCTGCCATGAATTTTCCGGATTTCCTATTAATTAAATGCAGTCTATTGGCATTTAAGGGCAGTGTGACTGTATGATGCATTTCAATCTGCACTGGGAAGTTTTCATGACATAAATCAGCCTGGCATGACTTAATGGTCTGTTAAGAGTGGTGCAGCATGAAAAACAATGGAAAGGGCTGTATTTTATAGAAAGTGGTATTAGGTTTTGTGTCTGAAACTAACATTGCTCAGATGGTTCATATTGGTAAGTGAGAAAGAATTCTCTTTATTCCTCTTCATTCTGACTCTTGAAGGGAAAGTCTATATGATGAATGCTTTTATTTTTATTGCATTCATGAACATCTCACCTTCACTTGAGACACTGAGGGTTTATGAAATATTAGTAGCGTGGATTGGTGTGTGACAGGAGAGATGAGATCATGCTTGGCACTATGGTGCCATCTTTCAGTGGCAGAAATCTCAAATTTCTATCAAAAATTGCTATCTTGCCTGTCTGCTACCACTTACAGAAATTTTCAGGAGAGGGTAAGAACGACAGTGGACATCAGGCTTTTTGGGTTTGTTAAATGAAGGAGTAAGACATCATTATTTTTTTAAAGGTCAGCAAATTCTTCAGATTTAAAGATAAAAGGCTGCTGTAGAATGAAATTCAGATTGCTTTGTATGCCAGTAAGAGATTAAAATATGGAGCTGACTTGTTATGATTTTTCATAGCCTATAAATGCCACTCTAAAAATCTTGAAGTCCTTAGCACATCTACTTTGCCTAAAGTTCAGTTGCTGAAGTGCAGGAAGTGATCAAGAGTCCCATTATTTTAATTTTTTTTTTTAAATTGCTGAACTCTATCTTGGGAAAGTTTTAAGAAGTTTAATGCATAACTTTTATATTTTAACTTTCAAAGTTTCTCAAAGCATGCTCGAATGAGTGGGAATTGTTTTCCTATTTCAGTGGCTTCTGAGTTCTGAGTATTTCCATAAGTCTTTGAAGATGAGTGTGTAAAAAAGGTCTGTTGATGTGTTGCTCTCCCCAAGCTTTTCGCCTCCTTTTAGTAAATGGAATAATTGGTTACCTTTCCTTCAAGAGCAATGTGGAAATCAATACATTAATCTATTCACTTTTCCCTTTACTTTCTTTGCTCTATTGCTGCCAGCCAATTTACAGCTTGGATATGATCTCAGTGTTATTCCACAGCAAAACTACTGTGTGCCCTATTCCTTGAATGTTAACATTGTCAGTCAGAATAAATAGTCTTTTTTCTTCCTCTCTCCTTTTTCTCTCTTCATTTAACAGTGTCCCAAATTGAGCAGTGTCTCCTCTCAGCCTTATTTGTTCTCAAGGGTAAACAAACCAGGAATTTGTCACCTTTCTCACTACAGATGTAGCCTTTGAGCCTATCCAGGCTCTTTACCCTTCTCATTATCTCCTTAGCTCTTCTCTTCAGCATGTGAATTCTTGTCTTTTTGAAGGAGGTAACCAGATTACACTCATTATTTTGATGAAACCCTACTGTATCAGCAAGGGCTGTGCTTTCCCTTTTCAAACATATTGCCAACAAACCATCCTGCAATCTCCCCTGAAAAAAGGAATCAAGGCATATTACATCTTTTTGTTGGCATAATTTGTATTGTTTGGTAAACTCACAGAAGGTAGGAGTGGCGCAAGCCATCCCCTAAGGGTACAGTTTACATAAGGAACGAGGCAAAAGTATTAAGATTTTAGGAAAGCACGTCTTTTCTATGTGATCTGAGCAAAAAGTGTATCCTGAATCTCAGGCACTTGAGGAAAAAGAAAAAATTACAAAGCATTGTCTAAAGTAGAGAAAGTTCTGAGTAATGGAAGTTACTGGGCAGACAGAACCAGTGCTCCTTTTCTTTATATGCATCAAAACTAAATGAAAAACTTTCTAGATGGGGTTTTCCAGCAGCATCTGTAAAGTTCAGGGGCTGCTTAGAAGAGATGATTGGACAAGGTATAATAAAATAGAGATGTATGACTAAATGAGAACAGGCTACAGTCTAGAGCTGGGATGAAATTAGGATTGATATTTAAACTAAATATTTAAACGCCCTGTAAAACAAAGAGGAGGAGCCCAGGAAAAGTGCTGCTGCTGAAGTCAGAGCACTGGAGAATGGGATGGGGGAGTGGAAAGTAGATGCCTTTCTTTTTGGCTGTGTAGAAGGCAGACTTGAATTTTTTTTAATAATTATTCTCAGTGTATTTTTTAATTGGCATTAGTCCTAGGGAAGAATGAAGAACGAATCTTTTTTTTTTACCATGCAGATTTATTCCACTTCATTCTTTTGAGTCATCCAGGGATAAAAGAGAGTCTATGTGTCAAAATATATAGGACAGTTCACAGTTTTTATTTATTGACTCTCTAGACTTCTTTCACCTCTTGCAAAGAAGGAAAAAATGCTTATGCTTCCATGCTTTAAGAGATTATCTGCTTCAGTGTTTCAGAGCAACTGAAGGATAAAAATGTTGTTATATGTGAAATTCAGAACCTGAATTTAAATTGAAAATTAGAACAATTAGTATGAAAGAAGGTTTAGCACTCTCAAATGATCAAAGTGTGCTCTTTTCACTATGTTGTGTTTACATGTGGTTCATCTGAAAAGAGTAACAAACCAAAACAAAAAGAGTTTCTCACTTTCTGTGAGACAAGAGCAGTGTGAAGGACACTTACAGGAGAACTGGTCCTGGTAATAACTCCCCCTGCTCTCTACCTCTTGCTCTGATTCTCCTTCCCCAGTGTTGCCTTTTGTTCAACCTGCCAAAAGTTCTCCCCACTTGTACCATGTGCTTCTGCTTTTGTGTATTTGACCTGTTGTTGCAAGACACCTGAGAACTAATTTTGAAGCAGTGTCAGTGTTAAAGGTGGTATCCAAGCTATGGAATATCTGTGCTTCCCTAGGTTATGGGAAGCTGCTTTCCAGAAGACTCTGGAAAGCACCAGAGCACCTGCTTTGCTACCTCCACCCATGTAATTTTAAAATAATATCATGGGTCTAGTGAAGGGCTTCATGAATCACTTGTTATCCTCACAACCTACCCATTCTTTCATTTTGTGACACAACTATTCACCTAAAGAAGAAATCATGAAAGACAGAGAACACTATAAATGGACAAGCAAGAGGACATAGTTAAAAACAAACAAACCAAAACAAAAACATCCACAAAATGAGATTTATGCATTTGTTTCAAAGGCTGCTGCACTCATACAGCCTAGGGAATTGCAGAATAAGAGAGGAAACACATTTTCCAGGTAACTCAGTTGTAACTCAAGTGCTAAAAAGTTACTGCCTTCCCTGTGTTTGAACACACCTAATCATTGGAGCACACCATAAGATTGAGATGTCTTTTCTCTTTAAAGAGAATTATTATCCTTAGCTTCCATTAGTTTATCCCTGATAAGAAAGATCTGAATTTGTAATAGGCCTAAGCTGTCATCATCTCAGTCTTCTGTAATGGCTCCTGTGTCAGAGGCTACACCCTTGATTTATCATTAGTCACAGCTAATAGTGCACTAATAACTTTGTGTCCTAACAACCACACATCACTTTCAGTACCCATTAAGAAGATCTGAACTTCTGAGGGCAGAACTGCTGAATCAACCCCGGTTGCTAGAGTTTGAGGCTGCACCTATTTTGTTTTCCTGTATTTACTCCATCAGCAATAGTAGCCTTGCAAAAGATCTTTCAAAATTTCTAGACTTTTGTATCTGCACTTCTTGGCAGCTCGTGCTAAACATTATTCTCAGGTGTATAAATAGGATTTTACAGGGTTATTCTGTATTTCTATCACAAAATCATCTAAAATTCCAATATCTGCCAGACAAATTTAACCAATGACACACAAAGGTAGAGGACCATTATTTTCTTTAAAGAGTTCCTGTACTGCCTGGAATTGTCATCTAAGCTGGTATCAGGAACCAGCAAAGCAATCCTACAGATAAGTAGTTCTATTCCATAGATGGTGTCATGGGTTACCTCCCTTTTCAAAATACGTATTACTTCACATGGAGCTCTGCAGGCTTCCCCTGTCCTCTGCGTAAATGTCTTAGAGGCAAGTCTTGATTTGTACTCGTAAGAGTGGAGTTGAGTTTGATCTCTTAAAATATCCATGTGTGTCAAAGGCAGCTGAGGGGGCCACACGAATATTGTCACTGCAGCGAAGATTTGAGAGGAGCACTGAGATACCAGCTCCAAGTCTTTGAGGGCTTTGCAAAAGATGACTGTGGTGTTGATAGGGTTTCAAAAGTCAAAAAGCAGTTTGGGGAAGGCAACATTATCTTGTCACCCAACTGACTCTCTTAGCTCCAGGCAGTACCAGCTGTAACATTGATTGTTCAAATGAAATTAATTGATTGCTGCAGATGTACAATGCTGAAAAAGACTGTAGGTGGAAATCTTAGGTTGGTCTACTGTCTCTTTCCTGCTGGAAGCAGAAATGAGTATTACAGAATCTTGCTACTTTACCAGCCTGTGTGTTCCTCAGAGCGTTTTCCTCTACCATTATCTGAGTTTTGCTTAGAATATTTACAAGTCAGCATCTTTCCTCTTGCCCCCTTTGAACCAGTCATAGAAATATAGTGATGGATAATAAACAATTCCAGTTTAAAATGAAGCACTCATCTTTATCACTTTAGCTTGCCTAAGTAATCTTCATGATGAATTTCATGTGCAGTTCACTATCAACTGAAATTAGTTGTAATTAAAGGTTGTCAAATCTGTAATTTAAGCCCTTGAAATTTGTTACTGTCACTCATTTCCTGTAATACATTTTTTTTTCCAGTGGATTTGATCCAAAGTCTACATAAGCCAATAGGAGAATTTCTACCAGCTTCAGTGAGGTTTGATAAAGTCTCATATTCCATGGTAGAATCACAGAATTGTTTAGATTTGAAAAGACCTTTAAGATCTTTTAAGTAGTTCCTGGGATTGTGATTCCACCACCTCCCTGGGCAGCCTGCTCCAGTGCTTGACAATCTTTTTGGTGAAAAAGTTTTTCCTAAAACCAAATCTAAACCTCCTCTAGTATGACTTGAGGCCATTTCCCCTTGTCCTATCATTTGTTACCTGGGAGAAGAGACCGACCCCCACCTGTCTACACCCTCCTGTCAGGAGGATTATTATTGTCTGTTATTGTAGAGAACAAGAAGGTCTCCCTCAAGCCTCCTTTTCCCCAGGCTAAACACCCCCAGCTCCCTCAGCTGCTCCTCACCAGACTTGTGCTCCAGACCCTTCCCCAGCTCTGTTCCCTTCTCTGGACATGCTCCAGCCCCTCAATGTCCCTCTTGCAGTGAGGGGCCCTGTGTGAATGAACACAGGATTGGTGGTGTGGCCTCAGCAGTGCCCAGCACAGGGGGACGGTCACTGCCCTGCTCCTGCTGCCACACCATTGCTGATACAGCCCAGGTGCCACTGGCCTTCTTGGCCACCTGGGCACAGCTGGCTCATGGTCAGCTGCTGCTGGCCAGCACCCCCAGGTCCTTTTCCACTAGGCAGATGTCCAGCTATGCTTCCCTAAGCCTGTAGCACTGCCTGGGGTTGTTGTGACTCAAGTACAGGACCCAGCACTTGGCCTCGTTGTACCTCATACAATTTGCCTTAGTCCATTGGTTCAGTTGCAGTAGAAGTACTAGAAACAAAACTTGCTACAGTATCTACTTTTAATTAAAATCACCAATATAATATATGAGCCCCAGAGCACCTGGTCTGGGGAAGGTACTGTGAGCAAGTTATGATAATAAAATTCCCATAGGATCATTGAATTCAATGTCAACTACAAATCACAAGATCAGCTGAGAAAACTGTCACTGGGAAAAATTGTTGCTAGTACTTGATATGGGATCAATGCACTTTTTTGCTATGAATTCACATTTTTATGTATTAAGTTTCCCCTCCCCTTCTGAGTCTTCTGCTACGTTTCTTATCAGATGACCAGAGTTCACCTACAAGGGATGAACTCTCTGTCTCATTCGAGCTTCTCTGCATCAGCAGCTTTATCAGCTCCAGTTGACTCAGTGTAACCTTTAGTATTCAGCAGCAGTACAAGGAAGAAATGCATGAAATCCATCCTATCAGTTTAGAGATTCTGCTAGCTATTAAGATTGGAGTAGAGTTGAGAAATCCCTTTGAAATAATATGCAGCATTGTTTTTTCCTGGTATTTTTTTCCTAAAGCTTTTTAACAGTAGAGCAGGGGCTACCTTCATATACATTTATTAACAGCATAAAAGATACATTCAGTCATGCATAAACCACCAACATCCTAAAAGAGTGCAACAGAATGCACTCTTCCCATTCGGAGCAACACAACTAGTGCTCACTACTGCTCATGCTTTTCTATCTCCATTTTAATTCCTGCAGTCGAATACTGTTCTGTGCTGTAAAAACAGTTCTGAACATGATGTGATTAACCTTAGGGTCCCCCCATCCCCTCATCTCAAAGCCCCCTCGTACATGGCCTGTGCTTTCTATTCATGTTCAACCATCTGATTTCCATATCATCTATTAGCATAACAGAGCTTTAGTGTGACATTGATTGAAGCCAGCGCTTGCTGAATGCAGTATCAAAGCATAATTTGCCAGAAATCAAATCTAATTTACTGTGTACTATTTAAATTTCTCAAAAAAAAAAAAAAAAAAAAGGAAAAGAAGTTTCAATAGAAGTATATTGGGTCTGTAATCTTGATTGTTCTTTTTTCCCCATATTTTTGGCTAGTCTGCTGGAATTCAAGCAATATATTTCATTTTAGAGCCACTGTCTTTGACTTTCAGATGTCAGTTAGGCAAGAGGCTTTCCACTGTGCTTCTTCCAGTAGTAAAAAGTAATAGTCTGATAGGAACAACACTCTGTTGGCTGCTTCCTAAGTTTTTTCAACAGATCCTTCTAATGATCTTAATGTTTAGCTTGAATTAAGCATTAAAGTACCACATAACCTTAACAGCTGAAGCATATCAAGCCTGCTGTTACTTCTCTAACTGTACCTTTTCAGAATGTTTTAGAAATTCACCTGCTTTGAGAACAACAATAATGGCTTGAATAAATTTTGCCCAATGTTCCACTGAAGCTGCGCTTTGGGAAAGTCATGATCTCACTTAACCCTTCTGCAGAATGGAAGTAATAATATTTATCTGTCTTTATAAACAGCATCCATATGTGAACATAATGAGCTCTCTTTTTAGGAAAATTGAAGAACCCAAGTGCTTATTCTGTCAATGCCTTGCTGTCTCTGAGCAGGGTCACACTGCATTCTCTGGGGATAATGACAGTCATAGTGTTTGGGTAGTTACATTTAACCAAGAATTACTCCTGCAATTATTTACTGTTACTTTCAGTTTTCAAGTTCAACTAGAAACTGACAGGTAAAACTGATATGGTGAAAACATTGTTTAAATGCTGTAAACAATGGTATTTTTATCAGAGGCTGTCTGTAAACAGAGCTATAGCTGAATATGACAACAAACTATGACAAAATGAAGATTTCCTTCATTACAGAACCCCATCTTTGAATAAATTTTAAAAAATGCATGCAAAGTTTTATTTTTCAAAAATTATGTTTTTCATGTCCTCTAAAATTACGGTACTAAATAGTTTGGCTGAAGAAACTGGTTTTGTGCTTGAATTAATGTGGGGAAAAGCTCTGATTCATTTATTTTTATAGTGAATTTCTAGTAATTATGGCTGCAGAGCAAAGCTGGAAAAGATAGTGTTGCATAACTATACGTCATTGTTTGCTGGAGTCTTTAGAAATCTTGTCCTAGTAACTATGAAGCCAAAGATGTGCTCATGTAGTATGTCAAATGGTGGAGAGGACTTGGTGTGTGACAGGGAGAGAACAGAGCAACAGGGTCAGTCCATGTCTGAGCTACAGATTTATTTTCCTTGTCTGTTTGGGGAAAAACGAAAAAAGAAAAAAAAGAACCCTTTTCTGCTCTTAGGAAAGTGAGAGATGTTCAGAATTAGGGATAGGTCAAAAACTGGAATCTAGGGAGAAACCAGGGCGTATACCTCTCACTGTTCCGTGACTACCAAATTGCCTTAATTTGATTCTTGGAAGGTCTGCTACAGCAACAAACTCAGTTGTGTTATATCTGTTTAGAGCTCTGAATTATTGATTCACAGTACAGACCTGTGTGTGTGAGAGTGTTTCAGATGAACCTTTAAACTTGCCTACCTTGCATTTACTCTCTTACATGATTTGAAGGACAGGCTCATGGAAATGCCGTGCCCTTCTTGCTTCTGTTGAGCTGTCTGAGAGCACTGTCTGTGCACCCCCAGTGCACCATGCAAGCCTAAGAAGTGAATTTAGGCATCCATCATGCTTAGGTTTGATCTATGGGATGGTCCCCTGACACCAGGTTTTTAGTCACCATGGGAAGATAATGCTCTTGAGGCCACCCACAATGCTGCATAGACAGGAGTCAGGCATGCATAGCTCCTGTCAAATGAAGGTATAGCACCTGAAGAGATTAGGGGGTTTCTTCTCTCTGCTGTGCCTGAGGTCACTGTTGATTCTATATGAATATCCCGGGCAATGAACTTCTGTAGCTGAGCAGCGAACACTGGGCTGATTCGGTGACCTTTATTGAGCAGGTGGTCAGAACTGTAGAGATACCTTAGAGTAAGGTGTGTCTGTAGGAAGGGAGGTTTCTGCTTCACGACTTACAGCTCTTTTCCTCTTTCCCTTCCTGTAGCACTGAACAATCACACGCACTGATTACCGCACTGCCGTTTCCTGGCAGCCGGGGGGGTTGCACACAGATGTGCTGGGTAAAACAAGGTGAGGGAAACCAAGTAACTCGCTGCAGCTCAGCACTTGAGGAGTGGTACAGCATGAGCTCAGTTCCTAGAGGATGTACAGCAATACCTTAGAGAAACCTCAAAACATGTGGCTATAAACGGGCAGCAAGAGGGCACCTCACCCGTAGTCCTGTCTGTTCATTAGATTAACACCTGCTAAGGTGGAGGAAGAGGTGGACACTTCTCTCCAGTGAGGCCCAGACCTCTCTTTAGGAGTGTGAGGTGGAAGAAAATACCCTCTACCTTCTAAATTGATTGTGATTCTAAATTGATGTTTATTAAGTGCTTTACAGTCCGTGTTTTAAGAGTGCCGGCACTACTCAACTGATGCTCTTTAGGCTCCTGCTGATCTGTAAAGACTTAGGAAGTGCCTCATGAGATAACTGCAAAGTGTGTTTCAAGAAAATCAGGTTTGCCCATGTTTCTGTGCAGTTAGCAGGTTTGTGTCTGTGCTGTCAGCAGGTGTAATCGGAAGCTCGGTCTTGATTGCTCTTTGTGCCTAATTAAATAGTTTGTAATTATAATGCTGAAAATACGGTTTTCTAAAACACTTAAATTCTGTTTACCTAAAAGCTTAGTGTTCCTAAACCATCCCTCTGCACAACCACAAAACCAATCGTGGAACAGTAGAAAATGAGGGTGGGGTGAAGGGTATGTTTTGGGTTTTTTTTTTACTTTCTTTCCCCTTCTTCAGCCTGCCCCAAAAGCTAGCTAGTCCTTTGATAAGAATATTTGGAGATGCAGCTTACTTTTTTAAAATGTGCAAGAGAGTACAAATCCAGTTTCAGTGAATCCCAGTGATGAACCAAGACTGGAGAGTTTTCGTGTCACCCATAGAAAAGCCATTTGCTTCACTACTACATCATGCTCAACATAGTTACTGAGTTTGAGCTTTTTATCCCAAATCCTCTAACACTTCTTCCCCACTCTTCTTTCTACTCATTAGCACCTTTTCTCTATCTTCACATTCCCACCAAGCATTGACTCTCTATTCTCCACCATTACCCCCCAGACAAGTCAAACTATGCCCCTCTCTTAGAAACTGTTCCCTTCTGACTGTGCTTCCTGCTCCCCTATGACTGAACATTCTTAATGCCAGCTGCTTGAAAACATAGCCAGTCCTTCTTCTTTCTTGTTTTGACTCCAGTCTCCTTTTTTCTTTTCCTTGTGTCTTCATTATCTCCTGAAATACCTATTCCTTCTTACTCAGCACTCACCTCTGCCCACTAACTCTTCAACTTTTGCTTCTCTCTAATCTTTAAACTAGCTGAAACCTGGATTTACCAAGTCTGTGTTCTTTTAACAACCATTCTTTTTACAGCAAGTCCTCCTCCCCAATCCATTCTTGACCACACTGCTTCTAAGAGGAGTGAGGGAGCTCTTGAACTTGTCATCCAGACCTTTCTCTCCTTTCTCAATCATTTTTAAAAGTCCAGAGGGGCAGATTGAGAAAGGCAGTCTGTTTATCCTAATTCATACCTTGCAATACACAATAGCTTCAGCAGGTCTGTGAAGGGGGAGAGGATATGAGGATGCTGATACCTTTCCAGAGCAAAGGTAGAATACATCCAGAGTCAGCAGTATAAACACCTGTTTCCTGCTCTTTGGCATTTGATGTCATCAGAATTGACTCTAGCATGTATGGTTGTAATGTTTCTTTCCTTTTTAAATTTTGTTTTTAATAACTGGGGATGTCACATACATATATTGCTGCTCTCTTTGTCGCTGTTGTTGTTTCTGTTTATATATTAATTCTGTCTATACTAATGAATGTTTCTGGTGTCATGTCCTGTGACATAAAACAAATCTCCATAATGTTGTCTCTTTCCTTCAATATTCCCTATCTCTCCCTTGCAAAATATCCTAAACTTACACCATGGTTTTTCTTACCTTGTAGCTCCCCCACAGTTTGTGGTGAGACCACGAGACCAGATTGTAGCCCAGGGTCGAACTGTGACTTTTCCTTGTGAAACTAAAGGAAACCCCCAGCCAGCTGTTTTCTGGCAGAAAGAAGGAAGTCAGGTAAGTTGCAATCATCCTATAAGTCTTTCAAGTCTTTCTAAATAGTTATATTGTTAAATTTTAAGGAAAATTATTTACATTATCTTTCACAGATTCTTTTAATCTTTCAAAATTTCAAAAGAAATTCATCTTTGTAAACTATCAATATTCTCTACTGAAATTTGTGTTGCTTTTATTTTTTTATTATTTTGAAGAACACAAAGGCCATTTAAGTTGTTGAAACCTGTGCTAGGCGCTGTATGGATGAGTAGAAAGCAGCAGTGTATATCTTAAAGGCTTTTTGTTCTGAAGCCCCCAAAAAACAGGTGGGTGAGACAGGCACAGTAGATAAAAAAAGGTATGACTCAATTTTGAACTAATCAGAGCCAATAATTACGGTTCACAACCTGTCTAGACATGATGAAGCAGAATGTATCCAGCAAGCTGATTTGCATTGGCATTCTCTCATAGAGCATACAGATGCAGGTTTTGAACACACAGATGCTTTCTACAGTAAAATTGTCTTAAGAAATTTCCAGATCTGGTTTTGGAAATATTTCTCTGATCATCTTTGAAGGCAGAATTTGTGAGGTACCAATCAGCGTTGCCATCAGCCCATACTACCTTCTAGAGCTTAGTACTTGAATGTGATGCCACAACATTTCTTTACTGGAGGCATTGTGTGTACCAGGTCAAGTAAAATGTGAAATAAGAGCTGAACCACAGATCTCCTGCTCTGCCCCACCTGCTTCTGCTCCACTTTCTCAGGAGATCAGAAAACTGGTCCAGAATAACAGGACCAGGCTGACAGCATCTTGTGCTCTGCTGTTTTGGTGGATTACAAAGACACAGCACAGTTACTTTTTGGATGTAAGCTTGTCTGAGTGTAAGCTTAACCTTAACCATGTATATCTCTCAGTGTAATATTTAGAGAAATTTAGATCTAGCCTTCAAAGATCACATCCTGGAAAAGCACAGTATTGTGAGTCTCACTGAGGTGACAATTTTTCCAAGGGGAAAGTAGAAGAGCATATTGAAATTAAAGTAGGAAGTACTGATGTGCTAGTAAACATTTCAAACCCCTTCCTTGTAGAGCATTTTAATAACATGGTAATGTTTATGTAAAGTGAGCTTATAGTGTCACACTTGAATCTAATAAAGTGGACATCCATCATGCTGTAATAAAGAGAAGAGCTTCTAATTAAAGTAGGACATCATTTTCAGGATTAAAGTCATTTAGCGTAATTGAAAAGTGTTAATACTCTATTTTATCCTCTTCCATTGGTATCACTTCAAGGGTAAAAACATTTTAAGGTGAAAATGCATCTTGCATCTTTAATTGAATGTTATTACCTACTGATTGTACCATGTTGAAGCTGCTTAATTACAAACCTGGAAAATTAATTACCATATTGAGAACCAGATCCCTGAGGGTTAGAATAGTCTTTTTTGGCAAATAAATGCAACATAAAAATTGATACTTGCATGGTTTATTATCAAACCTTGAAACATGGCTCAATGTGGTTTACAACATCCTCGTGTTAATCTTAATTGATCATCAGTGAAGTAACACAGGTTGGGGTTGCCATCACAATGTATAAGTTGCCAGATTTTGCAGTGAGATGCCACAGAGTGAGTGAGTTTCCACATAGTGTATATCATCATAGCAATGGAGGGTGGTTTTTTTTGCCAAATTACATGACTTTTCACCTTTGCATCCCAGCTATAAATTGTGCTTGTCTCTACAATGCTGTTTCTGCTTTTAGGGGAACTGTTTGCAGCACCACTTTCAGTGTTCAGAGTAATGTTATATAATCATGTTACCCCACTCCAATGATTGAATGGCATTTTTGGTTGTGAATTCATTTCTCAATCCTGTGTTTTTGCGCACAACCAGCTGGAAGGGAGGGGAGTGGTTCCCTCCTGAGTAATTTTTTTGTGCCAGCTTGTGTGTAAACAGCTGGTCCTTTGTGCTTGGTGGCCTTTTCCCCAGAGCCCAACAGCCGCCCAGCAATGCCATGCACGAGGGCAGGGCCTGTGTAACCTTTAGACTCTGTGGATTAAATTCTTCCTTGAGATAAATTCGTGGTACTCTGGTCCCTCTGTTTGCAACCCAGCATGCCACCATTGCACCCAGAGGAGCAGCCCGACAGCTAACTAAAACCAGTGAAATTGTGACAAGCGTTGAAAAAGGGGTTGTACTGCAGTTTAGAACAAGTTATACTTCATAGTTCTCTGGTCTTTGAAGGGAGGAGTCATGAGACTGGTGAGCTCCTGCTGATGTGTGGAATATTCACTGGGATATGGTACCTTTCCAGAACAGAGAAGCCCTTGCTGAAGATAAAAAGAAGGATTGATTCCCCTTTCTAATTCAGTGATAAAGAGGGTTCTGGACTATTTTTGTCTAATGAATTGGGAGCTTAATCCTTGCACTGTCTTTTACATTGTGCTTCTTTTTACGCTTTATGTAATGAGTGATAAATGAAGTCAAGATCAACCATGTCAAATTTCTCCTCTTTCTCATAATATTTACTGAAGTTTTCATAATACCCTCATCCAGTATCTGTGCCAGGCAGAAGTTATCCTGAAAGTTCCAAGGCAGTTCAGAAAACAGGGCAATTATTTGAGACCCACTTAGTCCCGTAGCCTAAAATTGTTTCAGAATTTTAACATTTTTTTTCCTATTGGATCTGGCATGTTTACTGGGTGCATATTGATTTTTGAGGAAAAATTTGCTGTTATAAATTTCTTAAACATTTCCGTTGAAAGCAGATAAGAGAAAAGCCTAGTGTGCCAAGTAACTCAGTAGGTTAATACAATTATAAGGATACTTGGAATGTTGGATCTTATTTAAAGCATAACTCTTTCCTTTAGCTGCCAAAACCATAAAGATAAAGGTGTTTTAATTCACTTAAAAGTAGAATTTGTTTCTTATTGGAATTCTTACTTGTTTCTTAAGCAGTTTGTCACTTATCAGTTCCAAATAATATTTCTACACCATCAAGGTCTGCTTTAGAAGAAACATATCTGCAGAAAATTCATTTAATACCCTACTCTACACTTTTAGATTTTATTTCTAGTCCATACAGACAAGCTTAAAAGTTAGTAGGGAGTCGTCATTAGAAAGCACAGCAGAGCTAGACAGAGCTGCAGTAATGACTGAAAGCTTATCACAGCATGGTAACAGTGTTTCGGGGAATTCCTGATGCAAACAACTGTATTTTTCATAGAGGCTTGTTGAGTTGACATAAAATCCAGACCCTATTTTACTGGAATTACTGTTGTTTAATTATTCTTCATGCTGTTCTCCTTTCTGTCTCATTGGGCAATGCTGTTGACCTTTCTCTTCACATTGCCTTCCTTTTCCTATTCTTATTTATTCACAAGAGCTGTGCCAGAGGGTATAACTTTTTCCTTGAAAACACAGCTCTCACCACTAAAACCTTTTTGGGTCTGCAGAATTGATTCACTTAGTCCTTCATCATATGCAGTGACTACTAGAGCCATTTCAGTTATTATTATTGATGTCTCTCTTTTCTCCAATCCAGCCCAAAGGCAAAAACTAATCTCCCTGTTTTGTGCTAACTGATATCTTATCCTACATGAAATTATTTTTTTCTCTCTGTTGATTTCCACATCAGATTAATACCCTTTCTCTTCACCCTCCAGGCTCTACGCTGCAATTCTCCTTCGGTGTATCACGGTTTTAATTTCCTTTTACTTCTCCTTTAAACTCTCATGCTCTGCCAGCTTCTCCTACTTTATGACACGCTCCTATCTTCCTCCCAGCTTTACTTACGTGCCATGCTCTTACTTTCTCCTTTTCTCAGAACATGTTCACAGCCAAACAATAGTGCTCCGCTCCCTCAGGTCTCCAGGATTCAATGCTTTCTGCTGGTTTTCTAGTGTTTACTGTAGTGTTATGTCCTTCTGGTTTGATAGCCAAGTGTATTATTACAATTACATTCAGAATGAAGACGAATGTGTCATAAATATAAACCACTCACATGTGATTATTGGAAAATGTCTCCTTCCCTATACCCCAGTCAGAACACAGCACTGTGTGCTGTCAAAAGGCTGTTTCTAATTTAAACTCTGAGCTGCCCAAGGCAGGGAAAGCAGCTCTATGTGTTCATAAAGTCAGAACCACACTTATTTTTTCTCCTTGATTATTTATAGTACTTTTAAGGAAAAATCATTGTCTCTGTAGCTGAAGGAAAAGTGGTGCTTTTGTGTTTTGAATTGATGTGAGATGAATTGTCTTTGCAGAACCTACTCTTCCCAAACCAGCCTCTGCAGCCCAACAGCAGATATTCTGTGTCACCCACCGGGGACCTCACCATTACCAACATTCAGAGGTCTGATGCAGGCTACTACATTTGTCAAGCACTGACGGTTGCTGGAAGCATTTTAGCAAAGGCACAGCTGGAGGTTACTGATGGTGAGCTGTTAGAAATTCCTACTGTTTTTTTCCTGTCAAAAGTACTTTAAAAGCAGTGTAAATAAAGGCGTATGAGACCACATAAATCATACAAGTAAATGGACTATTTTCTATAGGAAATAAAGTGAGAAAAGATGTCTGTATTTGTCCGTGGAGTAAAAAAGGAATCAAAGTGTAGTTTGCCTCTTGCTTGCTTTCTGGAGGTTTGTTAGCAATGAGAAAAAAGGGAAAAACCAGCTTAGAATAAGTTGGGTGAGAAATGAAGCTGCTTGGTTTGCTAGAGCTAAGATAGGACTGCAAAAAAAAAAAAAAAAAAGGAGAATGTATAGGTTTGTGATTAAAGCAATGAATTGGGGTGCAAAAACATGTATCTCCATTCCCACCAGTCTTCAATCCTATCTTAGACAAGTAGGGGATATGTCCTAAGCTCAATTAAATCAACAGCTGCTCTGAAGGTGGTGGAGTACTGTCAGTTTAGAATGCCTACAACATGTAGCCCTTTAGTCCCTCCATGAATAAGGCACTTACCTCAGAGCCATGTTCTAAGAATGCCTCAGTAAAGGTAGGTGTGAAAAAAGTAATGAAAATCCATAGGTAGAGAAGAGTTTTCGGGAAAGGAAAAACACTACATGGTCTGTCTTGGTGCTTTTCATTTCAAATTTTTGGGTTTGAAATCCATCCAGCCTTGAGGTTTCCCATCTACAGACATGAATCCTTTTTATATGTCAGGAATCCTGTTGATATCCCTCTTCATCCTATTGTGGATAGAAGGCAGTTTGCATCCTTTAATGTTAGTGAAGAAAACAAGAGAATTCCTCTTACACTCAGAGACTGTGGCATTCCCCAGCATCATTATTCCTTATCTTAACTGACACATTAAATATCTCCTGACAGACTTTGATGAATTTTTGCCATTAAAACTGTTGTTATATGCAGAGGTCTACTTTTACTGTTCCCTTAGAGACCTGCCTGCACCATGAAAGTTTGAAAAGATGTCTAATTTTGAATAATCTGCCTTTTCACAAGAGCATATTCATCACAAGTGACAGGTAGAGAGGTTCAGGCTCGTGTTATAGAGGTTTGAGCATTAATTTGATGCCTTTTCTTTGTTTTCCAAAAGCTGCCTATATTTTTATGACAAGGGGAAATAATTTCTGCCTTATCCTTGCATCTCTTTAAGCACATTGCTTTTCTGTAGTTTCTAGAGACTAAAGACTTGGCTTTGCTCTGCAATCTCTTTAGGGCCTTTCTCTCATGGTCTATGACAAAATGATGCATTTTCATTCAATTCAAATTTAAATGTAGATTAAAAGGTCATTTAAAAGGAATGGAAAGGCAATATTTTTTAATATCTGTCCATAGCGCTGCCTGATTCAGGGCCATGACTGTGATTGGAATAAACAGAACACACAAACGTTGGCTGGGAGGACATTGAGCTGTTAAATGGTCACACCTGCTGACACCGCACAGATTTACAGCAACAGGCGCCGAGCGGATCAAATCAGGTTCAAGGATGCTAGCGATGAGAAATTCTTCCTTTTGACAGCCAGGGGCTTTGGTCCATCTTTCTCTATTTCTTGTGTGGGGAAAAAAATAAATCCCAATTGATCTCTTTGGAATTTTCCTTAGTTTGTTTAACAAGCCAAGGGAAAGTGTCCCTGCTGAAATGCAAGCTCATCTCCGGTTAATTCTGATTAAAGGCAGCGTGCATTGCACATTGCTGGAGAAAGCATTAGCTGGTGGCTCTGCTGCTCCAGGAGTGCAGGGCCTGCCTTCCTCAAATGCTTTCCAGAACCCACTGTCAGCACAATCATTATGAAATAATACAAGATTGCTTTATAGAAATACCATTTCATCCCCGAGTCAAAGGGCAGGTGAGGTCAGGAGAGAAGTGCCAAAGCAACAGTGTGGAGCTGAGATTATGTGAATAAATGAACCATTAGATCACAGATATTTTTTTAATTGCTTTTCGTTAGGAAGTTAACCATAAATGTCAAAATAATCTGTTTTGGTTGATGCTGAGCAGAAGTTATGGGAGCTAATGACTTTTATCAGTAAGGAAATCTAATTTAATAGTTTTAAGAATATAATAAAAGATAAACACTGTGCGTGCTAGCTATATGCTTAAGCATTAGTGTTCTAGTTTTTGGCTGGTGATTTCAGTTTTACTTCCTAGCCCAGAATTTTTCTGTTTGGTTAATGATTTAATAATAGTGGCGAGCCATCTTTTTCATTTTGAACACATTTTTGTTTGATCCAGAGTAATTTAGATCCAATTGAAGTTCCAATACAGAATGAAAACATGTCATGTGCAGAAAAACAAGTGCTTAATTATACCATATATAGCAGTGTTTCAGTTGTTACATTTTTGCACTTACAAGTCTTTACTGGAAATATTTTTAACTCAAGTGTTCACATGAGAAGAGATTACTAGCTGTGATGAAATGTGCTGAGTTGAGTGATAATTTTGCTGATTATGGACTGTGCTAAGAGCCTTTAGCATATTTGAAATTCAAATCTTGTATTTTCTTGAAAGGCTATCATGTAATTCACTGTCTAACGCACATCTGGAAAAGCAAAATCATTTTAAAAATTGAACATTCTTAGCAATCCTTTCAAACCCAAGAAATGAATATGCAGCTCACAATCTTAAAATGACAGATCATGCAAATAAACCAAGTGCTTCCATCTCTGTCCTCAACATAAAAGGAATAGTTTCCAATTAGTATTGTGTTAGTATTTGTCAATCATGCACAGAATATTTTGGACAAGATTTTAATTTCTCCTCCATAAGTATTAAAATTTATTAATAAATGTTTCACAGTTTACTTTTCTGCAGATCTGGCCACCATGACTCTTAGCCCTCATCCAACGTTTATTCCGTGTTTTTAGCAAGTGTGACAGTCTCAAACAGGAGAAACCCAGAACAGCTTCGTAGCTTCCTGTGGAGCTCTTCCACCAACAATAAAGACAGACAAGGGATTGGTCTCTGCTTTTCCACCTTTCAGAGTGGAAAAGAGAACCTGCCTTATTATGAATGTTCATCATGTAAATTTCCTTACTTGTGTCTGATTTTACCTGGACAATTTTTTGAAATTTTTATTTTGTAAGTGCCAAAGTAAAGACTTCATTTTGTCTTTCTCTTATTTTAATTTCCGTTGTGATTTTACCACAATCCCCCAAAATTTAAATACAGTTTCAGTTGATCCAAATTACATTTTTAGTGAATAAAATGTTCATGAACAAATATAATTTGTTCTTTTCCTATAATCCACTCCAAAATTAAGATGCATTTTAACACAAAAGGAATCTGTTAATTTTCCAGTTACCAGAATATACAGATATATGGATACTGGCAAATAGTTTCAAAACCTTTTTTAAAATTAAATTAATTTTGGCATCAACTTCTGTTTTACCATGCAAATATGTTTGTAGGTACACAAAATGTTTTTGTGGAACAGGTGTAGAAGTTTCCAGCTGGGAGAAAACTATGTAAATGGGACAAAAATGTGATTAAAATGTTTTAAAAGCAACTAATAATCCCCACACCATTTTGTGGCTATTTTTTCACTAGCACTCTGTTCTTCAGAATGCTTCTAATATATATATTATTTTAAACTCTAACCAAGTTTTGGATCCCTACTAAAGAAGAGACCTAAGCAGTAGGAATACAAGCACACACGTTTTTGAGAAGATTTACAAGTCATAGTTGTGAAGACAATACAGCCGTTCACAGATCAGTGGAAACCCTAAGTGTTCATTTAACCTTTAGCCTTAGTGTCATGGAAACCTGTAGTGGTCTTTCACCCATAACACCCTTGAAAATGAAGATTCCTTCTGGCCAGGAGGCTTTCAATTACACTATTGATCAGAGCCATTTAAAGGATTATGAGCTCCTCATTTGGGCTGTAAAAAAAACTAATTACATGCCAAAGAACAATATCTGTAATGCAGTAGGTTTTGAAAAAGCTACATTGCTACACATGTGAGATACTTAGATGAAGCAAATAACTGCAGTGGAATAGCTATCAACTTAAATAGTAGTTCTTCCTTAATTTTTAGCTACCTAGAATACTGGGATTTGCTGTTTTACATTAAATCTAAAGGATAACTTGCACAGCTAAGTTTTAATTTGAATATACTCATGCTGCAGCTACCCTGATAGTACATGTGAGCTGAGATCAATTTTTATTTTGCCAAATGGCTGAACTGTGTAGTCGTAAGGAACCTTAATGAGATTAAAAATTTTGTATCAAGGTGAAAATGCATTACATTTTTCTTGTTATATAGTGTATCCTCTCCTATCTCTGGGTTCAGTAGGTGGTATTTCAGAATTTCCAAAATAGCTTTCACATTTGGTGTTGAGAAATAATCTGCATTGGCTTTCTATTTTCAGTTTCAATTTCAATGACTGTGATGAGCTCACACTCCAAGGTGTGATTCTGATAATATTAATGATTCTATTCTTTCTGAGTCTTGTTAACAAAAAAAGGTAGGTAGCATTTTTGCAACGTTAAAATTTCAGAAACAATTATTTTAGGCATAAAATGTCCCACTAACATATTCCTGTTATATTTTATTTATTAAATAGCATAATGAAAGCACTTTGCGTCTGTTGACGGTTCCAGAAGTTTGCATCTCAAGCAACTCAAGTACCAAGAAACCATATTGCTTCATAATAATTTGTGTGCACTCCACTGTTAGAGTCAGGTGTTGTGTATGGACTATAATAAACAGATTCTCAGCTAGAATAAATGATTCAAACTCAATTGACATCAACAGAGGCAGGCTAACTTGCACCAGTTTAGGGGGTAATCCTGCCTGCAACAATATTTAATACCAATCACACAATTGCTCAGTTGTTCAAAGATTTAAAACAGCAGCAGTGTGGCTGGTAAATATATAAAACTACGTTAAAAGAAAAAAGAGTTCTCAGTTCTGTTATTACGATTTTATGCAAGAGTCCTAGCCTTGTTTATATTCAAGTATTTCACATTCAATTTGTATAAAAACATTCTTTAGAAACAAAAGTTATATTTTTTTGCTTAACAGATGGCTCAGAGAATAGCTTCAACAACAGAATTATTTAGGAAAAAATGGTCTTTCAAGAAAGATGAACATGAGCATTTTACCTCATCTTCAGGATAGCCCACTGGTCACGGAATGAGACTTATACGCAGCCATGCACTCGCTCACTGGTTGCAGGGTCCTTTAATCAGTATTGCAAGCATGCAAATGTAAATGATCAGGGAAAAAAATTAGGAGTTCATGGCTTTAAAAGGTGATGAAATGATTTGATAAGTAAGCTGTTAAATGGTGTGATTGAGTTTGAGCTTTTCCCCGCTGGAAAGAGCGGTACAGTCATTTAGATAACTCAGATTATGAAAATGTTTTGTGTAACTCTTAGATATTTTTGCTGATGAAAACTTGCAAGTAGAGTAGGAATGGGGGATGTGATTGGTACCCAGGCTAGAATAGCTATAGTGTTTCACTTTTAACTCATCAGATTTTCTTTTTTAGACCATAAATTGTGTAAGCAATTAAGCACATTTTGATGTGACATCCAAGGTGTGCTTTAAGTGCTTTCCCAAATTGGAAGAAAAGAGTGATGCACTTCAGTTCTTTTCTGAATCAAGGTCTTAATTTTCATCCTATGTTAAACAAATGAGCCTGATGATCTTTGCTAACAGATCTTTTTCTATCTACATGTTATCTCGCAGTGGTGAAATAAAACTCTTACTAAAATGCTTTTCATATAGGCCAGGTAATTGTTAACCTCTATCTATGGCTCTTCTAAAAATAAAGGTTTTAGCCTCTTAGAGGCTGACTTCAAGCAGCCTCTCAAAATTGGTCCTGTGTGGCAGAATAGGGCTCACAGCAGCAGCAGAGGATGCTAAAGGTGCGGATGCCAATGCCTATGCCACTTTTTAGTCCTGACAGATCGGCCTCCGCCCATCATCCTCCAGGGCCCCGTCAACCAGACCCTGGCAGTGGATGGCACGGCTCTGCTCAAGTGCAAGGCCACGGGCGACCCCCTCCCTGTCATCAGCTGGCTAAAGGAGGGATTCACCTTCCTGGGCCGGGACCCTCGAACATCCATACAGGACCAGGGGACACTCCAGATCAAGGCGCTGCGGGTGAGTAATGGCAGCACAACGAGCGCGGCGGGTTCTACGTGGCCAGTCTGGAGCTCTTGGGGTGTGCCTCAGGCAGCTCTGCCGCCTTCCTCTTGTCTTCAAAGTTAATTTGTCTTTTCTACTATACAATTCTCATCAAGTCACCATCCATTCTTTGACATTGTGTAGGAAAGGGCAGGGGAAAGAGGAGCAAAACTGACTTCACATATGTCTGTGAGAATTCCCTAAAAACAGAATTGGTATTTAAAAGCTTTTGTATGTTGCAATAGAACACGTAAGTTGTGGGTAGATAGAAATATAAAAGGGCAGTCCTTCCTTCTCTTTTCTGTTGGTCTTACCCTGAAGCCGTTGGCCTCTCTGTCAAAACTTAGAGCAGTTCCTGGGCAACACCTGATCATAATTTTCCGAGTACTTGTGCTAGCACATGATCTGGAGCTCATCAGGATTTGACCATGCGCTTTCTCCATCAACAACTCGTCAATCCCGAGCTGGCTGATTTATTCCAGTGTTATGCTTCCTGGAAATGTTCCACCAAGCTGCAAATGGGAAAAGACAACGAATACTGTAGCATACAGGCAGTCATATGCAGAAGGATTTCTATTAAAAATGAAATACCTATTGTAATATTTACATTTTTACACCTGAGATAATACAATATCCTATAATACTCCAAATAGGATAATGTCATATGTTGTTGATAAATACTGCATCACTAGTCTCTCATTTGGCTTTTAATTTTTCCCTGTTCAAAGATAAACATGTGTATTTGTTTGTGTGTATTTGGACAAGCATGCGTATGGAAAAATAGTAAGTTATATGTACTTATTTGTCAAGAACTTGAAGATAATTTCAGAAACCATTTAATTTAGTCAGCAGAAATGTCTGCACTTAATTTTGCAATCAAAAAAAATGTCAATAAACATAGCTACTAATGACAAGACGTAAAGATCAGTTTTGTTTTCTGATGCCATCTCATCAGTGATTGTAGATGAATTGTGAACTTCCTTGGAACAAAATGGAATTTATTAAAAAATTTATGCTAGCTTTCCTTCAGTAAACAATTTATCCTTCCTTCCTGGGCTGAAGGCAGGTTTAGGCCATGAAGGTTAATGCATTTTTCCTGTAGAGCTGGATTAAAAAGTGCGCTTGAATAGTCAAGATTCCCCAGTAGTGTTAGAAAGCAGCAATTAAAGGTGGAAGCTTAGTGATTTCAAACAAACTTTCAGGCATTGATGATGGCCTTCTGTGGGGTGTCCACGAGGCAGAAGCTCTTGGGATACCTGTCTGCATGCTGCTATGCAAACAATGAAATTGGTTCTGAATCGTGCCAGCGCATTAATCTCACCATTAGAGGCTGTGTCTGTAAACTAAAGGAAAAAAAATTGCTTGCAAGAGGAGAAGAAAACAGTATTAGTAGTGAGTGTGGTTCTGAAAGACGTGAGGCTTTTATTGATCCTTAAGTGGCTCATTCACTGGTAACCAATTTTCCTTAAAGGCTCAGGAAGGCATTTTTTAGAAACGCCTCTGTAGCAGTAATGTGCACGGTTTATTTGACTCCAATTTAAGAACAAAAGCTACACAGAACCATAAACACCAGTTTTTTCCTGTGCCTTGCGAATTTTATGAATTAAATATGGATTTAAATGAGGAATGTTTAACTTTTCTCTCAGGTCTACGTAAACAAGGACTAGCACCACTTCCTAAGGGAAAAAAGGGCCACAAAGATGTCCAAGTATGCTTATATACCCAACTTCAAAATAAATTAATAATTGCCACCCACACGTCCTCTGCCTTCTGGCTGAGGGTAGATTTAGATTAGGTATCAGGAAGAAATCTTTATTGTGAGGGTGGTGAGGCACTGGGACAGGGTTCCCAGGGAATTTGTGGATTCCCCATCCCTGTTCAAGGCCAGGTTGGCTGGAACTTGGAGCAACCATGGCAGGGGGATTGGAATGAGAGGATCCTTAAGGTCCCTTCCAACACAAACCATTCTCTGATCCTTTTCTGCTATTTCTGTTGCAGCACACCCAAATGATTCGTGAGCCTGCAACAGTCACATAACATGAACATAGTCATAACATGAACATAGAGATTTTTTTGATGAGCCAATCTCTCAGTTGCCCTGAGGAAGACAACTGAAAACTCACATGTCACTCACTCAGTACCCCTTCAGACAGGTCAACACTGATGGAAAACTCCCTTCTGCTGTAGAAATGTGCCACACTGGGATTAGATACCTGCTTTAACTAAGGAACAAAACTTTATTTTACTGAATAGTAAAGATTTTTCCATTCCCCTCCCCCATTGTTTTTTTTTTTTTTCCATAGCACCAAAAAAGTATACATAATTGAATTACCAACACACTAAGTCTGTATCTAATCCATCCACAGCCTGGAAGTTAGATAATTTGCCATAACTTGCAAGAAGCAGTGCATCTCCAGCTTGCTTTGTATGTTGTTTGCCTCCTGCAAGTTACTCTGTTGTGTACACCAGATACCTCATCTAGTATGCCATACACCATCTGTCACAGTAGCACACAAATGAAGTTGAGAACCATAGCCTTGAGAAATATTCCCCATTATCACGTAATGAAGAATTATATATTTAATAAAATCTCAGAGGAAGCAAAATAAAACACTGCTTCAGAATGCTGTAAGTCTCTCTCCTCTGGAAAATCTCTCCTTTCAAAAGTCTTTCTCATTTCATTAGCAGCACTGCTATATTTTGAGTCTTTGAGCCATTGTCAGAGGGGTTTTCATTATTGCTTGTATTTCACACAAAAAACTATCTCCTGAAATGCAAGTTATGCTCATTCAGAAAATTGAGCTGGCATTAATGAGTTGCTTCCTTCCTTAAGAATGGTACACTGCAGTCTCAGTGTATCTGAAGGAAAATAGCAACAAAATTCCTGCATGACAAAGCTAAAAGTCAATTAAAGTATATGTCAACAATTAATCTAGAGAACATCTTGCTTTTTTGCTTTGACATTCTCATTGAAGAGTGACGTATAAGGACATATGCTATAGTGCCAATCTGCGTTTAACAGAAAACCCATTACAATTCCTTAAAGTCCAATAAAGCTTCTTGGACGCAGTTCTCTTTCCATCAAGTCATGTGATGGTGAATGAAATTCTTCTTGATCGCTAGAGTCAGCACTCTTCCTTTTCTGCTTCCACCTCCAGATTACCATGCTTTATGCGTAGTGGAAGGAGAGCTCCTCCGTATATTTTGTGCTTTGTAAAGTTACCGTCTTCCATCCATCACTGTAGTCTTCACTAGTTCCTGACTCACAAATCTTATTTTAAATTTAAATAGGGAATAGGAAGAGACTTGGCAAATTTGCTAGTAAAACAGTTTATACAGTGATGAGATTAATATTGGCAATCTGATTCAAAGCAGTTTCCCCAAATAAATTTAAAATATTTGAACGGACAAGGGAATCACAGTAGTTTTATACAAATGCTTTTTTTTTTTTTGCTACCAAAGGGCCTTGCAAGCCTGAATTAAAATCCCATGTGAAACAGAAGAAAGGTGAGCATGGTGCAGGATCTAATTTAATGTTGCTGTTTGGAAATTACTTGGAAGACTGTCTGTGTAGAGAGAACCACTGTTAAGTCTCAGCAGCCTTTGTATGTGGGTTGTATAGAAATTACTTCATCTGTCATAAGAATCTAAGGTGATGTAACATCCTTCCTGGCACTGGAAACTGGACCTCTGGGTCATCATGGGTTAATGACTGCTGAGATTTTACCCTCTAAGAGGTTAATTGTTATATTGTTACCTGATTTCACCTGCATTTGTTGTAACCAATGCAAACACTGAAACTGTAAAGAACTTCCATTCTGGAGCATTTAAAGTACCATTAACAATATGAAAATTAGAATTAGTAAAGTATTAGAAGGAAATAATCTTATTATGGTTCTCTAAAAGCAAGCCACCATTAAATGATTGCTGAAAAATGTCTGGTGCCTTCTAGTCTGGTGTAAAATGTAGGCTAAGTCCTTCTTAGCAAGGAACATTTAGAAAAAGAAAATTGGAGTAAACTTAGCTGATTCTAAAAGGTTGTTAAAGCTGCCCTTATGCCCTTTTTCTGTCCAGCTGTCTGATACTGGGACTTACACTTGTGTTGCTACGAGTTCCAGTGGGGAGACGTCCTGGAGTGCTGTGCTGGAGGTGACAGGTAAGCGATGCCCAGGGGTGTGTTCCACTTGGTGCACGAGGAAAGTGTAGACCGCATGACAGCACTCTGAGTCTGATCATCTGTTCTAGAACTTCTGGGCTTGACATGGAGAAGTTTTGGGTGAGAAGGCTGTGTTCCTTCACACACCTCGCATTTCGTTGCTGTTGTGTTATAATGCCCATTGACATCGCAAGAATTTTCATGTTTGTGTCCAGTGACAGCGGTATGCTTTAATTCTTCTAACAGGACTGTTAATAAAATGTGGATTTATCCTGTAGTTGGCTGGGCAAGAGAAGTTCAAAGTGCTCTCTGTGAGTACTGTAGTCGATTTGGATACAGGAACTTTCTCAACAATGGAGTTTTTGGTATTTTACGTACATTTTAGCAAGCTGGGCTTTTTTTGTTATTCTTTCTGTTTGTTTTTTTATTTCGGTTTGGTTTTTTTATATTTGTATATAACCTTTTGAGTTTTGCATTTTTTTTCTTTCCTGATGTACTTAAAGTACCTGATGTACTTCCTGGTGTACTTACTCTTCATCCAAAAACACGTGGTAATGCAGTTGTTGACTTAGTTCTTTACAGATTAAGAACATCCGTTATGCTGATTTTGCAGATGTTTGCCATGTTTTGCACTTTAATCTTCTACTTTGATTAAATTATATAACCAAGGATAAAAAAGTAATTATTTTGTATTTGCCCTTCACAGAATCCGGTGGAGCATCAGTCAGTAAAAATTATGATATAAATGACCTCCCTGGGCCACCATCCAAACCTCAGGTCACTGATGTTACTAAGAACAGTGTCACCCTGTCCTGGCAGCCAGGGACACCTGGAAGCCTACCAGCTAGTGCATATATCATTGAGGCTTTTAGGTATGTGAATTATACCACTTTTAAGCTCCTTTCTTTCTAATTTTGCTTAAACCCTGGTACCAGGTTTTTGTGGTGTTCTTTTGGACTCTACACATATCATTAGAAGCTCATTAAATGACTCAGCTCCATAGAAGGCATTGATTCGTATTCTTTACATTGATTTTTTTGTAATTTATCACTTTTTTTGAAGTGATTAATTGTAGCACATCTAACTATTTCTTCAGGTCAACAGGAATATAACAGAACAATGCAGTAATTATTTGTTACTTTTCTCTTAACATTGATGATCAGTGAGAGTCTCCTCTGGGAATGCTGCAGGTTCTTGACAATCATAGTACAGATAATATGAAAATAAATGGGTAATCCTGAGGCCTCCTTCCTGCTCTTGTTAAAGAAGTACCTATTAAGGAGTCAAAGTGCTTTAAATTTCTATATTTTAGTGTTTTAGATAGATGAAAACTTCTAACTGAAAGGACCAGTGTTGATCATTTAAGATTTTATCCTGCAACCTGCAGGATAAATTTTCAGGAGGCTGATAACATTCCAGGGGCACCCTTCCACACAGTAGGGGTACATAAGAGCTCTTGGGCTCCAATTTAGCAAGTTTGTTTGAGTATGGGCCATACTCTGACATGTATCTCTAGAACACATTTCAGCTTAAAAATCTGTACTTTCTTAAATGTGTTCCTTAATCCAGATATTAAAAAAATGACAAATACTTCAGTTCATCTCTAAGTTAAAATTCATGCAAGAATTTTTCATAATCATATGCATGCAAATTTTAGCTCAAATGCTATGTTATATGTAAAAAACAGTACTGTATTTGCAGTTTGTTGGTTTTGTCCTAGAACTTATTCTTTATGTATTGTATGAACGAAGCAACTGAAACAACATAAACCTTGTAGCTTTCCATTTCCTTTTTCCTTTTAATATATTTAAAGATTTTTTTATCAATGCTATACAACAAAGCACAGTAAAATAAAATTTTCTCTTTAAACTTCTCAGATGTTTCACCCTAGATAAGCTTTAATGGCATCCCATCAAAAACTTTTACAAAAAGCAGGCATTTTCATTAAAAGCTGTTCTAACAATCACATTTGAAATCTTTTCATATGGTAGATGGTAATCTAATTATAATAATGCTGAATTGAAAATGTAATGACAGAAATAATATTCATATACTTTCCTCCATTTCAAAGCATGTTTTCAAAAATTTTTTAAACTTTGAGTGTGAATTTAGTTCAACGAGAATAATTTTCTTCCAATGACAGTTTATTGGCATAGTTTACTTAGCAGTATAGAAAATTATTCTTTTAAGAGAACTTCCCTTTCTAAGGCTTTTGTTCAAGAGTAGCCTGTTTATAATTCAAATTGACTGTACAGCTTCCTACCCTTTCATTTTGCAGGTATTTATTCTAGAGAAAGAGCAAGAAGTTTTACTTCTGTTGCAAATAGAAGTACTTTTGACAGCTGTATTATGTTTTTTAGCCCATCTCGATGAGTTAACTGAAACAAATATTTTCAATTTCACCCTGCTGTCACTACTTTTTTCTGTACTTAGAGTCGATCCAGGGTTACAAAATAGTTCCTCCCACTTCTTTATTTTTCTCCTGTATTAGTTGATAACCTTCCACACTCTTCTCGTTGCAGTCAGTCTGTGAGCAATAGCTGGCAGACGGTGGCCAACCACGTGAAGAGCACCCTGTACACTGTGAGAGGCCTGCGCCCCAACACCATCTACCTGTTCATGGTCAGAGCCATCAACTCACAGGGGCTCAGCGACCCCAGCCCTATGTCAGATCCTGTCCGAACTCAAGGTGAGGGGCAGTTTTAAGGCTCGTGTGCTTGAGCTGAAACAGAAAGAAGGAACTGAGGGTTGACTGATAGGTCAGTCTGGCCATTTGGCTTTAGCACACTCCCTGAAGGAATCATTATTTGAGCTTAACCAATAAAAATAAAAGTAGTCCAGTGTTTGCTGCATCAGTCTGGGGCTTAGGAGAGAAAGGTTATGTCCTTAATCCTTTGTACAGTGTAGACCTTTTGGTTTGCAGTTCACTTATAGACTCGATTTGCTCCTGGTTTCTGTTGAAAGCAATGTGAGTTAGCCAAGCTTTTCTGAAAAGCACTCTGAATACCCTCCTCTCCTCAGTATCTTTTCTCTCCGTGTCCTTTCTTCCTCTCCATTAGTGTAGTCGGGACATACTATGATAACAAGTGTTTATAACAGGCAGACAACGTGTTTAGAATTAGTTTTAATCAAAAGAAATGCACAACATATCCATAATGTGTTGATTAATCTGAGCCAACATTTAGGCAGAGAATTCATGTAAATTAAGGCATCTGCATGCTAGGAATATATTGAAGTTATTCTGAGAAAGGTATGGGCCTTCTTTTTAAATACCTACCTTTCTCAATTCTTTGTACCAATCCATTGCGTAAACCAAGAGGGAAGGCTGAAGTGAAATCCCTCATTTGTGGGGTGGTGGTGGGTTTGGTAGCTGAGATCCTCCATTGCTATTGAACCATCCATTGCATCAAGCTCTAACTGAATATAACTGCCACAAGCAGATTTCCCTCACAGCACGGATTTTTTTGGCTTTGACAGGACATTGCTTGAATACTTAATTCAAGAGTGTAGTTCTGTGTTGAACATGTCGTAATACAGGAATTCATAATTCTTTGGAATCATAATTTTTTGAATCCGAAGTAATAGCTCCTGTCACAGTTAATTTAAAATTAAATCCTCTGTCTCTGTTTATTCTTATTCAGAGACTTCTGTCTCTGAAGATCTAAAGGTGCTCATGGAGAGCACATCCTGAGTCAGTCTCCAGCATGTGGGTTGAAAGTTGTTTGGGTCTTTTGCTGGATGGAAAGAGATAAACAAGAGTAGGGTGGTATTTCTTTATCACATAACCATGCAGTCTCCCTCATCCCAGCCTAGTCCTGAATAAATCTGTCCTGAATAGTTACACCCTCAAAATAGTAATCATGGCTGGAAAAGGAAAAACAGAACTGCCTTCTCAAAAGCTGGAGTGAGTTGTGCAGGATTTCATGGCCTGACTATTCATGGAGTATCACAAGTTTCCTTCTTTCTTATTTTCCCATTATTGTAGGGTGACTCATGCTTTTCATTGCAACAGCCTTTTAGTCTGCATAACTTATCACCTAGCTAAAAAAAACAACTTTGTTTGTCATTTGAGTGTCAAGTATAGACTTTTTATCTGACATACTGACAAGCAATTTGATTTCAGTAAAAACATGTCTTTTAATTAGCTACAGCATGTGTTGCAGCTTCCATTTCCAGAAGCTGTTTAGCAGTCAAGCACACTGAGACATGTACAGGATTTATAGCTTCTTTGCAAGCCTGCAGTTTAATAGAATTAAATCATAAAATCAATTGAAAATTAACATAATGTTTTGATGTGATTTCTAATTATGCCTGAATTCAATTCAGGCTCACAGAAGAAACTGACACACAGTGGAAAGCCTATTCAGAGTGGCCATGGAGAAGTAACAAAGCGGCTATAGCAGTGCTATATAATAATAATTTGCAACAGGTGTCTGTGGTAGCTTTAATAGCTGAACATTTAATGTCCTGGTATTCAGTATAGCAAATGCAAGTAATAAGTTTCCATGTAAATTTTCACCAGTGAACTGCAAGTAGATAATCAGGTACTTTCAAATGCTTTACCTGATATGACTTATGTGAAATAAGGACAGAGAAATCAGTAACTACTCTAATGAAGGAGCTGATTTCTTGTTGGATTATTAATAGATGAAACCATGAACTAAAAAAAACTTTCAAAAAACTGTATATATATTTCTATCCCCGAAATCTAAATTAATAACAAATAATAGTATATTCACTGCAAGCTGATAAAAGAGGGGTTAGAGAAAATATCTAACCAATTTGATTGTGATCAGGATGTAGCTTCTTGAACCAGTTTTGCTTGAGTCATGATTCCATTATTCCAATACTTAATGATACCCTTCGAGATAGCTCAACTGCTTTTCCACCAGCAGCCTCCTAGTAATGTCAAAATGGCATTACACTGGGAGCATCACACATGTATGTTTTCAAGAGTGCATACCAGAAAACCGAATTCCACATGTGTATCTTGGCATTCATTTCTTATTGTTATTAGTCCATGTTATTCTGTTACTTTGAGACATACGTCCCCTTAAAATGATGAAATGCTGTTCATACAAACTACTATGTGGAAATGTCTTTTCCTCTGAGGGAATGCAGGTACTTTGTTGGTTGTATACCACAGAATAACTTAAAATGTAGCCATGGATAACTGTAGGTTTATTGTACCAAGGATCATAGCTTTTTGTGGATAGAAGCATAAATTATCATCCTCTAGAGCAGTCTGAGTTGCAGTTTTATTCTATAATATCTCTGTTTCTTGGCTGCTTCAAATAAACATAATCTGCTAGACAAGTACCTTCACTGACCCTCATATTTGGATTATATTCCCTTTGGAGATCCATGGAGCCATTTTAATTTGGATATCAATAGAAGCCTGTGGCAATATTGTTTATTGGTGACTCGGAACCCGTAACAGTCCAGAATTATGAATGCAAATTATTGATCATCAAAAACTACTTACTTTCAAGATCTGGAGACATGATTAAAGCTCAGTTGTTGTAGTGAAATGTTTCATTTTTAAGACAACTATTATTTCTTTAAATAGCATTTAGAAGACAAAAAGAAATCACATGATGCCTATTCCTGTATCTAAGTCCGTCAGAAGGGGAAAAAACTTTGATGTATGTATTTTTTTCACAAAGGCATGATGTAGATCCATCAGATAAGGAACTGTCTATGACTATTGAATCCCAAGGGAACACCAACCAGAATTCAGAGATGCCTAGACAGGCATGACCGTAATTTATCAGGCCTTTTTGAATATCTCTATAATCGGATTCTGACTAGAAGAAACAATTCCCCCACACACTTTGAAGGGCACATAACCTTGAAGAGAAAATTTTTGTGGTAGGTTGTTTTTGTTGGCCTTTTAATAGATGAGAATCAGTTTGGCTTCCTAAATAAAGTCTTTTTTTTTTTCATGTTTGAGATAGATTTCATTAGCTATGTCTGTAAAGGGAAAATTTGCTTTGCAGAGGAAAATGTTATTCTTAGTCTCTGGTTTCTTGTGTGCATGGCATGTGGGGAGAGGAAGCTTGGTGAAAGTTTGGAAACATATAATGACTTAATGTCATGTGTGCTCTAACAAAATAAAAAAACACTGTTCATTTTCTTCAATTATACTAACCAATTTGGTTCCAGACATCTGGGCAGCATTATTATCTGAGTACTTTGGAACTGCTGAACATTGCATCGCTCTCATCACTTACCAGAGCTGAGAAAACTTTGCCATCTAGTCAGAATACTCCTTTAAACATATTTATATTTCATTATTTCCTAAGTGGCTGGAGGTGGATGGTTTGTTTGCATTATTTGATATTCATTTGTGTTTAAGCCTTAGTGCAGTATTTTCTTAAAAACAGTGCTATAAAGGATGTTCAAATCAGATCATTAAGCTACTCAGTAATTTTTATTGATGCCATATATAGCTCTTCCCATTAAAGTAATGCTTTCATGTGTGTGCCTGGCAGATATCAGCCCCCCAGCACAAGGTGTGGATCACAGGCAAGTCCAGAAAGAGCTGGGAGATGTCATTGTACGGCTGCATAACCCTGTTGTGCTGACACCCACGACAGTGCAAGTCACCTGGACGGTAAAGCTTCTGCTGTTGTTACCTTAACAGTACTTTCAGTCTGCCTGTTTTGCCTATTTATCCCTTTAGTGTTTTACCACCCAGAAAAGAACCAGTCCTGACCCCAGTGTGAGTGCTCTGACAATCTAACACACAGCAGTGTGTGTATGTGTGTGTGTGTACATATATATATATATATATATATATATATATATGGCAATGAAATCGCCATTTTATTTTCTCTTTCAAGTCAGGCAGATTCAATGCCTTCAGTCTTCTGCTCAAAGCAAGTTAGCTGTCTGGCTAGAAAAACATTATAAAAATGAGTATGCTTAAAGGATAATTGATCTGTGCATTCATTATGCTGCATGTCAAAAAATAATCAAAGTTAAACATCATCAAGGAATTGGCTGTGTGAAAAAGTACTTTCTGCTTCAAATCCTAGTAACCTCTGACAATACCCTATTATTCAGTGACCCAAAAATCTCTTTCCTATAGGGCACTTGTAGTGAAGTCAGAAGCACGTGGTGCTAGTGTCTGATCCACTGTGTACCATCTGGTTTTCCAGCACAAGCTTTACCCACAATGAGTGGATATCCTTTCATTAGAGAAGACCAGAGTCTTTTGGGCAGTGCTTAACAACATTTCTATTTGAGGGGTCAAACTACTGGGTAGAATTTCTAATATAGTGTTTGGCTTTCAAATTGTTCTGTTTCCCTTCCTGAGGCTTGATGGAAAAGATTTGTAAGAGTAGAAGGGAATTCTCAGGGCACTGCACAGCAGAAAAGAGTACTTTGCTCTTGGGGCATCTGCCCAGAGGAAGGAGAGCCACTAGTGGAAGAGTGAGAGAAAAACTGCCCTGCACAGCACCAAAACAGTTGTATTCTATAGGATGAATTCTGCTAAGGGGACATTCACAGTGCTCAGGGTTTTTCTTCTACATGTCGCACTGCTAAGAGCTTAATGTGTGCAGGGGATTACACAAGAGGAGATAAGAAGTGTGGAGATAGATTGTATATTATAAGGATTACTGTTGTTTTTGCACAACTCAGCCATATTTATAGGGGCTTATGCACCATCCATGTTCCGACGGATTTCAGTGGTCAGGGTACAGATTAGAATAAATAGAGAAACCCACAAATTTGTCTTTTGTGGAAGATTATTTAGATTATGTGTCACTGCATTTTGCCATTGATGATGTCAACATGCAGCTTGGCTTTCTTAAAATGCTGCATGTTTCAGCTACAATACCTCCAGGACAGGCTGACTAACCTTTGTAGCAAATCCTTTTGCCCAAAAAGATGGACCTGTAGTTCAGAAACTTTGGATGTTAGCAGAGAGTAATCGTAAACCTGTATCACACCCATGTGGTGCTCCTTCAAGTCCTTTCTTAGGTGTGACAGCTATCAGAAATACAGATTCATAGGCTGGCCCTTGCTTTAACATATACTGCAAAAGAAAGCTCCAATATAAACAGAATTCAGTTTTAGATCATGTAACCAATGTCATTATATTTTAATTAAATATATATGTTTATGTATTTGTGTGTGTATGTGTACATGTATGTGATACATATATTCCTCTAAAAGAGACTCTTGGTGCCCCTACTGAACAAGTAATGAGTGAAGAAATGGTAAGGTAAAGGCAAATTGTTGGAAATGCTATGGATACCAGCTTAGTGGGAAGGTCCCTCAAAGCAGTGACCCTATGCCACCTGACAAGCACACAGGCCTCTGTAGAGGCATTTTGGAATTGCCCAAGGGAAGAGAGACACAAAGAAAGATCTCTGAAGCAGCTAATTAGAAACTGTCCAGAACAAAACCAATTAATTAACCATAGTCTCTAGGAAAAAAACCCCACTCTATCCAGAGAATAAAGTGCACACTGTTAATATAAAATGGATAGATAGTGTAGCTATCATATAAAAGGACAGAAGTGCCATGAGAGTCATAAGACTCTTTGTGCTGGCTTTATGCAGTTCAAAAGGTGAAGGCCAAGGAATGTCCTTGGTTGCTGAGTTTCTGGCATCCTGACTCACAGCAAATTAACACCATTTTCTCCCTCCTTTATGAGATTGGTTTGGTTTTGCTTTCTCTTTCTTTTTTTCAAATTTGAGTTTAAATTTTCGGAAATAGTTCCCTGTGGCTGTGTTGCAATTATAAAATACGCACATATTTTGAAAAGAAGGCCAGGCTTACAAAGTCAGTGTTAGAAAAAAGAAGAGGCATGTCAAAAGTTAGGTTTTCATTGCCACTTAAATTTATTCCTCTTGTGTATAGATATTAAAGTATAGCTGTAATTATCTGGTCACATAGAGGATCTCTTCGTCATGGAGCTATTAAACATTTCTTTTTATCTTCTTTATTCTCTGTGTGGTGCCAGGTCTTATTAAATTCACACCATTGAAACCTTGCATTGAATAAAAAATTATTATTTTGTCTCACATGCTTGCTTATCTGTCATGCTCTCAACCATGTAACATTTGTGTGCTTCACAAATAATACTGAATTTAACATCACAATGATAAAAATGTCATTATCCTATCTTTACACATAGAGAGGTGAGGTGCAGAGCTGGTTACTGCTGATGAGACTTGTGGAGTCAGATGTACCCACTGTTATCAAATGGCTAATTTTAAGCCTTGGACATGATTTATTTTTACTTTTATAAAAACATTTCGCATTGCAAGAGCATATTCTGTACTCCAAGAGCTTTTTTATCTGACCTCAGCTATGGGTCAGAACTTCTAGCCTCAGTGGGCATTAAACTGAAAGTTTCATTAATGGCCAAATATGAAATGGTCCCCAGCATTATAAAGGCGCCCTGTGGCACAAACAGGAATAAAAATCAGTTCTTCAGCATGGCAAAAGAATTGCTGCTTTGAAGTCCTGACTGCCTTCTAGGAGGCTACCAGGCAGAAGGATAATTTATTTACCTCTTTTCTTTAATTTGATGTAGATTTTAAATGAATGTAGTTCACTGGAAGCTTCGGGACAGTCTTCCAGAGTATTGTCCCCATTTGCCTTGTTCCTGTAGGATCCATAAATGCTAGTGCAGTTTGAATTTCCAGAGATTCCTGTGAGTCCATGCCAGGGAGTTCAGCGCAGCGTGCGAGCTACTCTGCCCAGCTGGAGAATTGCTGTGGGTATTGCTGTGGGAGCAGAGGATTTCTTAGGATATTTTGGGATAGACATTTACATACTACAGAGCATATTGCAAAATGTCTTTAGGGTCCAGATTAGCAGGTTTGCCTGAAAGGAGCTTATATGTGCAGCCTAAGCTGCATTATGAGTTTCTTGCCATCATTTTGACAACCTAATAGCCGTTGAACCTCGTGTCTCGTGTTCAGCTGTGGCATGTGCAGGTTTGAAGGTGCAGGGAAAATGAGTTTCCTGTTCTGCAGAAATGGTTTTGCAGATGCCTCCTCCTGCACTATGGACTCATCATAAAAGGGGTGAGAAGGAGCACCCAGGACCAATTCTGCTTGTAGGTCACGTTAGGTTGGTGCTGAGCAGCACCTACCCAGGAACTGCTCTCCCCTGCCTTTTAAAGGAGCATCTGCATTTTCTGCCATCTGTCCTTTGATGGAGAAATTGCGTCTTTCAATCAGTAACTGTTGCAGATCTTTTGAGTTGATATCACCGACTAGAAATGTTCTCTGATCCCAGTATTCAACACGGAGAGTTCCTGCAATTGCTGAAATAATGCTGAGTAATTCATGTGAGGAAAGTGGCAACCGTTTACATTCTTTATTCTTTCATCAAGTCACAGTGCATGTTTCTGCAATTCTGCCTATGTGTGAATGTGTGCCAAACCTACAGTTGCATAGCTGAATTAATTTCTTTAATGCTAAGCGTATAAGGGTATTTTTAGCAGTTTCCTCTTGGCGTGACACATCATTACCACAGAAATGGAGAAAATTGCAGTCACAGTCACTTTGTATTTCATATGGCCATGTGTACAAGTGCATATAGACATGCACACGTGTGTACGCACGTGTATGTGTATCTATATGTGCCATATACCTGTCCTACCCCTCACAAATATTTCTGGTTAACCCATGTAATTATCCAAGAGTAATTTTTTATTAATTTGAAAACTCTGAATAAAACAAAAAAATCCACCATTCTCAGTAAGTAAAGTGTCCTCTGAGGAGTTTCCCAACATTTTGACCTTACAAAGGGCCCTGTTGATTCAGACTAGCTTTAATTGGGCATGAGAGATAGCTTTGTATCCTCTCCTTGATACTGAATGTGACTAGGTGTTTATAGAAAACATTAAAAATGCATAGTATTTTCTTTTGTGAGTACTCTCCCAGACCCTGAATGATGGAATCACTTTCTGATATTTGGGCAGACCACTCTGCCCTGCTGTAATCAAGCTACAAATTGAAAGCTCTGGGAAACTCAAGTGAGCCCCGAATCCAGCTAGCACCCATAAATGTGACAGCCTTGTGGTACTACTTCATTCTGCTTTCATATTCCTTCTGTTGTTTAATCTTTTAGCTTAGTAACTTAGAAGTCTAGGAGGAAAAGATGTGTATGGACAATTTGTATATTACCTCTATGGAGGTAGATACAAAAGTATGATGGACTGAAAATTGGTATTCTGTGGATGTTCTGCAGGGGTCCAGCTCTTCTGTGTGAGCTGGGGGGTGCATTTGTGTTTGTGCCATGCTGTACAAAACACTTTCCATACTGTGTTGTCACAGCACAATGCTACTGTTCAGTTGAGTCACTTCTGAATTTTCAGCTTTCTGCACTAGGCAGCAGTCAGTAGAGCTTAACCACAGAGCAAAAACAAAATGGAAAGTTCTAACAAAGTTATGCCGTCTTTCAATGTAGCTTCTAACTCAGAAGTAAGGCAAGAATCAAACTCAGTGTTCAATTATTAAACATCATAACCTTATATTGTAATTTAGGTTAGAAATCTGTATTAAAAAGTGGATGAAAGCATTATTTTTGCTGAATTTTGTAGTAAACATGAGGTTCATAAAGTCTTTATGTCCATAAAACATTTAGTTAATCAAAGTCAAACATGGATAAAAACAATTTACTCTGATTTACAGACTCCCTTCATCTGGAAACAGCTGCTTAATGTTGTTCTTAAAAACACAGCTTGATTCTTTCGGTATTAACAAGCTATTATTGTGAGTTATATCCCTCTTTCAGAGCATAAATTCACTTAAAGTGAATGCAGAGAAGTTTATAAAATGCAAGCTTAATGTTGTTGTAACATATGTTGCAAGGTTTTTAACAGTGACAGTTTTGATGAAAGACATTTCTGCCTTGCTTTCATAAATAAAGCTTTCTTCTTGCTTGCCTTGCTTTTTAATGTCTAAGAATCTGTGTCCCCTCAACAAACTGTAACAAGATTTTAGGAGGAGCGTAATAGAGCGTGGTTTGTGTTTTCAGACTTAAATTCATGTGTTCTTAAGAGAAGTCAAACAAATGTTTCTCTAATTCTGGAATATCTTTGAGCAGGCAAATTGACAAGAACGTAAGAAATATTGTACTTGTTGAATCTTAGTTATAACACAGATTTACCAAACAGACAGCTGTATAGTCTTTTTATGCATGCTGCACTTTCTTTCGTCCTTATTTGGTGGCTACAGAAGCAGCTGGGTTTGGTTTACTTTTAGCAATCAAATTGGTTTTGGTTTTTTGGTGTTTTTTTTCCAGCAAAAGTTTGTGCAAGAATCATAATGCCTTGGTTTTTTGGGGTTTTTTTTGGAAGATAAATAAGTACATGCAACCTCTCCAAGATAAAACACATCTAAAGCTTTTCTTCAAATAAAAATCCTATTTATAGGATAAAATTGTTAAACTTCCATGGTCCAATCTTGAATTCTGCTTGCCTAGCAACAAATAAAATATAAACCAAAACCAACATTCCATCTCCATCTGAAGGCCTGAGAGCATCACAACCCCAGGATGCAAAGGGACTGCTCAGGCTGTGAACACAAGAAGCAGCACACGTCTTTGGAAGTTGTTTGCTCTGCATCTGTGTTATGTTTATTTTACTTTGCTGTGCATCTCATGAGCTGTGAGCCAAGTAATGGGCTAATTGTAAGCATATAGGGTATCTTCAAAGACTTGTCCTTTTGTGAAAAGAATTTGTTTTTCTTTTCTTCTCCTACTTCAGCACATCAGTAGCCAAGATGTGCTTAGTAAGTTTACATGCTGCAAGCCTTATGCCAAAGTTTTCTTTTCATGATGTATTTCGGGGGGGGGGCTTGTTTTATGATTTAAGGTGGTATTTTTCATGATGTACAGAGCTGGAGAAAGCAAAACAGAAAGAAATATTCTCTAACAAGTAACGTGAGACAAATGTTTTTTATAGACAATTAATCAACAGTGACTTACAAGAAGGCAGTTTGATTATTAAATTCAGCATCTTAACTGTTAATTTTCTCTTTTTGATGAGGGCAAAATTATTCTAGGCAAATGTTTTGTTTTCTTTTTCGCACAGTTTTTTTGTTTGTTTGTTTGCTTTAATATGTTTATCGACGCATTATTTAATGCCATTTCTAGGTTGACCGCCAGTCCCAGTTTATCCAGGGCTACCGAGTCCTGTATCGCCAAACCTCCGGGCTGCCTGCTCCAGCTGCGTGGCAGAACCTGGAGGTCAAAGTCCCGACTGAGCGCAGCGCCGTCCTCGTCAGCCTGAAGAAGGGCGTCACTTACGAGATTAAGGTTCGCCCTTATTTCAATGAATTCCAAGGGATGGACAGTGAATCAAAGTCTGCTCGTACCACAGAGGAAGGTTAGTAAAAGGGGCAGGAAAGCAAGGGGCTTTCATACCTGGCACTGGAAGTGAAATGAAGAGTGGCTGTTTTGGTTATTCTGTTTATGCATGTGTTCCTCTCTGTTTCCTCCACGTGATTTCTGTTTGTTACATACTGAGGTGACATTAAAATTTGATATAATATTCAGCTTTGTGCTGTAAATATCCCCTGAGAAAGCACTGTACCAGTCTTACATTCTTCCAGGTGATAGATACATCCTTCTAAGGTACAGGTGGCTTTTGGTCTTACAGAAAGTGTGCACTGCAGCCCTTCTTTTGTAGCCACCTCTGCTGCAATAAAAGACTTTGGTCTGCACTTTGAAAATAAAATAAATGCAAGCTCTCACAGAGGAGTGTTTGATACTCAGCACATCTTTCTGAATGGGTGATAATGGAGATGAAGAGTTGGCTGGGAAATGAGGAGTGGTGAAGGACACGTATTTAACCAGTCTGGAGAAACTCCAGTCTCAAGGGCACACCACTTCACAGTTTCTGTTGGCACAGTGTTCATGTAACTGCCCTGTTCATTCCTGCAGAGGATTTCCCTGAGCACCTTTCAAGCCTCTCTGAAACAGGATTCAGGCAGGATGAACAGTTTACACTACTGAAGAAGTCAAGCTTTTATATCTAAAGCATGTAGCCTTGTATGTAGTTGTGCTAGAGCATATGCACTCCAGGACTGCTGGATTTTGTTGAAAAGTAAAGGTAGTGGGATGCGATATAAGTAATTTTAATCATTTGCTGTTAGAAACCTACCTTTCTACCTATGTAATGCAGTCTTTGCCTGGAGAATCTCTCCTGTAAAAGTAGGATGGTCCTAACAGTGAGGGTTCATCTTCTCTCTGAGTCATTGATTTTTTTTAATTTTTTTTTTAAAGAAAAGAAAGCAACACTGGTGAAGTTTTAAAATGTTCATATGGTTTCAATGGGTTTTGAGTGCACTCTTTCCTTCCTATTGAAAGTGCATCTTAATCATTTACAGTAGTCTCCTGAGGTTTAATTTAGTGCTGATTGCCAAGTACTCTTTAATTCTAGAACAGACTTGCTTATTACTCACTTTTCTCTTTGATTTGTTATGATTATTACCCAACATGTAAGTAAAACTGAAGATAACTTGGTTGCACTTCGCACTTTATGGATGAGGAAATTCAGAGTCCTGCAACATGGAGAAGAGTGTGCAGGAAGACGTTGTTCAAGTCTGATTTGGAATTTGGGATTTTATGGTTCCCAGTTCTTTGTTCAAACCAGTAAGCCTAAATCAGCTAGTGAAGAATACATTTGAAGCAGTCTGAACAAAGCTTTCTTTTTTATAAAAAAGAAAATTTTAAAAAGCTTTCTACAGGTGAAATTGCTTTTCTGGAGTTAAAATGTAGGATTTTGTCCTCTCACTAGCAGATTTTCTTCTTGTCCAATTTCAATTGATTTTTGGTGTTTATTCAGTTCATCTAACTGTCTGTTGCTCAAGGTAAATTAAGAACTACTGAAAGAGAGAGAAGGTCTTATACCTCCTGTCTATTTCTATAAAATACTTGAGGAATGACATTCTCTTTTATAAACCTTAGCTCCCAGCAGAGCCTGTCAGGTAATTTCCTACCTTAAAGGACACTTTGTTCATGTGGAATTGCTTTTTACATAGTGAAGATTTTAAAAAAATATTCATGCCCACAGAAATGTCTAACTCACAGCCTAGAATCTGCTTTGTAGATGGATATAACCTTCAAGGAGTCTGCTTACAAGTATCTCCTCTCAAAAAACATCAGCACAGGACCCATAGTATTATCACCAGACAAATGTAAGCTCCTGTAAAAAAATTCTTCCTCTTCCTTAGGTGATAAAATTAAGTACTTCCATGAGAAAATTAAGACATTCAGTAGATGCAGTTCTACAGATATTTCCTTTAATTCTTCATATTATCTTTGTAATTATATTGGTGTTCATGTATTTCAAAAACAGCATCAACTAAATGTTTAATGACAGTGGTTTCCTTCTCTTCCACTGAAGAAAGATGGCAGTCTGTTTAAAGGTGCTGTGTTGCCTGTGATTCCATTTCAAAAATGAGCTTTTTTTAGACTTGACTTTTAAAAAATGTCAGCTATACTATTTTTAGAAAATAATTTGGAAGAGTGATACGAGCACTGGAGGTTTTTTGTGACATCAAAGCAAATATCCCTGGTAAAGGCAAAGTACGACCAAAAGATAGTGGCAGCTTTCTGCTGGATTGGATTTTACATGCAATGCTACTTCTGAGTCCTACCTCTAAAAATCAATTTTGCTGCAGTTAGACTTTTCCTCTAGATCAAACATTTGTCACAGTTCAGTATCCATCCATCTCCTGCCTCTTTGGCCTTGTGAAGGTAACAAATGGAATTCTGTTTGGCTGCCTCTGGAAAAGATGAGCAGCGATTTGGGTTCTTTCATATCTGTAAGAAGAAGCTGAGCACTGGAATAATTGACCTGTCAAGAAGCAGGCAAGGTGTTCTCCACAAGTCAGCAGCAAGGGAAATGAGAAAACGGTTTTTAAAATGTTATTTTTCAATGTGATCTATTTAATAACTGCAGCAGTGTCAGACAAGTGGCCTAATTTATATCACAGTGCCAGCTTACAGAGTGATATTATCAGAGAGAGGAAGCTGAACTGTTACATACGTACATGTGTACACATATACAAAGGGGAGCTAAATCAAAGATTTTATTTTATAATTTTCACTATTTCTTTCATACTTTCTCTAGAGACAGGTGATTTTTTTTTTTAAATTGCATCCACTGTTTTAAATCTCCTTTGGAATAACATTGTGGAGTAGTACTTGTCCTGCATCTTGTTTGTCACCAGAAAAATATGACAGTCAGGAATGGAAGTCTCCTTAGCTTTTATCAGCTGCTCTCTGTCAGTTTCTCCTCACCCTAGTGCAGCTCTTTAAATGATATTTTCACAGCTGTATTCATCAGCTGCAATTTTAATTTTGCTTCGAAGTTATCATATGTCCTCAAAAAAACCCCACAAAACCAATACACACTGGTAAAATATTAACTAGAATGTTCATGCAGTTTAAATGCAAAGAAAAATGAATACAGTATGGGTTTTTTTAAATTTTAGAGTATGGTATTAATTTTACATTTCTTTTGCATTCACACTCCCCTCTCCCCCCAGTATAAGACATTATATTTCTGAATGCCCTTTTTGTTTCAGTAATGAAAGTAATGTTTGAGCGAGTTGTTCCATTGTACTTAAAACCAAAAATGAGTTATACAGTGTTAAGCTTTGCCATTTTTATTATTATTATTTTCACATAAAATATTCTAATTAATATCACAGACATACATTTATTCACAGTTGTGTTGTTATCAAATAACTTGAAGACTTTCAAAATGCTAGTTTTTTACTGTGTGGCAAATTATTTCACTTGCCATAAAATACACAATGCAACTATTTACTTCACCAATTTTATGCTTTGCACGATTGCAAGGAGTAGCCCCAGGCCACCTTTCCATGCTTCACTCAAGCTGGCTGAGAGTCAAACTGTCCACAATACAGCTCCATTTCTTCCCTCCAGTTCACTGTTTCTCTGCATCAGGCAAGGTCATAAGGACTCTACCAAGCACTATTAGCTTTGCAGCTGAACCAGCATCTGAAAATGTAGTTGTCAAAATGTGCAGCCTCCCAGGACTGTAATATGTGTTTCATTTTTCATCTAAAATATTTTTTTTTTTCTGCTGTAATCTTGTATGGTTCCTTGTCCTCACCTCTGATACCCTAGTTTGAAGTTGTGTGATTCTTGCACAGAGCACTCCAGTTTTTCAGGGCTATCAGGGTAAAGATTTGAACTGGGCTCCACGAGCCTGTGCCAGGTCAAGTGCTGAGGAGCTTCCGACGTGGGAACACAGCCAGTCTCAAAGAGGCCGTGGAGAACAATAGGAATATCTGAATTGACTCAGGAGACTTGAGCACTTCTGAACTGATATCTGTAGCTGTGCTTATTTGTGTTAAACCTGCCAGACTTGAATATAAAAGATGCCAGGGGCTCTTGACTTTTCTCAGAAACATGGTCCAAGGATGGGCAGGGACTCAGGGATATCTGTTAAAGATAAGACTAGAGTTCTGTTTCCATAAAGTTTAGCAGTGAAGGAGTCACTCTGACCAGGGGGCTGGAGTAAGGGAGCCTTGACACATGATGTGAGATGCCCACACCCAGGTTATTATCTGGATTTGGGGCAGGAGAGTGATAAATATTTTAGGTTCTGGTATGATGTCTACCATATGTTTTCAAAATCAGCTTTCATATTTCGTATGAACTGTTTTAAGATCAGATTAAAAGAACGGAAAAATACGGGGAAGACAAATTACGTAAGTATTTATTAAACACAAAGACACCTCCCTAGAACAGAAGGTGTCTAAGCAACAGGCTTCTGTGAACTGGGAAATTGTCCTGGAGAGGTATCACTCCATGCTTGCTTTATTACTTCACATTTTCCTGGCCTCTTTCTATTAGTTTTGTTGAAGACTGGGTAGATGGACTGGGAGAGATGGAATAAATAAATTCTGGGACCAGTTCCAAGCAGCTGCTATCAATCAGCTTTTCACCCCAGGGACTATACCTTAATATAATACAGTCGACCTCGGTGGCCTGGCTTGCCACTGTGGTGGAGTTTCAACACTTGCCTGGGAGCAAGAGAAGGGCGAGGGGGGGCTGCAAGAAGTTTCAGGTGGCTGAGCAGGGCCATAGTGACAGCCCTCTGCCATGTCAGCCCCAGCCATGGTGGGAGAGCCCCGTATGGACATGGCAGATGCCCACAGAGGGGACTTTTCCATAGCAGAGCTCCTGCACCACTTCCCAAGCAGCGTGTCCTGAGCCAACAGAAGCACCCTGCTGCTGGTGTAGCTGCAGGAGGGGCTTTGCCAGCATAGCTCTGGTCACTAATAACTATGTTGTTTTTTTGGTTTTTGATTTTTTTCACGAAAAAAAATGTTTCTAGACAACTAGCAGGGCTGGCAAGCAGTTGTATTGTAGGATTGGCCTTGATGTGCAGTGACCAGCCAAACAGCTGTGAGTGGTTGAACTGAACAGGACTCTGAAGAGAAAGCAATTTGCCTAGGGGGAAAAAAAACCATAAGTATATATCTGACCTAACTTAGCACCTGCCCTATTCACTGGTATTTGATGTAAAGCCATAAACATTTTAACCCTTTTCCAGTTCGGAGTTGCAAGTTCTAGGTTTAAACCTGGTATTGTCTTCCTGGAGAGCAAATAGAAAACAAAAAAGGATCATTAAATGTTTGCTGCTCACATCATTATTAGATCATGTAGAAATAGAAAAACCAAAACAGTTTTCAGGCCTGGTGAAGCAGCCTCACATGTGACTTAATTGATATATCCATAGTTATCCATGCATATTATGGAAAACAAAGGCAAGCGTGAGAACAGTTCCAGTGCAAACTTAAGAAATGCCAAATATAAATAAATGAGGAGTGATTTGTATTGATTCTTCATTGCCACAAATTCCACATTGTCATTCAGCCCTATGCTTCTCTTCAGAAGGGCATTTTTCAACGTTGTCAGTGCCTGACAAAAAGTGCATCCCTAGGCCTGCAGGGAGTGTGAGTTTTCTATACAGTCTGCTTGCTCTTGCACCGCTTCAGCAAAATCCGTGCCCTAGCAAATGGATTAATGCCTTGCTTCTGTTTGCTCCCTCTCCTCGGTGCAGCTCCAAGTGCCCCTCCTCAGTCTGTCACTGTCCTGACAGTTGGAAGCCACAACAGCACGAGCATCAGCATCTCCTGGGATCCTCCCCCTCCAGATCACCAAAATGGAGTCATCCAGGAGTACAAGGTACACACGATGTCTGATGGGAGGGCTGTGTGTTTTGGGGAACAGCCTGCTTGAATTACAGAACCATAGCACTGTTTATGGATTTAGGTTCTAACAGCATTTACAGCTGCCCATGTAATTATATGGAGAAAGAGGACTGACTGCTTATGGATTTATTATTATGATTTCTACTATTATTATTATTATTACTATTATTATTATTTTAAGCCATACTACTGCTATATTAAAAAGCAAAAATACCATCAGTGTGATATGGAAGAGAGCTGTAGTTTCTAGCCAGTTTACAGTTCTTCTCTTTCTAGCTTTTCCCTGCTGTGGAACAAGAAGGAGAGGGTTGTTTTTTTCTTTTAAGGGGCTTCTGCACTCTAAAGACAGTCAGTGAAGTCCCCGTCTTGGAGTACCTTCAATCTGGCAGCAAAGCTGGCAGAAAGGTTACTTCTTATTTCCTCTGGAAAAATGCTAATCCTAAAAGTTCAAGGTCAAATTCAAGGACTGTGGCTCTGGGAGAATACAAGGCTTCTTCCAAGTACTATTTCTGTCAAGCTTCACAACTTAAAGTGCCAGGTTGTTTGCTCTGAAAAACAGGTTGAACACAACTGGTATATCCAAAGTTTGTTGTATGAGAGCTGCTCGCATTGGGTTGTATTTTCCTCCTCTTTGTTGCTATGATGGCTCAAAGTATCCACTCCTCATATCTTTAAATGTTGTTGTAGTCTGTAATTCCATACTAAGATGACTTTTGCACAAGTATATTTTCACAACATGAAAAAAAAAATGCATTTTGTTATTCAGGTGGAGAAAATGATTGGGCGAGGTTTGGCATTGTCACAGCATGGAGCACAGTTTGGTGAATTAACCTTGCTGTGGCTGGCCTAATACACCAGGTGTGAAATGTTCAATTGAAATGGAGCAGGGCAGCTTTCTTGACAGTCCCACAAAGGGTGGAAGTGGTGGCTGCAGCTTATTTCACACAAAAAGATACTTATTTTTCCCGTGCTGTATCTTGAGGGAACACAGCATGAAAAAGAGAGAAAGTGCTTGGTTTCTAAATCAGATAATGATTCAACCTCTTCCAGGTTTTCTCTTGGTCAGAGGGATGCAGTAACTGCTCACAATATTCATGTTTAGAATAGCGCTTCTTTTGTTTTGCTTTTAGTCAATATCAAGATTTATTAATCCCACTATTTTATTGATCCTATTTTCATATCAATTAATAATTATCCTTTGGCTTAATTAATCTTGATCCTGACTCTAGTATCAGTCGATATAAACCATCCAGGGCTTATAGGCAAACGCGTAAAGCACACTCCTAAACCACAAAACATATAGATATGAAACCAAGTGGGCTGATGGCTAATAAAAGCCGTGTTCCAGGTGAGTGCTCAGGCCCCTGGGCTGTGTATAAAAACAGCTGGAGTCCCTACCTATTACAGCCCTCCTGTGCTAGGTTGGGTGGCTGCCTGAGTAGTGAGCTGGCTACAGTGAATGCTGCAGAGAGTCTAATATTTCCTTGAGTATAAAATAATTGCTGAAGTTCCACAGTGCATTTTCTAGCAAATTGAGAGTAGATCTGTTGATTCCACTTCAAGCATCAGAACGCCTGTAAATTCATTCATTAATTAAATGCTTTTAATTAGGGGCATCTCGTAGCTGCTGTAATCCAAGACCAGGACAGACAAGGAGTGAAGGAATGAATGCAACAGTTTCTCACCCTAATGCATTCTGGCTGGAAAATAAGATTTCCTTGGGTTTAGGAAAACAAGAGATTTTTTTTTTCCTGTTCAGATCTCTCCGAGCATTTCACAGAAAAAAAGATAAGGTGTGATAAAACACTGGGCAGGGTCAAAAGTAAGTGTAAAGATATTATTGCTGTTGCTTAGGGGCAACGTCTTAGTTTGTCGCTGGTAGTGGTTCCACCAATAGTGCTTTCTTTTTCTGTTATTTTTATGTAAGTGTACATGTGATATATTTTTGCATTGATTTTCTTGAGTGGTAGTAAATGCTTTCTTTAGTAATACAGTAGCAGTATTTGCAGATAACATTAACCGAAGAAACATGCCTAGAAGTTAGTTTCAAAACCTCTTTGGAGAAGCCTAAAAAAGTGCAAGAGAGAGACATAACACTCTGAACTCATAGACTGTTCTCATCACAAAATGCCAGTTGTGATTATAGGGTGGATTTCCTGTTCAATGAGATAATAATTGAGTGAGAAACTGATATCTGGATTCCTAAACAATGTAAATAATCACAAAAGCAGTGGTAAGTGTGAGTCTGTGCTTATTCCATTTCAGAAATTTCAAATATCCCTCTTGTGCTATGAAAGGAAGTTGAAAAGAATTTTGAAAATTGTTTGTTCTTTAGTGCTTTAAGAAGTGTTTCAACCTGTGCTTATTATTTGGTATCCTTTTGCTGTTCAGCAGGAAATTTAGAAGGAAAAAATGTGGGGTCTTTTGATGAAAGGTTTGATGAACAAGAATTTGATTAATGTGTAACACCTCTTTTCCACTTGGATGATCTGGTCTGTGCTTCTAAGAAGTGTAAGCACAGAATTTGCACTCCATGGAGAGCCAGAGTCCAGAGAGGTATTTGCAAGCAGTCTTTGCAGCTGGCTTGGTCCTGTGCTAATCTGGGATAGCTTGCTGTGCTAAATCATCCAAATTTCAGCTATTCCTGGACAGTAAAATTGTCAAGTGGTCCCAAATAAGTGATTGCCATGAAATACCTTGATATGTCATATCTATGTAGGATTGTGTGAGTGTGAAGAATTTCATCTCTTTTAACACGTCAACTTTTGTCCCAGATCTGGTGCCTAGGTAATGAGACTCGATTTCATATCAACAAAACAGTAGATGCAGCCATTCGGTCTGTAGTAATAGGTGGCCTATATCCAGGTATCCAGTACCGCGTGGAAGTTGCTGCAAGCACCAGTGCAGGTGTAGGAGTAAAAAGTGACCCACAACCCATAATAATCGGTAAGTGGTTGTCTGTTCTGTTGTTTTGTTTCGCCTGTTTCTTTCTTTTCTCTCGGAAGTGTTTTCATACATCACTTCTGGAAGCATAAAAATGCGTGGAGCAAAAGAGGAGATTTGGCTAGAGCTGGTTAGTTAGCTTTTACGTCCCACTGCCTGATGATGTTTTGTCTTCTCTTCCTGCAGAGTTCTTGCAGACAATGAAGGGAAGTATGTTCCCAAGACATTTAGAAAATGCAGATTGTGTAGTGAAAATGATTTAATGTTTTGGGTTTGTTTTTTTTTTTTTTTAATTAATTTACCACTTCTGCAGGTTGGCAGATTTGTGGAACACACAGCCCGAGCTCCCTTTTCCTTCTGTTAAGATGACTCTAATATTGCCTTACTCATTCCATTGGTGCCTGAGGCACTATTTACCATTGTTTGCTGAATGTCCAAAGTCAGTGTTTCTCAGGTATCCCAAGCAGACAAGCCTCCTCTGTCAAAGAAAAAGTAGTCTCTAGATCGAACAGAGAGCAAAGGTAGCATTATCATCCCAGCCTTTGAAATAGTTGTTTCTTAGTAGTGGTTTCCACACAGAATTAATTTCCTGACCTGGGGATAACATAGGTTTTGTTTCTTCCAAAATTTTTCCTGAGTATAAAATATAAAGGCAGGAAAAATAGGGAAGATTAGGAGAAGTAACTATGTCTAGCAAACCTGAAATGATCTGTGCAAAGCAGCACCTCTTTTGAGTGCAGAATACAGGAATTTTGTTGCCTTTATCTGTATGATCTAATGTAGTTGTTACTTGAATGGACTTTTGTTTGTTTGTTTATGGGACTTCTGTTGTTACTAAATATTTTCTTTCTAGAAAATATTGTCAATGCACTGTCCCAAACATGGACTAGTCTATTATGTGTAGACCCTTAGAAAAGGCCGTCCCATAAGCATTGCTTAAATGTTTAATGATATTCAGGTTCCCCCATTCATCAAAACAGAAGCTAGGATACTTCAGCTTTGAAGTCTCACTGGAGACAGAAATGCAAGAGTGGAAGTGAAGGTAGCCCTTGTTCTGGAAAAGGCAGCCATAAAAGAGACAAAGAAAAGAGGGGAAAAAAGATTTTTAGAAGTAAAAGCAAGAAATTGATTTCTGAAAATGTAAGAAACCCCAGGCCTCTTTTCCTTATTTCACTGAGGGGTCCAACTAACTAGGCACAAAATACACTGCGCTTAGTCCAGCAAAGCACAGTAAGTGTGTTGCATTTTAAGTACGTGAGTAGCCTTGTGTCACTTCATGTGTTGTGAGTTATACTTGCACCAAAGGTCTTTGCTGGATGATTCCCAGAGTTCTTAGTGATAGTTGTTCCTTAAATGATCCCAGAATGTCTGCTTCAACAAATTTGTCTGCTGACATCTTTGCACATTTGAGAGTCATTTGCATGAAAAGTAAAGGAGGGTAGTTTCTGTTTGGGTTATGTTTCTGTTCTCATTTCTGTTTCCTTTTTTGGAGCCAGAAGCTGGATGTGTTTTTTACATATATATGTCTGTATCTCCCTTTTGTTTAGGTCCTATTTTGCTATTGATTATGAATCGCTGGCAGTTATTTCTCAGACTATAAATGTGCTTGATAAATGTAACAGTGTTTAAGTGATAGCATTTTTGGAAAACTTGAGTTGGTACCATTCAATGTTTGAATGGGAATCAAAATCACAAAATATGAAAATTATTGTTTTAAGTAAATTAAAAAAAACCTAATTACATGGATTTAAAATGAGCTAATGAATAAACCTCAAAATGTCATCACGAATGGGAAAACATTATCGAGTCACTATATTATAACAGAGTTCTATATGGTCTGGTGCTTAGCTATACCTTTTAACAACTTGCAAACACAACGAACAGCTCCAGAAATGCTGAATTATGGGGAGAACAGGTCAGTGGTGAAGAGTTAAGCTGTGTTTCTAAGTGGTAAAACCTTAATAATCATGAAATACAGAGTACAGTGTATAAAAAGAAAGATGTTATTTTTAAATACAGGATTCATTCTTCTAAAAAGTTGGTTTGGGGTTTTTTTCTGAAAATAACTGGTTTTCATGGTGGATAATCAACTACTGGCCTCCCAGAATAATTTTAGGTAACAGACCTGTGACAATCCAGAAAGTAAAAACAGGAAAATAGGGAGCAGTACAAAGTATATTATTCCTTTATTTAGAAATTTTCTCACTGTTACAGGAATCTTGTGCCCATACTTGAAGCAGGATGTTGAAAAAGTTTATGGAAGACTCAAAGAGAATCAAGAATAAAAAACTTTTATGATCACTAATGATACGCTAAAAAACATTCCCTTGGAAAAACTAGAAATAAAACTGGAGATAAGGGCAATGCTGGTTAATGCTATAGCTATTATTTCTCTTCATCAGTTGGCCTGCTCCCTCTTACATTCCATCATTGGCATAATAATATGAGGAACAGCTGCAAACTTTCACAGTAATAGGTACAATCGAATCTGATGTGTCTAATTAATTTTTGGTCCGACAAATTAGTTTTGTTCTTCATTACTCTCCAATGGGAGGAAGACATTATATTTCATTATGTTTTTGTCTTCAGGAACAATGGAGCGTTACAGGTCGCACACTTCCCTTGTCTATGTTCCAATTAGTTGAAATGACAGCATTGTTACAGAACCACCTGCAGTATATGAAATAGTACACTGCTACCTTGGATGACATATTTATTACTTCTGCTTAAATATTATATAAAGAACTACAATACTAATGCTGTTTGTTTCCCCAGCCCCCAACAATTATATTAATTTTATCAAAAGTCAGTGGATAACATTCATCTGTCTCCATTTATTTTTCCATCATCAAATCCACAAAGCATATGTTATTTTGACATTTAAATGAATTATTACTTTTGCAGTTGTAATTGCTAGGCACAGAAGGGTAAGAGCAAACAGCCAGACTGCAAACTTTAGAAGGTAATTTGGTGACAGATTGTATCTTCCCCTAGAAGAGAGGCAGAGCATACAGCCCACTGAAACGTCTCCCCAGGTTTTTTGCAGTTTGCTCCCACATCCTCCATTTTCAAAAGACTATTTTCTGGTCTGAAGAGAAGACAGGATCGTCAGATGTTTTTGGAGGCTTCTGTGAGAAGAACTCATTCTTGTATTGAGGAGCACCCACTCCCAAAGCTGGTGTCTCCAGAGCACCTCCCTGCCTGCTCTTCTCTTTGGTAGGACGGCTGTGTCTGAAGCAGTGCCAACACTACCTGTTTCCTCACTGTCCCACTGCTTTGGCCTCTCCTCCAAAGGGCACAGAAATTAACTGCAAGTTAATGTTAATTAGAGCAACTCCAACTCCTATGCTGATTTCTACTAGAAAATCGATTTTGTGTCTGGAAGAGCATGCCATAGAGAGCCCCTTTCTATTAGTTTTACTGTCAGCACTTCTTTCAGCACTGGGGTGCACCAATGGATTGGTTCCATGGGCAGAAAAAACCATGGAAAATCGGATAAAGCAGCCACTGCTGCCTCCTTTCTTTCCTTGCCACAGCTGCTCACTCAGTTTCATCCTCACATGCTGCATCAGGCCGGGAAACCATCGGGCCTTCAGCAGTGGCGAGACAAAAGATGCAAGTATGGGAAAGGACAGCTGCAGCTCCCAGCACCTGATGCTAGTAAAGCTTCCCAGCATGGCCAGTACAGACTGGTGCCTGACACCAGTACTGCTGTAGTGCCTTTTTGTACTTTAGCAGGCATAGCCTGGCAGCATCTTTCTGTGGGACGTGTTCTGCTTGCGGGAAGCCTGGTTTTTGTTTCTTGCCCAGAACGACCAAAAGCAAGCCAAGCTCTAGCACAGCTTCCACAGTCTGATTGCAAAAGCAGTCAGTCATCAGTACTAAATATTGACATGGTGTTAAAAGAGGGGAAGCCTGGTGAACTCACCGGGGTGGTCAGCAGTGTGATAGGAATGGCACTGCATTTCTTCCCAATTAACTCAGCCCAGCTCTGAACACCACTGAGGGCCTGAAACTGCACCCTGGCAGGGGTGGTGCTGGGCAGAGCCAGTCCCCGAGGGACACAGGATCCCCTTTTACAAAACATGGCTGGTGTGAACTCGGGGTCACCTGCAAAAAGGAGTCCGTGGAAACGGGACTGGAAGTGTCAGACTTCATGGATCTGCTTTAGCCAGAGACCCTGAGTGCTGGCTTTAGGCTGAAGCCAGCAAGCTGGTCTTTTGAAAGAAGTAAATCTAACCATTGCTGAATTATAGAAAAGGAATATGTCCATTTTCACAGCACGGCATAATGATACAATGCTTTTAATAATTTCCTCTGGGTGACCATTTCAGTGTTTTACTGCAATGTTCAACTACTTTTATGTGTGTGATAGACTCTCATAATTGAGAATTACAGTGTTTGCATCTTCTTTGTCTCAGTAGAGTAGCTATTCTTGCAGCTCTTCAGCGTGCATCTGGTAATATTGCATAAACATTTCAAGGATTGAGCTATATAAATGCTTTTACCAGAAATTACGGATAATCTTTCACGAATTTCAAAACTGCAGACTTGGGTAGTTTATATAAAACATACTTAGAATCAAATTTTGGGGGTTTTTTTGAAAAATATGTTCTGCATTTCCTAATTGTAAAACTGAACTATTTTTGACAATTTGAAAGTGCTGGGCCTAGAACTATATCCTTAGCATTTCCTGGATTTCCATTCAGATTTTTATGAGCATTTTTTTTCAAGCCAAACACCAAGCTTTTTCTTTTAGAAGAGTTCCCTTTTACAGAAAGAGGGGCAAAAAACCAATGAGAGCATCTACTGGAATTTACAGTTTTCTACTGTAATATACAATTTAAGATCCTATATAGTGATTTTTTGACGCATGTCACTTTAATTGGTATTCCAAGTGATAATTATTTCTTGCAGGTTGATGTTAAGAATTTGTCATACATATTATAGGTGAGAAAAACAGCATCTGTTGCTGTGATTGTTTAGTGCTTACAGTTAACTGCAATTTTATGCTTTGTGTCAAAGATGGTACACTTAGAAGTTGTATGAACTGTTTTCCCCTTGAAATAATTGCTGGAAATGCATCTTTGCCCCAGTGGAAAGTGCATTTATTTTTCTGTTTGTTTCAAATTTGGAAACTAGCATTCAGGGAAAACAAATAGGTTAAGTAAGAATTTTTGGCCTTCTTGTAGCATATTTTGGGTTTGGATTACTCATTTGGAAAAAGCTATTTATTGATTTATTTTTTATTAGTTTCCTGTGATCCATTTTCTCATTATTGTATTCTGTCCATAATTATGGAAAAACAAACTACCAAATATGTATATTGTTAAAAAAATCCTCTGGATTGGCATCTGTTAGATTACTTGGGAGTGTGCTATAGGTCTATCTTTGCAAATACATATCTGCAAAATGGCTATGGATTTACTCTCCAGAAACACTGAAAATCTGGTGTGCATTTCTACTTCTTAAAGTTCTTCTACCATGGGTAATTCTTTTGAGACCCATAACTATTTTTTTAAAAATTTTAATTTGTAGTACTGGTTCCTCTGTGTGTTACAGAATCCAGAATAACCGCATTCCGTTCGATCTCTCTCTTCCAGGAGGTCGTAATGAAGTTGTCATCACCGAAAATAACAACAGCATAACTGAGCAAATCACTGATGTGGTCAAGCAGCCTGCCTTTATAGCTGGCATTGGTGGTGCATGTTGGGTCATTCTCATGGGTTTCAGCATCTGGCTGTACTGGCGAAGAAAGAAGAGGAAGGGGCTCAGCAATTATGCTGGTAAGAGCAGTGACTTTATTACCATCTCACCAGGTGCTATCATGAAAAGAACAGGGGCTACTAAACCTACCTAAAACCCACATTGAACTTACAGCAGAAGTGTCCTGGGTGACTTCTGTATGCTTGTTTTAAATGTGTGCTGTGAAATTGCTGGTGTTATGAGAAGCTTTAAATGCATTGCTCGGAACCACATTTCATCATTATCATAAGGCAGTACTTTTACATCTCCAGCACATCTAGCATAAAAAGTAAAAAAGAGGATTAACTGTTCCTCTTGCCCCTCGCTCAGAAGGCACTCTGTTGGCAGTGCAGCATCATTTATGTGTTCAAATACGAGTTAGACTAAATCCTTAGGAAGTTAAAGAGTATTTGTCTTCTTCATTCCTGTGTATTTCCATGTCTCTGGAGCCATGTGCATGGCAAATAAATGAAGGTACTTAATCAGTGACTTCCTCCCTGTAGCTGGAAGAGAAGAATGATGTTTTAAACAGAGAAGTGTGATCAAAATTTACCTAAGGCAGAAGCCATAAATAGTTTTGTCTTGGAGGTAGAACATCTTGGAACGTTCTCTTTCATTAAATGTTTGCTCCAGCTATAAGTTAGTTTTTGAAAACTACATTTGGAAAATTAAACACACTTGCCAAATGAAAATATTTTCATCTTTCCCCAACCTGTTTGTTTTGTGGATTATTCTGTTTTCAGGATTCTTAGGAATTTTTGGCAAGTCAGGTGAACTGTCATAAAATGGTTTACTCTGAAGCCTAATTTAACACAAAAAACACCCCAGTTCTTCAAATATTGCAGTAGGTTCTCTTGTAGTTCTTATTAACGCTTAAAAAGAGAAAACATTTGCTCAGTTGAGGACACAACATATTTAGTGTTGACATTATATCACACTGAAGTTACACAAGTGCCCTTCTATTTACAAGTTATCAAATGCGAAACCAGGGACTCAGGTTCCCTAAATGGCTGAGCAACAACTTGCCAAAAACCCGCCATCAGTCACAGTCAAAATGTCTTCAGTTCAGCTTAGCCATTGTCAGAGTCCTCAGGGACCTGATTGGGCTCACTAAACCAGCAGGAAACTATTCCACATTGGTTTCCAATCCTTCCTGCTGGGTTTGTTTTCTACTGGCTTAGTGAAAGGACAAGAAGATATCGGACGAGCAGTGGAAAGAGAGGATGGAGAGACCAGTGGCTTTTGGATCTTTTTGGTTTTTGTGGAACCTCACCTTGTGTCACCACATGACCTCTGTCATTCATGGGTTGTGCTTTGTCCCAAGGTGGTTTTTTTCTTTCCTTTAACAGCAGTGACTTTTACTCTCTGAGAGGTGGTTGGTGTTAATTGAGAAATTAATATATATCTCACACACTTACACATGTGCTTATATGAAATGTCATTCTAGATCCCAAGATTTCTTATCCTAGAGATAGCTGTGCTGTTATTCTTCTTAGGAAATAGTCCTACCTAAAGCTTTGGACAAAAGCTGAGATTAGATTTTTCTTAAAAAGGAGAATTATTAATCCTGTAGGTGAGTTGGCATATTGGGGTGAGGGAGAATTGAGAGCAGTCTTCTATAACTTGAAGAGCGTAACTGTTAAATAATTATAAAACAGCGTGTCTCGTGCAACTCATTCCTTCTCATGGCGTTTGCTGCATCTAAGTGTGATGTGAACATTGATTGCATCATGAAATTGTGTATGCTTTCAGCAAGGAAAGTAGATAACAGATCATGCTTCAAAGTTCATCCTAATGTTTACAACTTGGAGAACAGCATGTCTGCACAGACAGTCTTCAAATGTGACTGTCAAAATTCACTGCTCATCTTTCCAATCATCATTTCTCATTGGCTGCTGGCTGGTCAGTGCTTTAAGCTCAGCTGTTATGTCCTGCTTATGATATTCAACCCCAACTGAGTAATTTCCAGAGGAAACCTGTGCCCTGCAATTAGCGCTGTTTGTCAGGGTGTGTAACTCACGATGTGTTTGCTTTCTTGTTTTGCAGTTCAGTCCTTCACCTTCACCCCTGCAGGTACTGTCCATTAGTCTGTCTCTTACCTCACCAACACATCATTGCAAGCATTAGCTATCAAAGTGTTTATGAACATGTGAGATATGCAGAACCAAAACCAAGTACAAAGAGAAGTAGTCTGGCTGCTTATCTGTGATAAAAATGTAGTATTAATTCTGCTTCTGATTCCAGGGAAAAGTAAAACCTGCCACCCTTAATGTCTGTCATTATAATTCTGCATACTTACTCATCTAACTCTCTGAAGTATAGTTTTGAAAGTAATTTGCAGGACCAGATGCTTGAACTAACTTAGCATAAACAAGCATTATTCATATAAAACTGAATTTTGATTTTAAAGCTCAGTTTAGCAGATCCAAAAGGAGAAATGAAACTTTTTTCTACTTTAGCTCTTAGTTAAGTATAGGTTTGCCTTACTGTGAGGTGTTCAGACCTTCAGGCAATCTAGTCACTAACTGATGCATTCATTGCCTTTACAGGGTTTTTGAAATCGAAGCATTTGGGGTTTTTTTCTTACTACCCAGCTCAGTGCTGGTACCCTATTTTTCTTATCTCTAACAAAGATAGCATACGGTAGACTTTTATCATAAGCATGGTTAAAGAGATGTGAAAGATAAACGAAGTGTGGCTGAAACAGGAGGTTGCAAACAGCTCATTCAACATATGGATAGCCAGGAAAAATAGAGTATACAACTAATAGTAATAATTAATACAAACAATTAGCTTCTGCTCTCATACTTCAGCTCGAGATTTAGAAACTCAAAACTAATTGTACCTCAGAGTTACAGTGTAAAAGGCTGATAAATCTCTGCGTTTTCCAGCAGAAGCCTATCAAGTTTTTTGGGTGTAGTTTGTCCCCCCCGGTGCCTTTACCAGAGCTGTCTCCTCCTGCTCAGTAGCTGCTCTCTCACTCTTGCTTGTCTTCAGCCACAGCCTCTGTGTTCAGCTTAGCAGGAAAGAGCAGGTGACCAAAGGTGGTGGTGTGCACCCCAGGAGCCCATGGCATTCTGAGGGAGAAATGTGCTTGTGGAAGAGCTCTGGGGGCTCAGGATTGCTTCCCTAGCTTCCGGGCAGATTTGGTCGGGTTACTGTAAGCTATGGCACAACACATCCCACCCTAAACACTTTACTGCCTTTTCTTTGAGACACAACATAAGATCTTTCCCAAAAATAAATAATACATCTTTGCATTTGGTTCCTATGACTCTGCCACTGTCAGCTGTCTTGAACTGTGGTGCATTTTCACCATTGTGTTTGTAGCACGCACTGGCATGACACGGGGTTGGGCTGGAGCCACAGGGTCTGAGCATGATTTAGTGCTATTGATCCACATGTGCTGGGCAACTGGGATATATCAGAGGTACTGCCAAAAATGTTCTTTTTTAAAAGCAGTTTTGACATCTTGTGGACTTAGTAGAACTATTCTATTTCCTTGCTTATAATAACTTTTGGAGGAATTGAGAACCTAAATCCTCCAGTAGTCAAGTCCAAAAAAATTTTTTTAATTTAAAAAAAGGTTTTCCTTATGACAGAACAGAGTGCATGTTTCTTATCTTTAGACCCAAAGTTCCATAGGAAACTTTGTTAATTCTCTAATATTTGAATTTGCCCTTGATAATATAATTTAGAAAGACATACCTATGCTTGTGGAGATTTAACACTCAAAACTGTATCTTGTTCCCTCAAAGTTATGATTTACAAACACTTTAGGTTTAGATACAATTATTTAGACAGTGGTATGTAGCTTTCAGAATCTCTTTAGAGACAGCTGTCAATGAATTTTTACTAAAGCTGAATTTATCCTAATAGACTCAGATTTTAGAAGATAAACACTTTTTGTTCAGACATCTGCTTTAAATTCTTCCTTCAGACTGTTGCAGAACATACGGATTTAACTGTGTGGTAGAGAATCAAATCTATTAGTGGAACAGTCATATACTTACTTTATTTCACACACACACAAAAATCTCCTGTTATTTCTGATGTGAATATTTTTTGTTTTATTTTTCTTCGTCTGTATTTGCCTATGTGTAGAATGTAGAACACTAAAAATAGTCGTTTAGAAGTCCAAATCTTGCAGTTTTATAATTACTTGCTAAAAATGTTCTTTCAGATTATGGGTCATTCACTAGGACCATTTGCTGTTTGTATTCCATTATTAGGCTCCTAAGATGTACAGTTTCTGCTTTGTGACTAAACCACTGTAACGTGTGGGAGAAGAGCAAACAGCAAATGTCAGGTAGTTTGTAATCGTTTGTGTCAGGGAAGAATAACTGATTGAGTTAAATACTTTTAGCTTTCTGTCTTTGTGAACATTTTCATAAGCACTGATCAATAGCTCAGGTGGTCACAAATAAAGTGATATTGATAATCATAGCTAAATCTTTTTCGTTATTTTCAGTTGAACTGACTCCAGTAGTTACTGAGTCACAATTCTGTACATCACTGTTCTTCCACTTCCCTTTCCACCATGACTCGCCAGGCCTTGGTTCTCAGTAATACCAGTGCTGCAAAACATGAAATTTAGCTAATATGTTTGTTAGATTACTATTGGTAAGCAGGAGTGTCATCATCTGCAGCTGTACAAGGACTACACATTTTTGTGACTGTGACATTCTCTCAGCAAAACTAAATTTGGCATAGAGACACTAAAAACAACTGTTCCCCCTTTTCAACCATCCATCTCTCCTGTAATATAAAGGATGGATTAGTCTTACTTTTGTGAATTTGTGTGAAAGCTAAAGTACTGCTGCGCTGGGATTTTTTTTTTTATGGTTATCCTTAAACTCAGATTGCCTGGATATAAACATGCACTGTGGGCTTCCATGTGGTACAAAGATACATGGCACAGAAGACATATCTGACCACTTCTTGTATAACAGATGGATTGTTTCAATACTGTATTACAGCAGCAGAATATAATTTGTATATTTTATATTGGAGGTTGCAATTCTTTTTTCAAATTTCTGTGAAAAGGCATGGAATCCATTTGTAGGAAAAAAAAAAAAATCATTTATCTGCTTATCTTTCCTGTGCCCTCAAACTTGTTGTGCCAGTACCCACTCACCAGAATATTCAGGTGTTTTCAAGTGTCTAGGCCATCAGTCATGCAAAAAAAGTAAATATGTGTTTTAACTTATGAGTAGGTAAGCTTATTTAGTGACTATTGCTCCTTGGGATTAAAGATTTTATGAAACTCAGTAAATAGAAAACAAATTAAAAATAGATAGAGAATCATGGAACACTACACATTTTATGTGCAACTCCTGAAACTGTTAAATGAGGATAACTATGTGACAGAATCATCCAAAGGTAGACAGAAGATTTGATGGAATTTTTATGTGCTGATTATCTGCTCTGAGTTAATGCTTATTAAAAGAGGATTAATCTACATTCATATTTGAGGAACAGCTTATCAGTAAAAGGAATGAGACTTGGCTGGCAACATTAAAGTTTTCATTTGCAGTAGGAAAATGTGGCCTACTGGAGATAGGCGTACAGAAAGCTTTCTAAAGCTTCCTTGCCTCAGAATGTCGACTTACTATACATTCCTATTTTTCCAGTTCTAGCAGGCATGAAGATTAAGTTTAGCCTTGTCAGATAATATTAGTAAATGGTTTTGGTACCTCCTTATATGTTTAATAAAAAGCATGTGTAAAGCTCCTTAACATATGCTGTTTTTCATACAAATATATACAATATAATTTCCTGAAATATTTATGCATTTAAAATGCACTTTGGATTATATTTCTGCTTTTTTACAGTCCTTGAAGTATAAGCTGGTGGGGATTCCTTCAAAATCTCTCTATGCAGAGGTTTTTTTTTCATCTTCTTTTGAAAACCAATCTCATCCCTGCAGGTCTTCAGCCTTTCTAAGAACATGTATCAGATGCAAAGACTGCTGAAAGAGCTTTTTTGCTTCCTTGGTGATAAAAAGCAGGGGAGATGGGTGGGTCAGTGATAGGGACATCCTTCCCTTCCTCCTCTTACATTGCCCCTTGAAATTGCTCTGCTGCTTTTTGAAGTGGAGACAGGATGAATAAAGCCAGCTGTCTGTGTGTTTTATTTTTACAGTGACATCTACAAGCCTGCATTGCATTAAGTATGCTCCTATTCAGGCGTTTAGACTTGTTTTGTAATTGCAGAAATCAAACTGCAGGCAAAAATGCTGACAAAATGTATGGCAGGAATGATAAACATAGTGCTTGTGTTGGCAGCCTGACCATATCTTCTGTTGTTAGCTGTCTTGCCTTTCACAACACTGATGCTAAAAGAAAGGCACCTTCTCTATCCAGCCTCAGGTAGCCCATTTATGGGTGGCATCAGGAATATGGGAGGGGTTTGTAGCATCCCAGTGACATGGCCACGCTTCGAGAGGAATTTTGGCAAGCTTAGTTGATATTCCGAAACCTTTTACACCAATAATTAAATAAATAAAATGCTTTCTTGTTTATTTTCTCACTGAGATTATAGCCACACATGCATTGGTGTACAGGGTGAAGGGTAAACGAAAACACCTGTTTTCCCTCTTGGCTCCATACACATCACATAAACCAGACTCAGTCTTCCCTAGGAAAAACAATTTAACTGCAAGCTGAACCTTTCTTCTAAAGATGATGCTTATATTGGGAGGGTGTGAGATTATTTAACACAGGAAATAAAAAAAAGAAAACAAAACAGGAAACAGTTCCTACTGTCAAGACACACGGAAGAAAAAGGAGCAAATTCTGTGATTCTTGTTTTTTTCTCAACAACCTCCTATGCCACAGCAAACCTGCAGCAATTATGGCTCTAGCAAAGAGGTCTCTATGTCATGTCTTCTTGATACATTTCTCACAGCGTGCCTGGGAGTTTTTCCATACCTGCCTACACAGAACATAAAATGTGTCCTGCAAACATTGCTGAAATCCAACTAGCTCCTCCATCTTAGCTTCGTGTTATAAAGGTACACAGGGATATAAATATTTTGTAGACCACAAATAGTGTTGGGAGTTTTTTTCATTGATATGACATGCACTTTTAAAATCGCACACACCTCTATGTGCTATACGAGTGGCAACAAAATTACATCAGAATAATTTCTGGTGGATGACAGTCCAAACAAGAGCATTAATCCAAGCAGTTTTCAGAAAATATGTTTTACTGCAGTTCCCTTAGATCTGTAAACTTTATTTATAAAGGTTGTTACCAAATGAGCCTTTGTTTCTCATTTTCCTTATTTCTTGTCACTTTGAGAAATGCAGAAAGTTGGAGAAATCTAATATTAAATTTGGAGGAGGAGAAAGGAAACAGCATCTAATGTACTTTTGACCAAGATACTTGGAAACAAAGCCAGGCAGTGCCCACATCTTCGCATATCCACATGATATGCACAGCACTTCAGATTATTCACTTTTAAGCAATAAGTGGTAGAGTCATTTGACAGCCTGTTAGATACCACGTGAGTGAAAGTAGCATTGCCTCTAAAATTAATTCCCCACAATGTTTTACCATGTCTTGTTTTTCAAAGCAGACCTTTATTTAGTACTTTCCATACTTGCATTTTGATTTTCTTTTCATTAATTGGTTTGATTACACCCTTTCAAAATTCAGCTATTAACCATTTTGATGTGACATATGACTGCAGTGATTTTCTGATATTGGTATTAGTCTTCTGTGCAGTGAAGGGTAATTAATCACCCTACTATTCTTCCAGCAGAGCTTCCAGAGGGGCCAGTTTTGTCGCCTTTGCTGAATATACACTGTGAAATTACCCTAGGAGTTAATAAAGTAACAAGGGGTCTCTAAGGTATCAGAAGAGTTTTCCCAGTGGCTTTATGTCATTGCTTTTTTTTTAATGAACACAGAATTCCTATTGGGTGTACTAACTTTGATTAGAATAGTGTATAATAGAAAGCCTAATCCTGAGCTAGTGTAGTTTGGACTAATACTTGGAAACTATTGCAAATAATCCGGGAGCTATATTTTAATGATGGGAACACCTGTCTTACAAAGGTAAATAGTATTTCCAAAGGAAGGGCTATCTTAAATTAAGCTATCTTAAATTAACAAACTCTTCCATTCCTCACTGAAATTCAAACCCTCATCCAGTCAGGGGCCTGTAAGGAGGCAGGTGTCCAGGACATTGGTATAATTTAATAATCTGCCTTATCTATGCCTGACAATAAATAATGGGATATTGCCACTGAGAACCAGAGTAGTCTGTTGGCCTTGATTCAAAATATTTTTTTCAGTGTTTCAAAAAGGACCATCCAATGTTGTCAATTAGCATCTCACCAGTAACGTGGGTTTACCTATATGAAATGTAATCCTGTTAATAAGATAGATAAGGGAGAGGCTGGTTTTTGTCAAACACCCGTGAATGGAGACATAAAAACAACTGTCTCCCTCTGATTATGTCCTTGGCATCCCCCATGGATGGAAGACTGGAAACATTTTTTCTTCCCGGAGACACCGGCATGTATGCATTTATGAGTGGGTGCTAGTTCTTAAACTGTACTTCTAATGGAAAAGGTGCGGCTGGGTGCTTTTTTCCATCTCTTCAGCTGTAATAGAGCTGCCACCTCTTTGTGTTTGTCCTGGGAAATGGCATATTTGTGTGGTGACATTATATTACTGCATTACGACATGATGTTATTAACTCACTGCTGCAATGTCATTATGTACTGAAGCAGAAGCATGCCAAGAAAACAATTTCATCACATGGCTCGGACTTGCAATGCAAAGTCATATGAAGGGGCCTGTGGTGAATTCAAGGCCTTTTGCCCAGGTGGCTGCTTTGCCTTGCAAGGTACAGAGCAAGGTGGTGTCAATCAGTAATGAGCAGTGAAATCCTAAAGGAACTGTAGCCCTGATGTGCTTGAACCTCTTCTTATCATTTCTGTACTTTGTTTTGGGATGATGCCAAGAGACCTCTGACCTGGAACACTGAGCAGTTTGAATTGTTACTTTTAATTATTACTAATTGATTTTTCCCTGTCTTATATGTGTGTGCGTATGTTTGTTTGTTTTGTTTTTTTCCAACCAAAACACAGTCACTTTCCAAAGAGGAGATGGAGGACTAATGAGCAATGGAAGGTATGTTTCTTTGTATAAAGGTCTTTCCACTATGTTTATTTTTAAAATAAGTGATCTGAAAAATGCTATAGGAGATGCACTTGGGTCATATCCCATCATTGGGAAGACTGATAGCACTAGGAGGAGTTAACTAGCTTACCACAAGGTTTAATGACCTATCTGTTGTGCACTTTGGAAGAAGCAAGCCCAGATGTTTCATATCTCCCAGATGTCCTGGAAGAAATGAGTAGTAAATATCACAAAGAATGTGTTCATTTGTTACTGGGATGTTTATTGCATTAATTAGACATTAGCAAATGAAGTTGCTGTTGTTTAAGACTCCTTATTGGCTCCCCCTAAATTGCTGTGAGTGAACAATTACACTTAATCGATCACGAAATAAATGATTCATGGATGATGAATAGGCTCTAGATTGATAGGACTGGATTCCACAACTTTGGCTACTCAATTGAAATTGATAAAAGCTGATAACGGGCCCATATATCCTCATCTATTTTCCCTTTGCCAATATGGAGATTGTAATTAGGCCCTGGTAATAACTTCCAATCTCCTGTTTAATCAATATTTTAGCAAAAAGAGATTAGGCCTAATGAGAGCGAGTAGATGTGGCAAGAATGCGGCTGGGTCGTCTTATTGCCGTTTCCATAGAAACCGATGTTTCTCTTAGGGATTGTTCCAGGCAGGGGTCTGTAATGTTCAATGATCGGAGATGTTGCTCCAACTTCACGAGTGCTTTAATAACCTAGGAAACCTGCAGAACTGTGGACGGCTTTTTGTTTTCGTTTGGGAGAAGAGGGGTCTGCAGCAAGTGATTTGTTTTCCTGCTAAATGCAAATACAAACAATCCACCTGCCTTGCTAAATTTCTGTTTATCCTGGGGTGAGAGAGACACAGTGCCTTATGGCCTGAGTGTGCCTTCTCTTCACCATGCTCCCTGTTTAATGCTGCTCTCAAAGCTGGGAATTACAGGGATATAAAAGCCGTGCAGTAGTGGCACATAGAGATAGTTGTGGACTTTCCATTAATCCTACTCAAGCCTCTTTGCCTCTAAACCATCCAAAAGTGCTCAAAGAAAGAGTTACTAGCCTGTAGATGACAGGTATGCATTTGGGATGCAAGGGAAGGAAGAAATAGTGGCCCAAAGTCCTGGAAATGGCTGATATGGAGCAATCAGTTTGAGTGATGGCTCCCTTGAGGTGGTAATTTATCATTCAGCCCTGGCGTAGGATCCCGTGATGGTGCTGCCTAACTCCTGTTTCACACAGACAACGGAGTTCATTTGGATTCTGGCAGAGTCACGACGGATGCCTAGTACCACTTCTACTGACAAAGTTGATTTGTATATAACCTTAATTAACTGCTCAAGGTCTTTAAATCATCAAAGGCTATACAATTGTAATTTGAAATAGATTAAAGTCTCCTAAACTCTTAGTTACCTGTGGTGTTAGAAGAAGAGTAATATACCCTTTTCCATCACTACTTGTCTCACAGATACTGTAGTTTTAAATATATATACGTATATATTTGTGTGTATATCTCTTTTTCTTATTCTGCTTCAGTCGACCAGGTCTGTTGAATGCCAGTGACCCCAGTTATCCTTGGCTTGCAGACTCTTGGCCTGCCACAAGTCTGCCAGTAAATAACAGCACTAGTGGACCCAATGACCTTGGGAACTTTGGTCGTGGAGGTAGGTTTCCTTTTATTAAGTCACCTGATATTATAAAATAGGCTCCCATTAGTTAACATCTTTGATGAATACTGTATAATATTTTTATCATTATAGTTCTTTCTATGTGTTTCTTTCCTTCTAGATTTGATTGGAAATTGACTTTAAAATGTTCCTTTTGCTTTATCTCTTCTTACTTCTTTAAAATTTGGGTCTAGTTTGTAATTTGCCCTGCAGTGGTGAGACAGGGTCTGCTTACGATGTCACGAGAAATGTATTTGTGTCTCAACCTCATTCCCTTTTGAGTGGAGATGAGCAGTCTGCTGTGCAGGGCAGTATAGCCAGGGATGGAGGATGTCCATAAGAGCAGAGGAGAACACAGGGGATGCAGGAAGGATGTTCCTTCAGCAGAAGGACATGAGAACTTTGTTGCTGTCACCTTCCCCATCCTCTTCCTGCTGAGGGTCTGCTCTCAGTCTCAATCATAATCCGTGAAGAAAACCTCAAAGGTCTTAAGCAACTTTCTTTTTCATTAGAGGAAAGGATACATAAATGGGAACTATTTTCATCTTTTAGGGATTTGTTGCCATTTTGACTTGACAAGGCACCTTTGGGGGAATGAGGTAAAGATGTGTTGTTACAATGATAAATCTTTAGAGGCGTTATTTCCTTTCAAATATTTAACTCAAATGGGAATTTTAAAAGTCATAGTATTACTCATATCTCTCTGTTACTTCCTTGGTTTCTGTCATAACACAGCTAATTCTGCATACTGGTGCCCAGGAGAAGACTTCCTAATGTAAATGAGTTTATAAATATTTTTAAGACATAAATAGATAAACAAAAATCAAGACAATACTGTGCATCAAAAATGCATTAAAATGCAAGAAAAATCTATAAAACCATCAAGCTGATAAATGTGAAAAGAATTCAGCTTCGGACCAGAATCTGCTTCTGAAGACCGTCCCTCATATTGGTTATACATTCCTATGCAAAACCTCTTGCCTGTGGTTTGACTACTGTGACTTAAAATTACAACAAAACACACTAGATTTATATTCTGTATAAAAATGTTATAAAGTTCTTGTCAAAAATATTTGAAAGTAAGCAAAACTTTTGATAATATTTACAAGGCAACTGAATTTCTGCCAGCTTCTTTGCTGTGAATATCTTGAAAATAAAACCCTTCAATACTTTTCCATCTTTTCTTAAGCTCACATAACACAGAAAAAATACCATTTTCTTTCAGCATTTGGCTCTGTACGACTGGAATTGGAAGCATTTTTTAAAATTTTTGGCCTCAGTGTGGATGAGGCATAGTTCCAAATTCATGCAAGAGATAACAACAGTTACATTTTGAAATTCAGCAGCTTAATTCCACCCATGATCTGTACAGTTGAGCTAAAACTTTTATCCTGGCTGGTTTGGGATCACTTATCCCTATCTGTTTCAGCAGTTGAGATTAGATGTTTCCGCATTAAAGATGAATTAGAAGTATTTTAACATGTAGAGATGGAATATTAACTATATAGATAGAACTTGGGCCTCTTTTACTGGTTAAAAGGTCTGTGATAATATAAATGTTCTGTAAGAATTTTAAAAAGAGTAAGGTGGCAATCAGTCACCCTGGAAACTCAGAAGCTGAGGCAGGCAGTCCTAACATTTCCCTTAAGAGTGAGATCCACTGTCCTACACAGGCATTTGAGAGCAAGGCTGTAAGTGGGAAGCACAGGTTAGGTTTGGAGTCATGTAAGGCCACAAAATAGTATTGCATCTCCAAGGCAGCAAAAAGGAGCTTCCCTGCACAAGTATTTCAGATATTTAATTTATCTCAAGAGTTACAAACAAAAGTTGGATTTTGGAGGGTTTTGGGGAAAGTCTCCAGTGGGAAATGTGTCATCTTTGGTCTGAAATGTACAGTGTGGTGTTTTTGCTATGACAACTTGCTGGGAAAATCACACTTGACTTTTATTGTTTGACTATGGCACTTTGTAAAATCTCTACTTAACAGCTCTTTGAGTGCTTAATGTGTACATCTCACGGGGGTCAAAAAAGTAATCCCTGTTTGTACTGAAAATTCCCAGAATGTCTGGAGAACCTCAGCTTATCAGTAAGAATGACTGAAAGTCCTTGGCTGGTGGGAAGCTGTGCAACTTCCCTTTCAAGTGTGTGCACATGAATAGTTCTCCATTTTAAAATGACTGTGTAGAGATGATACCTCTTCAGTTGCCAGAAATATGCTCTAAAAGACAGATGTATGTCTGAGTACTTCAGAGATGAGCATTTTGCTAGTTTTTACTTCCTTAAGTCTTCAAATCCAACACAGACAGGTTGAGCTGGATTTGCTTCACTTTATACATCAACAACAGAATTTATTTACTAAACTTCCAGCCATTATACTTCGACGAAACCAATTGTGGAAAGGAGAAATGTTCATATTGTGGATGAAATGCAAGAAAGATAGGACTGCACTTGTCTCTCACATCTCATTTGCACATAGATGCATTTTTGTTTATGTACTGCCCCTGGAAGGCACATTGCATCTGTGCAGATAGATAGTAACAACCTGATTTTGAAATACAGGCTGTAGTTTGCATTAATTGTAATTTTTTTGCACTTTCAATTTATCTGCAGATATAAGTTAATACAATTAAGATCTTTCACATGCTTGATTGTGCCCATTTCCCTGCTGTATGCAAAACCAGATCATGCTGATAGACCCAAATTTAATCTCTCTTTCTGCAGTGTCTCTGCTGAGCATTTGCTAATGCCATATTTATTGTTAATACTGTGTTGCTGCCCTGAGACTGAAGATGTTATGAGGGTCCATGTTGAAATGTTCAGTTACACATCTGAATGCAAAAGAAAATAGTTGCGTGATCTAAATGTTCGTCCCAGGAAACAAAAAAAACCTAAACCCCAAACAAACCAAGAAAAACAAACAAAAAATCAAATCGGTGTGAGGGGTCCATGGTGTCACATCTCATTGCTGGATAAGTCTTTGAGACAGTGAGAGAACAACTGTATTCGCTGAGGTTGCACAAAACCCACATCTGAGTCTGGAACTGAGCTTAAACCCTTGCCTAGGTGTGAGAATCATCTTTTCTTTCTGGGGCTTAAGGTGCATAAAAATGGCTGTGATCCCTAGAATGGGATCTGAACATCCTCACTGTAGGAGTACACATTATCTCAAGTATGATCTAACAGTTGGAACCTGTATCTGCCATCTGGCTGTAGAAAGAAAATGGCATGTAAATTAAGCAATTTTTTAAGAAGTACATTCTGGAGTTGATTCAACTTTTCAGAGTCCAAATAAATTGTAAAGATAGTACCATTTGATATGTTGCCCTCTGAGAGAGCAGGAAGGAGGGTTATCTGCTGAGCTGTGGTTCTCCTTGGGACATCATGCCAGTCATCATTAGGTTCTTCACACTTCACTGGTCTCAGTTTCTAGATCTAGTATTCAGCTAGCAAAGGTCACTTCAGTGTTTGGTAAGGAGAGAGACTGCCAATCTAACTGATTAAAGATAAAAATTGCATTGTGGGATAGGCTTCAAAATATAGAGAAAATTCAGCAGATATTTAGTTAATATGCTGTAATGGTTTTCAGGTAAATGTACTGGAGTTTTCGAACAAGTTGTTCTTCATTATCAACATTGCTTCACCATTTTGAGGGACTGATCATCTAAATCCCTTCAGAATAACAGACTTTCTTTCACATATTAGGAACAACTTGTTTTTGTCAGGTTTTTCTTTTGTGGAAAAGAAGAAATGTACTGGCTAATGTCAAAGGGAAAATTAGATAAGCTGATGCAAAAAACTTCAAGGAAATCAAGGTGATGCCCTTAAAAAATTGCTTTGAGAGTTTTTCTACGTATTTTCTGGGCAAATTCCCTCTGTGATTTGTAAATTCTCTCCTTTCATCATTTCCCTGAAGCCCAGACAGTTTCATTGGTTCTGACATAGAGCGAACAATTGAAAACATTCTTCAGTAGAGAAATATTCCAAACTTCACTTTCACAGTTGAAGGTATGAGGAAAAAAAAAGATGGTTTTAGGCAGTGAGACGTGAAGGACAAGTGGTAGGCCTGTCACAGCTGCTGATAGCTTGGCGATGGTTGTACATCATCTCCCCTTCGTTGGCTCATGGACCTGTCTCAGCTGAAATGCAAACGTGCAAAATGACACATTTATTTCTCAGCTTAAACCTTGGTACTTTCAGGCTTCCTGCACATCAATGATTTGTTTTGTTCCCCTATGTTCACCACAGATGTGCTGCCACCAGTGCCAGGGCAAGGAGATAAAACTGCTACCATGCTTTCCGATGGAGCCATTTACAGCAGCATCGACTTCACCACTAAAACCAGTTACAACAGCTCCAGTCAAATAACGCAGGCTACGCCATATGCCACCACCCAGATCCTGCATTCCAACAGCATCCACGAGCTGGCTGTCGATTTACCAGACCCGCAGTGGAAAAGCTCAATTCAGCAAAAAAATGACCTCATGGGATTTGGTTACTCTCTCCCAGACCAAGGCAAAGGCAACAATGGTAATTACAGCTCTTATTTTCCAGAGCCCTTGGCTTTATGTGCTGTATCATCTGTGCATGAATTAGAAAATTCTTTTTAGCTCTGTGAGACACTGTTCATATTGACCTCAACTAATGCTTGCACACCTTGCATGCGTGCTGAACCTCACCTGATCACAAAATACGTAGCACCGTGCTTTTAATGCTCTTTGTCCTGTGCTAGTCACCAAGCCGTCTGCCTTCCATTAGGCTAGGATAGGTGTACCTTTAAAAATAACCAAGCTAAAACCTGCCACCCCACCCCATCTGCCCTTGACTTGCTAACTGCATGTGTTGCATGTGCTTGTGCTGTCGACTAATCCCACGATGCCACTGTGACCTCTGCCGTTTAACCCTTAGCCTTGCTTTACATCCCTGACTACCGGGTGGCTGAGGGACTGGCTAATAGATTGCCACACAACCAGTCACAGGATTTCAGCACCACCAGCTCCCACAACAGCTCCGAAAGGAGTGGCAGCCTCTCAGGTTGGTTCCATCGCCGTGCGTAGGGGAGTGAGGGACGGAGGGGTGTTGGCGAGCGGCTCGCCAGGGAGGCAGAAGACCTCCCAGGCACCAGTTGAGGATAACCATGAGAGTTCCTGCCCGTCAGCAAACAATGTCACGTGGGGCTCTACTGAAACCAAAAAGCCTTTTGCAGAACCTGCTTGGAGATAACTGGAGAGTCCTTCCCTGTGGTGCTTGTCGGCGCAGCTGCCAGCCTCTCCTTGTCACATCTTTTCCCTGACACAGTCTATGAAGCAAATGTATTTCTTCATCCATCCTCAGTTTATAGGTCTCCCCACACTGAACTTCACGAGGAGATAATTATTTTTATTGAGTTGTTAACAGGTCCCCCACTCCCATGAGCTGTTTCTGAATGCTATTCCTCAGTGAAGCAGCTTGGAAATAATTGTAGGGCCCTGAAAGGTGACTGGGGTTTCAACAAATTGTTCCAAGTCTGCATACAAACAGGATGTAGATTTTATGTGTGTGCTGCATGTTCTATTGGAAACATGATGCATTTTCATCAGATGAAAATGATCATAGTACATGTGGTTGTGTATTATATTTGAACACATCTTTTTTCTTGATTTCTTTAATTTTGCTTACTTGTTGCTTCTGTTATGTATAGCTGTCTTTTTTTTTTTTTTTTGGTCAAGAAAAAAACTGAAAAGGCAGCAGTTAAAATGAAAATCTGTGATTTCACCTAGCTGAAATACGAAAGAGCTGAAGGGACTTAATTTTGATATTCTTACTATATCCACAGCCTTTTGAATTTCCACTCTAAAGCTGGAGCGGTCATCACAGTAACGGACCAAACCTAGCAATGGCTTCTTTATGTCAATTTAAATGACTATTCAAATTGAATCTTGAGATAAGAAGCCTATAATCATTGGCCCGTGATTCAAATAGCCAAATGTGTTTGCAAGTCTTGTGTTCTCAAGGGGGAGCATTAGCTGGTTTGAGTGAGACTGAAAAATAGGCTCATGGCATTGTCGGAGAGGTGTCTGGGAGCTGAGTTCATGCAATATTTCAAGAAAGGTTCTTGTTCCTTGCATGTAAGATGTATTGACAAGTAGCTTAGGAAATCAGCTTGCTCCCCAGGCTTCATGAAAATGCAGAAATTGATGTGCTGAGGTACATATATGTCAGATATCAGAGGGCAGTATCACGCTTTAGGGATGTTGACAGCTGCAGCTGCCTAAGAATTTTCTCAGAAAATAGGAGGTGTCACTGGAAAATGCCCATTGATCAAAAGCTGGACTTCAATCAAATATTTCAAGTGCATCATATTTTGCGTAGCGTTTCTCAGCCTGAAGTAAATTTTCTGATGATATGAAGAAACTTTGGGTTAGTCAGTCTTTCTATGGCCAGGGCACTCCTGTTGTGACCAAAGCAGCTCACAACTGGATGCCCCAATGCTCAGATGAGTTTCAGATTATTGGACTGCAGAGTCAGTATTTTGCTCTCCCTTGCCCACTAATTATGCGTTTGATACAGGATAATTATGTCTGCAATACACAAGAAACTGGGGGAGACCTTCAAATAGTGTGATAATTAGAGCATCACTGGAGTCAGAGACCAGCTTTGATTACATTGTCCCCATCAGGGTGAGCAGGGATGTGTTCTCTCACTTCCTTGGTTAGTACTTTAGGAACTACTTACTATTCTGACTAAGTTTCTGTCTCTCTTACATGAATATCAGGAGAATTTCTATCCCACTGTGGAATGGAAAATAGCTAAAGCCTCAACTTCTTTTTTGAGGCAGGGAAATTTTGTAGCTGCGCTTTGCATAGATTATGTCTGTACTAGGATCAGCAGCCCAACTGGCAAATTCTTTCTCATGGATCTGATTCACCTAGAGATTTAAACAATATAATTGAATTTCAGTGTGAGGAGACATTGAAGCATCAAGCGTTGTTGCTGTGGGGAAACAAAGCTTCTGGGCATCAGTTTTCAAACACAAATCAGGCTTTATGTGTTAGGTGTCTGTCCCACCAGTCTGACAGTGGGGTAACTCTGCCCATGGGGACAGAAGAGAAATCTCCTGCCCAACTCTACAATGAAGGCTGCTTTCCCTTCCAGCACTGACCTTGGAGTCCTCTTCTGTCATTTCTTCATCTAAACAAGTCCTTTGTCTCTCTGCTTCACTCCTTCTAATATCTCCATTATCTCTAATGTCTCTCTTTGAAACCCCCAAAATCCAACTGACACCCATACTAGCACTCCACACATCCAACCTACATTTTACCAAGTCTCCTAAGATTATCAAGATGCTACACTTCCCAAATCTTTCTGTCCTCCTCAACTAACCTCTAAGCCAAAGTTGTCCTCTGCATTTCCCTTCTCTGTGCATTCCTAGTGTAAATCCTCCTGCAACACACAACACATGCATGTGCTTTTCTCCTAAAGCAGACCTTCCTGCCTTAGTTCTTGGTGGCTCCTACTCCTGCTGACTTTTCACAAATTTTCCCACATCCCACAAATTAAAATTAACCTACTTCTTTTACACTGTTCAGTGACCCTATTTCTAACTCCACTTTTTTTGCCTTACCTGTGCTTTGAAAGCTTCATTTTCCCTCCAGAATGTTTGAGTATTTGTTCTTCTATCTCCGCTATCACTAGGGTTTCTTTTCACTGGTCGAAATGTTCTTTCCCTTTCCAAGAAAGCTGCCCTCTGTGCCAGACTACAAACGGAAGGAAGAGCCTGCTTTCCATCCTAATAGAAGTAGTATCAGCTCAGTTCACACACAGTGAATGACAGGATCTTGGCTGGACTTACTATAAATATTCCAAAACAAGGAAGGAAGAGCTCTGGTCTGGAATTGAGTAGTGAAAAGCAAAGTCTCACTTGCAACATGCTGCCAGCCAGGTCAATTAGAAACATTGCTGGGCTTGCTGCCTGTCTCTAGCGGCCACAACAGGAGGTGAAAAGAGAAGTCTTGGCTACTTCTGAGCCACAGAACCACCTTTTTCTTCCCTCTCTATTTGTTCCTGTTTTCATCCAGCTGACATTTGGAGGTAACAGAAGAAAGCTGCTGTCTCAAAGACAAAACGTCCCATGGCACAGGCTTGTCTCTGTTGCTGGAATCGCACCTCCTTCTGTGTTTCTCTGTGCCTAAAGTTAGAGCCATGGCAGAGAGGGTGGTGCCTGCCAGTGCACGGCGAGCCACCCTCCCTGATAAGTCAGTTGTGGCTTTCTTGATTGATTGATTCATTTTTACCTGAGGGTTTTTTTTTCAGCTGATCTTTATAAATCAGCAAGAGATGTCAGTGGGTGAGATGGATTAGACTGTGCTTTCTGCAGTAGGCCAGGGATGAGTGACAGCAGCTGGGTACCCCACTGGAAAGGCGTCTGACAAACCATTCCACCACCCAACAAGCCAAAGAGTTTGAAGGCACAACAAAACTCAAAAAAATAGAGCAGGGGATTCAAAATGTTGACCCATTCTTCCTCTTAATGAATTCCTGACAAGAAAAAGAAGTCAGGGCAAAATAAAAGAAGCAGAGCAAGTGGGATGAGAGCTTTCTCTGTAGGATCACTCTCCCACAAATGGAGGTGTCTCAGCTGGAGAAGTGGATACAAGGACAGTAAGAGAAGAGCGGAGGGTTTAACCAAAATGCATTGCTCACTTCATTTCTACCTCATCCATTGGAGCTGTGTATCAGAAATAGAACCTCTTCTCCACAGTGGCACAAGATATTTGAGTCCTGTTAAACAGACAATCCTAAAACATTGCACCTGACCTCCTGGTCTTTTAAAGAAGAAGAACTTAGGAAATTCCTAAGTTCAACAAAACCCTGTTTCTTTGGTTTTGACAAGTTACTCTTGTTATTCTGGCTAAAAGATACTGAGTCTAAACGACAATTTTTTTAGATTGTGTCCTTAAATCTATGTTTTCCACAGAAAGTGATTATGCAAAACTGTGTTATAATCACACTGGATTCTGACATTTGAAATAATTTGCTATGTTTTATTATAATTTTGTCTAAGAGTGAATTCAAGTAGTCACAAAGTGCACATGAATAAATCAGGAACTATATTTCTGAATCAGAAAAACCTGTCTTTCCTCGTTTCTGCACTTTTGGAGCAAAATTTGTGGTGCAAATGTACAGAGGTTTAAAAAGAAGTAATTTTCAGCAAATATTCAGAATATTTTCCCATTCCATTCTATTATTATTTATAACCTTGTGACAGCATTAGCACGTTGATGCTGATTCTGCTGAGATATAAATACGTCTTCTTTTTTGGGGCATGCCATCTGGAATCAGAATTCTTTCAAAGAAATGTAAATAGCTGGGGTTTTTTTCTCACATTATATCTCTAACATTTTCTTTTTGGATTTGCAGGTGGCAAAGGAGGGAAAAAGAAGAAAAACAAAAATACAGCCAAGCCTCAGAAAAATAATGGTTCAAACTGGGCCAGTGTTCCCCTCCCACCCCCTCCTGTGCAGCCACTTCCAGGCACAGAGCTGGAGCACTATGGGGTGGATCAGCAAGAAGCAGGGTAAATTTTTTTTTTCTTTTTCTTTTGAAGAAAAATCTGTGATTTGCAGAAATGGGTACTTTTTTTTTTTTTTTTTTTTTTTTTTTTTAATGTAAAAATTTTTTTTTTTTTTTTTAATTTTGCTAAGTGACAATATTATTCTGTTTTGTTTAAAAAAAAAATAAAGAGAGAGCGCCTTATCCTGTAGACTTATTCAAGGCTGTGGAGGAGGAATGTTTGAATAGCTCCTGGATAGTGACTGAAGGTGGAAAGAAAAGTGACCTTGCTTCATCATCATGTGGGGCTTCAGTGCTTTCTCATGCTGAGAAGTATCTCACTTCACAGGTAGCTTAATTGAATTCTGTTGGGACTGTGTGCAGCTGATGGGACTCAGAGTGAGTAAGGATGACATAATCTGGTTCTTTGTATTTTTGCACTGCTTTGATGTTTAAAAATATTAGAGCCAACAGAACACAAAAAAAAAAAAAACAAACCCACCAAATTGGATTAATTTTTTGAAGATCAACCAATGGATAATAATCTTCTCATCGGCTTTTAGAAGAAATTTCACAGTTGAGGAAGGCATGCTAATTATAGGCTTTTTTTGTTATTATTCAAACAACTTTCAAGTTTCTGGAACCTTCCACATATTTTTGCATAGCTCAAACTTGTTCTCAAGGACACAAAATCACACAAGAAGTGCTAAATGAAAGAGACATTTTCTACACAGACAACAATTACAAAATGCTTTTTATAAAGTGTAATTGTGTGAAATACCAGGTTATCAAACTCTGGAGGAAAATAAGAGTATATGAAAACATAGTTTACTGTGGGTAGCTCTGTTTGAGCCTTTGAGAATAATTGTTCTGTTAGGGACAAATTTCTGTCTGTTTCAATACATGGATTAATCAATATTTCCTAAGGATGAAACATTTTTGAGAATTCATTGTAATAGCTTTACTGAATAAAAATATTTCAAGTGTTATCTCAATTGTAAGCGTGAATTGATCATTACTACTTTTATAATTAAAGTTAGAAAAATTCCACATTATTTCAGTTTATAACAAGTCCTTTGACTCTTAAAATGAGCAATAAATAACTGTGTTAGTCAGTGAAGTTCTTTTTAAAATTAAGGCTCATTCAGGCTGTATTAGAGTTAGAAGTTCAAAGTAATGGAAAACGAATAACCTTAATGATTGTGAGTGTTGTTTAAATCTCAAGGCAAAAAGTTCATATAATCATTTTGTTCTGTATTCTGTTATAAGAGGCTAAAATAAATTTCAGATTGTTTCACCATATAATAATTTTGTCTTTATTAGTTTATATCCTTAAGATGCATGTGCAGCCATTTCACTAAAACAATTATGCAATAGCAGGCAAACCATTTATATTTTCTTCAGAACAATGAGATATCATAAAAGGTAAATGGAAATACCTTATAGAGAAATCCCTTGTGACGCAGGGCTTGACTCCTCAGTTGCATAAAGCAGCTGTAATTTAGCTGGCAGGAATGATGTTGGTCACCAAGACAACATCGGTTGTTTAAGGAGAAGGTAATCACCAGCTTCCAGGGTCACAACAATTCAGACTTAGTTTTTCCTCTGATTATGTTTTGAATTACTCCTCTCTGGTTTTTGTAATGCCCCATTAGCAGTGGTGATAGCAAGACCTTGTAATATGCATTTTACCAAACACAGAAAAAATGTGAAGGTTGGACTTAGAGTCTCAGTCTGAACCTACAGTAAATTGCAACCACCTTTGATGAAAACTGAATCTGCAATGTCCATACTTTCCCTGGATGCTTCCAATACTAATGGTCCTTCTGTATCTAGGGGTTGATCTTGCTTCCAGGATTTTCAGCATGGGAAAGGGAAAGAATCATAGGCTGCATTCCTTATGTTGCCTTTAATATGGACATATTGGGTTAAAAAAAAAAAAAAAGCCACATTTTTTAAACTGTTTTGTTCTTCTTGGTTTGTTTTGATGTTCTCTATCTGTGACAAGTCCAAAGTGTTTTAGTTTTAGAATTAGTTAGATGCAGATGTAATTATATTGATAATTACAATTGAGAAATTAACTTCCAGTCAGAAAAACCGAACACTTTAATAAAATTCTCACAATGTGATACAAAGTGTGAATGTTTAGACCAATAAAACAAGGAAGGTGGCACCTAAACAGAAACTTGTTTTTCTGTATGTCCTCCTATAACACTTGAATTCAAATGTAAGTTTCATTGGCATGATTGTCACCAAAAAACTCAAAAAATTTGACACCTAGTTTTGCTTACTAGAGATTAAGACTAGTGGCCTTATGAGCATTATTGGACTTTTAAATTGCAAAAGATAATCCACAATAGCAAGTGATATAAAAAAAAAAGCCATCTACCTTAACCTGTCACAGAAAAAATACACTCAGTTTTCTCTACCATCTTCTTCCCAGAGGCACTAGGATTTGCATTTGCCTCCATTTTTCCATAACGTGCAGAAGGAAAAGTGAACATTTTACTCCAACGAGCCCTGTTATATAATGTGGTGGCTTTGGGGATCTCTTAAAGTCCTATTTAACCTCAGCAAAGAGCCTGTTTGTGTCAATTAAGTTTCTGTTTTCCTACAGTATCTCCCAAAGGGACATGTTCCCTTTCCCACCCTTTCAGAGCAGATGATTTTGCTTGATTTTATCTAAACTTGGCAGTAAGGAAATGCTCATTTCTTACTCATTATCATTTACTTTGATTTTTCACCAGTAATATGCATGATCTTGAGCCAACCCCAGTAAAGGCACTCTGCATACTGTTATTTGGTTATTTCTATTTCTGGCTGTTGACTACACCTCAAAATGGAATATTAGCAGCTGAATGTCAATATATTCAATACTTGTTTTCTGTCCTTAGGGGAGGTTAAGGAAGTAGTACCTTTTACTTCTAAAAGTCCTTTCTGGTGAGTTCCAGGGAGGGAAGCTTCATTTGTTGCAACTATGTGTGTGATGAAACACAGTTTCATTAGAAATCCGCCCTTTATCTATCACCTTTATTTTATATTTTGAAGGAACAAATCTATCAATGTAATGAATCAGGCTTTTTAATAGTAAAAGATCACTATAGAATAAAAGTGCTGACAATACAATAAAACTTATTAGAAAAACAGAGACTCTTGTTTGTTAACCAGAACTTATTAGGGTCTTAATTATAAAGAAATTACCATCTGAGGTCCCTAATGAAGTTAAGCACTTAGATTTTAATAAGTGTACTTGAAAAAAGTTGCACTTTCACCACATTGGATTTACTCAGAAAACGAAAAAGAACACGGATGTGATCAATAATCACTATTTTGGTACCAGATGTTTCTATAACTGTATCATTTATGTGGCATATAGTTACTATGTAGTCTGCTAGGTTTGTTTTTTCTTTTTTTTTTTTTCCTTCTTTGTTATTTTTTTGATGCAGGTTAGAACTTGTGGCTTTTAGGACACCTTGCATGAAGAACACAAAGGTTCCTGTACCTGAAATCTTGATTCTCAATGTCCTGAACTTCAAGTTTAGGCTGGTTTCCATTTCAAACAAAATCTGGGTAAAGATACTGTATTTGTGCAGGATCTTTTCACTAAGAAATCTCTTTTACTATCAAGCTGAACATTTGGGGATTTGAAGCGAGTAGGGTCAGAAGGCGAGCACATCCAAAGCTCGTTTATACATCATTGAAAAGTCACCAGGGAGTGTCTTTTTGCCCTGTCCCTTTTAAAGAAGAAGCCATTATAGCAAAGCATGAGGTTGAGAGAGCAAAAGGAAGCGAGAGAACTGTTGCACTGTGCATTTTTAGCAGCGTGAGTTAGGATGGTCCCTTCAGCCTTGGGTGCAAATGTCACGAGCGAATATTGTTTGGAAAAACAAATTACAGCTGTTCATATCTTAACTGTCTGCTAAGGATGAATATGTATCATGTAACATTTTCATAAATCTCTGTGTTATGAAAATGGTAATGATCAGTCACTCAACCTCTCCTAGAGGCCAGGTGTTAAGAAGCAGCCTTTATTTTCACTTCTGTGCACATATGTATGTTTGTATAGCTATATGTGATTATATCTACATATATAGGGATCTAAATTTATACCAGTGTGAATTACCAGATATGTCTTCCATGGATTTTCGGATGATTGAGTCAGGGTGGTTTAACTATCCTGAACCTGTGCATTTAAATACAGACTACAGACTTCTGAATAAGGAAAAAGTAGTTTAGTTAATTTGAGAAATCTTTGGGTTTTGCTGAAAGTAAATGTTCTGTTCATAATACAGGTTTTGCAACTTCTCCATCTCAGTGTTCCCAGCCTTTTTAAAACTTGGCTTCACACTTGAGAAAAGTGACTGTAATTCATTTTTCTCTGGGAAATTGGTAAATCCTTCCTTCCAAATCAGAAGCTTTAAAGGAGTATTTTTAAGCTGGTTTGAGAAATTAACTGTTTAGCACAATGCATTGCCTGCCTGCATTGCAGAAAAAAGGACCTTGTCAGCAGTCCTTGAAGGTGGAAAGAAGATAAAATGATGCTTGGGAAATGGCCTTTAGAGTGTGTGATGGTTTGACAGTGAAGGAGCTGTGAGAGCTTGTGGCTGTCTGGTTGTCTTTTGAAAAAAAAAAAAAAGCTCTGTATCCTGAGTTATTTTGGAATACACCAGGAGTTAAGAAGAAATGTGTGCTGATGCTCAAGGGACTGATGCCCAACTGAATGTTTTGAAGATGGGAAGAGTAGACAGTTGAGATTTGAGTGGTGTGATTGTCAGCAAAGCTGTGCACAACTGAAGTTGTGTTCAGATTAGGGAATTACTCTGGGGAAGTAATGCACAGGGAATTACCACAGTCACTAAGGCCTATCCACCTGGAATGATGCCAGAGCCTCTAAGGGACAGCATCCCAGGATGATAGTGTAGTACAACACTGAATTGAAAGGTCCTGCGGTGAGTACAGAGACCAAAAAGAATTGACTTGCTGGCAAAGCTTGCATAAGAAGTGGTAATAAAATATAAAGCTTTTGTTCCTAGTCCTGATCAGATATAGCATCACCCCTTACACCTTTGGTATAAGGCAACAAATGAACCACAAACTCCTACCAGGACACCCCTTATGTACGAAGAGAGAAGAATTTGGTATTCAGGAATACTCCTAGTGCTCCATCCTTCCATTTACTTTGGGCAAGTGTGTTGAAAGCGTTCAGAAATGTAGCACTGTCTAGGTAAGTCCCAGTACAGATTGGTTAGGAGGTGGGGTGCTGGCAGAGCTGTCAACATGTGTGCTAGTGTACCTGATCAGCTGGTGCTGTGACACAGCATATGCTTAGGGTCAGTGCTGCTGTGGCATGAATGTATTACACACCATAGGAGATACCCGTGTGCTGAGTGGGAAGGCCAGAATTTATGAGGGAAGCGTAGCTTTTTGTTTGAGCTACAAACCAGAAACAAATGGTAAATTTATAGAGGGATAAAGGGGAGGATGGAAGTAAGTGGATAATGCTCTTGGGCTCCTGGTGTGACTCTTGGGGATGGTGCTGTGCAGGGCCAGGAGTTGGACTTGGTGATCCTTGTGGGTTCCTTTCAACTCAGCCTGTTCTGGGAGTCTGTGGATAAGTGCTACTATGTAAAGCTTTTAAGAATGCTGCTATTTTCATGTCTAGGTCAATATTCATTCTCCTGCATTAATGATCCTGGAAGTGAGTTAGTTCATTTTTGTTGTTGATTGTGGTGTAACATTATCTAATCACCATTAACGAATGTGATAACGGATCAGTAATTTTTTTGTTGCATTTCTTGTTCAAGTTGCTTAGCTGTTGTGGGAAAAATTAAACTGACTGAGTAAGGACAATTTAAGCAATTATGACCCGATCTTCATTAAATTTTGGAACTCACGCTGTGTGCAAGGTTTCCAACTATAGCAGGAATCCTGTATACCCTCTACACCCTCTACTGTGTGGCAGAGATGAGATTTGATATACACTGAGTTTATTTGGTTTTTATTTTAGATATGACAGTGATGGTTGGTGCCCGCCTTTGCCAGTTCAAACCTACCTGCATCAGGGCATGGAGGATGAGCTTGAAGAAGATGATGATCGTGTCCCCACACCTCCTGTCCGGGGAGTAGCTTCATCTCCTGCCATCTCCTTTGGGCAACAGTCGACTGCAACCCTCACGCCTTCCCCACGAGAGGAGATGCAGCCAATGCTTCAAGCTCACCTTGATGAGTTAACAAGGGCTTACCAGTTTGATATAGCAAAGCAGACATGGTAAATGTTTGAAGAGGTCATCTGTGATCAGGGAAATGAAATACTAATAATTAATACTAATATTAATAGCAACAATATATTCCTTTATGACATAAATGTTGACTGTGTTCAACAGTGTTTCAGTTATGTTTCCAAAGAAGTAAAATGGAAGAAGAAATAGAAAAACTCTTTCTACATTGTGAAGGCCTTAAACATTAGTATGTGCTTTTTGAATCATAATACTTGGTAATATGTTAAATCTTGTCTAAAAACGTGTAAAAACAATATTCCTCTGAAATTTTACACGTGTTCAGCTAAGTAGTTAACACCCACCCCCTGACGGGTTTTATACATTTGAGAGTACTCTCTTTTCAGGCTAGCAAAAGATAGGGATTTTTTAGGATTTTCAAAAATAATAAGATTCTAAATTCCTGATTAAAAATAATGATAGTCTCTTGAAATAGCAATGTGGCAGCTTTTACACCATGTTACACGAGAATGAAGCATTTGCATCTCTGTACTTTGAAATACCATGAGAATTTCTGATTCATAGGAAAGACCCAGAAACAACAGAAAGTTGTTAGTATTTACAGAATGGATCTAGTGTTTTCGAGTGCTTTATGCCTATTTAGAGGAAGAGCAAGCAAATACCACAGTAACATTTCCCCTGCAAAACAAACAGAAGCAATCTCTTCAGGGACTGAAAAAGAACTTGTCAACTGCACCGGGCTGGGGATACGGTGAAGGTCAGCTGCTTCCTGGATGTTCCCTGAGCAGCAGTTGTCCTTTCTCAGCTCTCCTGCCCAGACAAAGCCCGCGACTCTCGGCGGAGCAGAGCAGAGCAGAGCAGAGCTAGTTACCGAATGGCACGCTGCCAGCAGAGGAGCAGCCTTTCTTCCCTGGTAAATAAAGCCACAAGAGTTATTCAGCTGGAGCTCCCGTAAATACATCGGGCAGGTAGGCAGGCGGTGCCAAACCGAAGCCAGCTGTTTTCCCTGGACGCCGCGGAAGCCTCGGGGCTTGTCTGCAATCTGCACTCAATCCACGGGGTACCTCGGTCCCGCCGCAGCCAAGCACCGACCCCAGCCTGCCCGTGGGACAGACCCAAATCCCAGGCAGCAGCTAGACCTGGCTATGGAAGGCACTGGCTTCTGAGCCAGCACACAGATGCACACCCTGCCAGCACAGGCAGTGGCTGCTGCATTTTGCAGCTGTTACCCTTCCTACGCCCTCCAAACCTCCAAAGCGGTCCAGGCACAGATAATGGAGCAGGACACTGCACCAAAGCCTCGGGCAGCTGCCGGGAAAGGTCTTGCTCCCTTTTTGGAGGGATGAAAACTGATTGGGCAGTTTCATAATGTGCTTGGGATTATACAGATTTTAACGTCGCTCTTCTGTAAAGTCGCAGTAATTGAGCCTGAAACTCTGAAAAAAAAATAACAAGGACATAACCTTTTTTTCATACCTTTTGGGTATTGGTCTAAATGCTGAGGGTTGCAAATAGAAGTGATTTTTATGACATGGAATTTTTAAATATTTTTATGTTGTTTGGCTGGACATGTATCCTGCTAGTCAAAGTCAGTAGAAAATCCTCCATTGTTTTTACTGGAAAGGAAGATTTCTTAGTTTTCTTTTCACAGAGTTAGCCTGTCCAGTGTAGAGACAGGGGAAAACTAAACAGTGAAATGAGACCTGTCAGATAGGTTACTGTGGGATTAGCAACAGAGAAATACAGAGATCAGCCAACTAGGAATTTAAGAAAGAGCCCATTAGAGATTACTGGAAAAGTACATAATCATTATGGCCTTGATCCAGCAAATCACTTAAGTGTATGCTTAACTATGAGTACATGAGAAATTGATTTCAATTGTTCTAGCACAAGCTTAATATTAAACATATACTTAAGCATTTTGCTTTATTGGGAGCTAATCACACTGTTTATTGAGGGTTAGTTAGATGGTAGTGCCCTTTCGTGCCCCAGTGTTTTGAACACTGCATAGAACACTAAAAACCTGGTGTCCAGGCAGAAAAGTATTCAATAACTGTTAATCAGAAGGAGGTTGTATGTCAGAGAGGAAGGACTTGTTCTGGAAATTAGATTCAGAATAGGCAGTAAGTTAAAGCCAACACTGAGGTGGAGAAAGTTACCACTGGTACATAATGTTTACCGTGACATTCTCATATCTGATAGATTTACATCATGGAAATAATTTTAAAAAGGCTTATTGAATTAAGATAATTCATTCATGTAGGCAATAATACAGCACAAAGTTTTCACTGAAAATGTATTAGAGCTGGGAGCCAAAGAGGTGACAATTGTGATTTTTTCAGTTTTATTTATGTCCAAGCAAAAGACCAGCAGAATCCTGGGTCCCATCCAGAGTGCTGCCGATTCAAATCAGGTCATGGCACCTCATGTACAGCCACCCAAGGATTCCCACGTGCCTGTGTTAGCAATTTCAAGCATGGGACATGCTCTTGTGCCAAGGCCAGTCATGCCTGGCTCCCGTGGCACAGCTTGCTGTGTACCTGTTGTGCTGTGGGGAATGCTGCTTTGAAAGCTGATGGTGTTCTTTTCTCTCAGAGACCAGGCACATCAAACTCCAAATGCCATGCTTGCCTTTGGCCATTTAGCTATCCTGTGGGTGCTTTTTTGTCTTCTTTTTTCCTTTTTTTTTTATTAATGTGGTTGCTGCATGCAGTAATTTCACACATGCATGCCCTAATACTGCTGCAATTAAATCAATTAAACTTCTTGGAATAAAGCAAAATGAAAAAGCCTCACTGATGATGCGTTCATTGGACTTGAAAATTTCTTCTGTCCTACTGGCCATTTCCTCCTCTTTAGGGTGACTTTTGCTTCAGGCACTGCATCTATTTAAGTGGAAGGAGTGAGATTTAACTTTGGTTCAATGTGTGATTTGCAAGGGGGAATATTGAGTGAGACACTTAGGTGCTTTTTCCATGGGTTTCCTACCTGATTTATGTAGCCTCTGTGTCTATTGCTCTTCATCTGTGAGAAGACAATCCTGACCTTCCCCATCCTAGAGAATTTTATCTTTATTATTTTTATTTAAGACTGGAAAGTGTGCAGGCACTCTGGTATTAGAAGCTGCGGTGAATAACTGAACTGACTTTTCTTGAGTTTGACCTAACCAAGCACCCTGTGTAAATCTGCCTCAGGACTTGTTGAAAGGCTTGTGTTTTATTGACCATGGGCTGCAAAGCCTCATCCATTCTGATAACTTTTCCTGTTTGTTTGTGTAGGCACATCCAAAGCAATACACAACCTCCTCAGGCTCCAGTTCCTCCCCTAGGATACGTATCTGGAAACCTTATTTCAGATTTGGAAACAGATGTTCCAGATGACGATGATGATGAGGATGATATGGAAGAAGAAACTGTAGAAATCAGTAGGCCACTGAGAGGTCTAGAGCATACTCCAGGCTCCAGTATGGACAATCTAGACAGCTCTGTGACAGGTAACCAAACACAGTGACACCTACCAGTAAAATACATCACCATTTGGACACTTTCTAAGTGAAAATTTATTCCACTCGATTTCTGCAACATTTAAAATGTGTTAATACTAAACACTAAAGTTAAAGAAGGATTTGGAAATACTTTGCTTTGCTGCAAAATGATAAGGAAATTCATGAATTTTAAAAAGCTTTAAAGACTTGAAAGAAAATTCAGTTATATCCCAGCTTTCATGAAAGGTTCATTCTACTAGAAAAGCAAGACAGTTTCATAAAAAGGAGGGGGAAGACCTCAGCTTAGCAATATATATTTCATAAATCAGGAGCAGCATAAAAATGTTATCTTAAAGCACTTTTACATATTTTGCTGGGTAAATGCTTTCCCAGATGAACACAAGGAAGTTAAAGACTTCACAGTGAGTGTCGTTAGATCAGCACAATGTTTATTTCTAGAGTAAATACAACATTTATGGAGGAAAATATGTATTTTGAACCTACTTTGTATTGCTGAATTTAGTAATTTCCCTTTTAGAAAATCTGTTTAATAGTTCTGACCCTCCTTCTCTCACTTCTTCTTGTCCTTTGCATGCCTTGGAAAGCTACAACATCATCAACAGGGGCCTAGAAAGGCCTGCTATAAACTAATGCACAGAATCTGAATGAATTAAATTGCTGGTGGTGAAATGTAGGCAGCGAAAGATTCTGTTTTTTAAAAACACAGATTTTATACGGACGTAATGTACTTTTTGTAAGCATCAGTGTACTTCTTTTTAGGTTGAACCTGGGCCTCTCTGTAATGTACTGTGTCCATAATGTGCAGGTGTGCTGGAGACCCAAATACCCCCAATGTCACAGTGGCAGTGGGTGCTGCTCCAGGTTTTGATCTCAGCAGGCAAACACTGATTGTTGCTGTGCCTTAAGGGAGACTTGTTCAGGACAACTTCCTACCATAGCACCACTGAATTCCATCTTTGTCCGGACCTCTGAAATTCCAAGGCTTTTGCACCCATGCTGAAAGGTTGCTATTCTGAAAACGCTGCGAGAATATGACAGTGGTGGAGCATCAATGCCTGTAATTTTCTTCCTTTTCCCTTGGATGAAATAGTGTGTAGCTTAATCCCACTTTCCAGGTTTTTTTTCACCCTAGAGCCAGACTGCTTGCCAATCTAATTAAGATTTAAGAATTGCATCTCTGCTGCTGCAGTTTGAAATCCAGATGCAACTGAAGGCCATAGAGTTAAAGTTTAAATCCCTGAATTGAGAAGGTTAACTTATTAGTGCATGAGTATGTTAACTCACTTTGCTTGAATTTCTAGTGTAATCTCCTTCAGGCTATAATTCTGCATATTTTTGCATATCTCACAAATGGCTCAGCAGCCTTTCTGTTAGCAAGTCACTACAAATTTTGCACTGGTAAAACAGCAATAAATAAATAAATAAATAAATAAATTAAAAAAAAAAACAGACTGGTATAAATTTTTCATTTGGTATATATTAACATGCCAATGCTTACATATCTGTAAATCAGAAAATGAATATTTCCACATTTGCATCTTCACCTAATAGTTTGGACCACCCTCCCTAGAGCAAACAAGGAACAGTTATATTCCTGCTCCAACTAGAAACTTTAGTGCTTATTACAAAGCTTATTATTTATACTTTTATGAAAAACCTTCAAGCTTCTTATAATATTTATAAATCTTGTTTCATTTTTGGAGTGTTAAATGTCTAATTACTGGAGTGTTAAAAGCTTCCTGATATTTTGGAAGAAATTGGGCAGAACTTGATAATGTAGACTGGGAGTGTACTTAAGGTGATCTATCCTCCCACTCATCACCACCACTGACTTCATGTGGCCTCATCAAGCTGAAAATTAAGGTGTTTCTTTTGCTTTTTCTTTTGCTTGTTTAATTACTGGCTGGATCTGTTCCTTGCTCTGGTTCACCATGTGGCAAGGTGTGTGTGCTGGCACTGCAGGAAGGGAATGTGCAGCTGGAAGGGGAGCAAAATTATAGGCTGCCCCTATAGCATATAGCCAACATTTAGACTGACTTAATTAAGGAACAATAGCCTTACAGAATTACACCCAGAGCATTAGTCTAAAGGGTCTGTAAGATGGCAAAATCTCCAAATAACAAAACTACCTCTGTTTTCATCAGTTGCTATATGGGTAAAACCTTGATTTTAGGAGAGCTTGCTTTGGGCTTGTTTTTTTTCTAAGGGTGGAAAGAAATTGCCTATTATACTTGGGCAATTTTGTTTTTTTTCAAAAGAAAATTTTAATTTTTGTTTATCTGTTTCTGTTAACTCTTCTAGGCTGTGCTTGCTGGTGTTAAGGAGTGTATAGCAAATTGCTTCAGTTGTTCCCAAGCGGTTTCTCATTCTTCAGTTTGATTGCTTTTAAAGTACTGTAGAACAACTAAATCATTCTTTCTTGTGCTGAGAATATATAAGCTGCTTCTTTTTATAGAGCCTTTGGTGACTTCAACCAGCATTTTGCTAGGAATTTATAGATCACATTTTCACTTCTCTAAACGTATTTGAAAATGGAGGCAAATGAGAACAGCTGACCCAGATGAAGCAATATTTCTGTTCATTCTGAAGTGCCCTGGGAGTTCAGAGTTTGTGAGAAATCTAAATTGACATTCCTTGGTCCAGACTTCCTCCAAACAGAGTTGCTGTGGAGGGAGCAGGGCGAGGTTCCTCACCCTGTAGTGTTAGCATGCCTCAGCGATGCCTCAAATACCCACTCTTGGACTGAAATGGGGCTTTGTTCTTTATGGCTGAGCTGAGAACAAGGATTTCCTGCAGTGCCAAATGTGGGATTCTCTGAGGGGAAGCACTGGCACTGCGTGAGCCAAGGCACAAACTGCTGAATCCCTGTGACACCACGGTGCTGCTCCTTTAAACTGTTTAAAAGTCAAGTTGTCTTCCAGGCCCTTGAGTTTTAGTCACAGCTAACTGAAGATTCAGACAAGGATTTAATCTGCACTATTAAGCTTTTCTCTTCGCAGGTGGCAGAGACATAATGTTGACGTGTATAATAAAGTGAAACAAAAGGAGGAGTGCACAGGAACTGTATCTTAACACTCTCCAGATATCACAAAGGGAACTCAAAGAGGGAGGTTTAGATGTGAAAACTTGTGGGTTGTAATATGAAATTAAATCCAAGGTTTTGCTTCATTCCCAGTATGGTTTGTTAGGATATTTAGTCACTGAATCTGCTTAAAAAAAAAAAAAAAAAAATAGAAAGAAAGAACCAAAACACACTGGTAAAATTTTTGCTCACTTGACTTTTAATTCATAACTATTTAGGGTTAATTTTTACTTTCAGAGACACATTGAAATATGTTTTTTCTTTCTCTTATGTTTAATGTTTGCTTTTATAATGAATTGCTGTGCAGAGTTGTGGCATGGATGGCCACAAAGAGTCTGTTACATTATTCTACTTTAACAGACTTATTTAATTGCATATGATGACTGTAGAAGAAATTAATTTGTTTTTCACTGAAATCACTAAGAACAAGCCTAGTTTTTTTCAGGTCAAAGTATTATGGTTTGGGGGTTTTCTTTGCCCTGTCCTTATCTCCTGCTCCTGCAGCACCAGTGCAGCTGGTAGTGAGAGCTGTGTATCTTCAGTCCTGGTGCATTTTGACTGAGGGAAGAATTTGACTCATTAAGTAGCACGGAAATTAGAGCAAGACCTCTTCTACCTAACTGATACAAACTGGTATAAACAGAGATATATTCTTGTAATCAGTGCCACAGCAAATGGATAACAATTTTTTTTTTTCAATAGAATTATATAGATCTAAATTATAAAAGTCTTTGTAGATTGTGTAGCTCAGCAAGGGAGAATATCCCTTATCTGACATGTTTTGGTCTTGATTAAAAGACTCACTGATCACTGTCTGTATGGAAAAAGTTTTTCATTCACTGTGTCTGAGCACAAATGGAATAATTCTTGAAAACTGCACAATATCATTTTCATGATCCATTTTTTACCATGGCAGAGCTCAATATTTATATTGATTTGCTTAGGGATACCTATTGCAAAAGATCCTATTTTATAAGCAGTTAGATAGATTGCATTTAATAGGAAGAATGTGTTTCATGGATTAGATATGTGCTCAGAAAATAGGAAACTGCTACTTTTTGTATCTCATAAAAATGGTAATGCAACAATTAGCAGGGTCATATTATAAAGCACAGACTTTACTCTAGCTTAATGGATCTAGGGATATGCATTCATCAGCAACGATAGATTTAGCATAAAATGACATGTAAATGAATTGATGACTGATCATAAATTAATTTTAGTGCTGAAGAAGTAATAGAGACACAGCAAGATGCCACTTTATCATAGTATTTTACTGCTCAGCAACATTTGAGCAACTACTTAATGTTCTGTGTGCATTTCTTTTCTAACAGCTTGAATAAATTTGAGATTTTTTTTGTGCCTTTCAGCAATATGGAAACCAAAAAAATCTAGAAAGATGGAATGCAAACAGAAATAAATTTAGCTAAGTGACATAAATTCATTTTTCATTAGATGTTTATGAAGGTCATTAATTATCATTGGACCTGTGAAGTGCTGAATATCTACGTATGGTTTTTACCTCCTTTTTTTTAGTGTTTTCTGCCCCAAAATAAAATATTTAAAACTTAAGGGTTTATTCCAGGTGTATACATTTAAATATATGGATATTTATGGTGGAGGAAAGTAAAAAACAAAGTCCAGCTTTTGGAAATGCGATCATATTTATATTCTGCATTCAAACACTTCCGTTATTCTTTCTTATTTTGATGGTACAATGACTATTGCCCCTTCTATTCCATCATTTCCACCAAAATCAGTGGGCATTCTTGCTGTGTAATCATAACAGTGGTCAGACATACCCAAGAGAAGATAGTATCTTTCTCCTGTACAAAGGCTAAAAGAAATCTGTAACTGATTCCAGCTGAAGTAGCATCAGTCCCCAAGGACATCACCCACACTTCACAAACCTGAGCAGTCTATCCCTGTTCCATTAAAAAACTGCAGAGGAGCGGGGGCTTAATATTAATATGTGTTGGATGGTCTTGTAAAGGAAAACAGAGGAGGTAAGCACATAGAGGTAGGTAGATGCAGGAGAGTATCTAATGGAATTCTCAGAAGTGTCAGGTTTGTTGTGAGCAGCTTTTATTTCATAGGTGCATTAGACTTTTTTTATTATTATTTTTAAGTAGAGCAACAGTACACTTTACAAAGAAAAAGAGCATTTTTATTGCCAGCAAAATGCCACTAAAAGCAGTAGCATGCAGTCTGCTGGAAGCTGGCACCTCTGTTCCCCTCACCTTTCCCTGAGAGCAAAGAAGATTTCTGTTTGCATTAGCACCAAGAGATATTTTATGGAGCAAGAAAACAGAGTTCAACTTTTCACAGAGCTGATTTTGTTCTGCATAAAGCATTTACTGCTGCTGTCAGCAAGAGTAAAATTTACAGTTGCCAGAAAGCGTAAAAACTCAAATGTGCTCTTGGAAAACACATAGTGAGCTGCATGTAAAGGAGACACTAAAAGCCTGTTTCATCCCATTTCAAAATGCACAGTTGATCTGAAAGGAACGTCAGCATCTCTTATTCTGCCTTTATTCAGAGAAAAACAAATGTGCATCTGATTTGGAAAGCAAGAGGCCAGTGGATGCCTTTAAACAAGCAGTCACCACGTGTGCTGTGTTAACACAGCTGTGTGGTGGCCTGAGGTGCCCGGGCTGGGCTCCAGCACTCCCATGCCTTCTGGGCAATGTCTACACCTCTGCAGGTCAGAGCAAAATGGGATTTACTGCTGCAGGTTTTGGTGGGGAAAAGAAATTGTTTGTGCAGTGAAACTGAATAGCTCAGGAATCGGTAGAAATAATGTAGAGATTTCGCCTTTAGCTCCCTGGTCACACACAGCTGTGGGTGCTGAACGTGTCTCAGGGTATCTTGCTGACTTCCGCAGTTATAAAAAGTTTCTATATAAAAAGTTGCTGCTGGCAACCAGAAATAACACAGAATGGTTTGGACTAGAAGGGACTTTTGAAGGTCATCTGGTTCCAACCCCCCTGCTGCGGACAGGGACTCTTTCTACTAGACCAGGTTGCTCAGTGCCCCATCCAGCCTGGCCTTGAAGACTTCCAGGTTTTGGGACATCCTCAACTTCTCTGGGCAACCTGTTCCCGTGCCCCACCACCTTCACAGTAAAGAATTTCTTCCTTATATATAAGCTAAATCTTCTCTCAGTTAGAAAATACTGCTTCTTGTCCTGTCACTACAGGCCTTATCAGAAAGCCTCTTTCTGTCTTTGTTATAACCCTACCTTATACATTGAAATGCTGCAGGAAGATGTCCCCAGAGCCCTCTCTTCTCCAGGCTGAACAATCCCAGTTGTCCCAGCCTGTCTTCACAGAAGAGGGGTCCCAGCAGTCTAATGATTGCTGTGGCTCCTCTCTGGACACACTTGGACAGGTCCATGTCTGCCTTGTGCCCCAGACCTCAGAACTGGATGCAGAACTCCAGGTGGAGTCATGACATCCCAGTAAAACTCCTGTCTCTGCCAGAACAGAGCTATGCTTCCAGCCTGACAGGTCCCTCCTAGAACAGCTGCCGGAGAAGAGGGGAAGGGGGAATGATCCATAGCCAGAGCACACTATTCCTAGACTTGCTAATACTTGCTATCTGTGGGAATGTGGGGGAGTTGAAGAACAGAGATTTTTATAGTACTAGCCTAGAAAACTGGCAGTCTGATGATAAACATGTAGGTAATTTTAGAAAAACTGACATGTCTGTGAGAGTGTAGAACAATAGCTGTATTCACACACTATGTGCTTTTGCAGATTTTCAGAATACTTCATACCTAAAATGAGGTTTGTTTTTTTTTTTTACTGACTAACAGAGCAAATGAAAAACAGCTACTACACATACCCTGAAAGTGTCCCACCCAAATTACCATGTGCACTGTATGTTGTGTAACAGCTGTGGTTAGCAAATGGACAGAGTAATGTGAGCAAATGGAAATTAAATGTTCTTCTAAAACATCCATAGTCTCATGGACTATGATACTGAAAACAAAAAGTGCTCTGTACTGTATATGTTTTTATATGTCTCTACAGAGACAATAGAATATATCACAGAAAACCCTTGGGCCCTGAATTTAATGGCACACATGTTAAATTTTTAGCATCTAAGTATCATCCTTTGATATCTGTAGCTCTAGTTACATTTTTATGTTTCAGCTTGTGCTCACATATTTTGTGGAATGTGTCTATAAGTGATTGTTTGAAAATGTCCTCAGTTATAGCATTTCATTTTCTTACATCTTCATGAAGTGTTTTATCTGTAGTATCTCTTTTCATACATCATCAGTAACTATTGCTAAGTGTCTTTGCTCTCCACTCTCTATGATGTCCTATCACACTTTGATTGTTAGTTCAGAAACCGTCCTCTCAGAGGAAATTCAGTTTTAGCCTTCCCTTGCTGTTATCTGGGCTCCCTTACATCTGTCTGCATCAGGTCGAGTCTGTTTGGAAAATAACAATTTTATGTGTGCTTTTGGCAAGCAGAATCAAACTCTCGTCACTCTCTGTTGCACTTAACACACTTTCTGCCTGTCAGACCTCCACAGACCTCTTTGGTTTCTTTTCCTGTGTCTGGGGAGTGCACGGGATTTTGTTATTATAGCCTGCCACTTCTCTGACATTAAAAGGTTTGGTCACTGCAGCATCACAAAATAATCTGTTGTTCTTGGGCTTTGTGGTGCAGCATGCTACTGGATTCCAGGATTCATTTATTGTACTCATGACCTATTTTTGCAGAACATTTTTAATATTTGACACCACCATTAGTTAATTAGCCTATCAATTGACCAATAAGCAGGTCATTATTGATTTACTACTTAACAATTTTAAACACAGCAATGCTTTCTTGGACATGGATTAGGAAAAGGCTACTGTACTGCTACACATTTTATGTACATTTGCAGAAATTCAGCTCTGCTGACTGAGTAAAAGTCAGGGCCATGATGCATCCCTCGTCCCCTGTCTTCATGTCTTTGAAAACCAGCTCTCTGCACATTTTCACAGGTTCACCGGGCTTTCTTTTTTCTCAACATATTAATGTTGTTAAAAAGCACATTTCAGGTGTTTCAGTAGGGGTGTGGTGCCTGTACTAACTCAGAACAGCACGCTGTGTCTACACAGCACCCTGCAATGCCATTAGGGAGCTCAGGTACCAAAGCAGTCTGGTTGCTCTGCACCTCGCCTGGACTTGGTAGCTCATTAGCAGGAGAAAAGTACTTGCTGCTGGCTCTTCCTTATGCCTCCTGCTCCACTGCACGGTGCAGAATGACCCATTTTAGAAGTGCAGAACGCCACCATCTCCATCTGAAACCCTGAAAAAAACAGAATTACAGTATTTTGAAAAAAAAGAAAAAATTGAATTGAGCAATAGCTTTTGACACTGCCATGCTGGGTAGCTGATTGATGCTTGATTCGTGCATCAGAAAAAATAAAAGAAAATAAAATAGAAAAGCAAATAAGATTAATCCTTCCTTCTCTATTTTGCTCTTTATATTTTAGTTATGTCAAGATTTTCTATATTTCTTTCATGTGGTTTTTCTGGTATCTGGTTTTCTGACTGCATTTTTATGATGTTGTTATCACTTTCCTCTCCTGCAGTGGTGGTAATCCATAGTTAGAAGGTACCATGGGTCCAACACTGGTCTAGTGACTGACTCAGTATTAAACTTGAGCATATATTTGCTCTGCTCTTGAATCCTAATTATTTCTAACCTTTTAAAAAAAGTTATTTTAATCCACTTGAATGAACTACTTTGGATCAGCTGTTTTCAGGCCATTAAAAGTGCTCATTTATTTTAAGGTTTTGATTGACAAAATTACATGGTTCCAGTCTTGTTCAGAATAGCTCTTGAAGCCCAGGTCTGACTTAAGCCATATCTACCGAGACTTACACATGTGCAGTCCAAAATTAAGACTTGATTTGGCAAATATCAAACTAGATACTGATTTGTAACAAGCCAAGTAAAACAAAAATAATAAAAACAGTCACACTGAGTTCAATCACAGGAAAAATCCATTAATTTCCAAAAAATTTTACTGGGGAGCCTTTGCATGTGTAGAGAATATGTATTATTTTGTTTACAGGACCAAAGCTACATGGAGCAAACTACGAATGAGATCCCACCTAGCTCTGATAGTGCTCTGTTGTGCCAAACTCTGTCAGATAAACTTGGGGTTTGTGTTGGGAAAGGACACAGTAAGTGGGTCTTTAAGCTTCAGATGAATATTGCTGTTTCGTACCAAGCTCTGTCAAATGAATTTTGGGTTTCCTGTTGAGAAAGGACGTATTAAGTGGGTCTTTAAGCTTTAGATGAACAAAAAATATCAATGTGCACCACTCACTAGCCCCCTACATTTGTTTTTAGGTTCAATGGTAAATGGATGGGGTTCTGCGTCTGATGAGGACCGTAACTTTTCTAGTCATAGATCTAGTGTAGGTAGCTCCTCAGATGACTCCATCTTTACCAGCGGCACTTTTGCACAAGCACTGGTTGCAGCAGCAGATAAAGCTGGGTTTAGGCTGGATGGAACCAGCCTGACGAGAACAGGTTTGTAGACTCAAAGTTGATGCTTTCTGCATGAAGGGTGTCTCTGCCCATCCTCCTCTCAGTGAGCCTGCGTCTCGCACTTGTCTAACATGCATGGAATAAGGTGGATGGAGATACTCTTCCTGGTGTCTTTTAAATGAAACCTTGCATTATGTTTCGTTTTTAGTGCTTTGAAGTAGTGAGTAGCACAAGCTTTTAACCTGCACCTTCGGTCTGCTGCAGTTCCCCTCAGTGCTGACCCTGCTGTAGATTTACTGACATGTGCTCGTTTAATATTTCGGTGAAGAGATTGCTAATTCTGCCTTGCAGCCTTTGATGATTTCATTTTCTGAAAAATCTCCTCACAATCATTCACGTTTCCAGTGATGAACATCTTCTTTAAACTATGATCTCCATCCCTGCTCTTCTGTTGCATTTCTTCTTGCAAAAGTGTGTTTTTCTAAGCATGGGGTGAATTGGTGTGCCTTTATTGTTAACAATACAAACAGTTTAAAGCTTTGTTAATAGCTGATTTAAAAAATACTTAATTCAATAAGTTAATATATTTTGATAACATTTGATTTTGGTTATGCCAACTGAATCTGCCAGGTAAAATGTAACAAAGGTAAAGTGGATATTACATTTGAAAACAGCCAATCTTCTGAAATCAATTAATGAAAAGTAAATATATTTTAGCTCTTATTTTTAAAACTCCGTATGTTTTATTTCTATTAAAAATATATAAAGAAAAACTATTTTTAAATATTCTGTTAAAAAAAAAGAATACATTTACATTTTCTTAGTCTTGATAAAACAGCAACAATAACTAATAATTTAAATCCACAAATCTAATAGCAAAGTATGAACTTGGGTCATTTTTTGTTATGCTTCCTCAGATGATTCCTAATGACAGGTCCCATCATACTCCTATCATTTAAATTCTTTAGAATGTTAGTCTGGTATGAAGTCTCTCCCTTCAGTAAAATGGGTGCATTTAGGAGAAATATCTCACACTTTGGGGGCTGAGTACTGTAGTCTTTCTGCATGCAATAACTTCATGGCAAGCACTGCCTTTTAGGAATGTTAGGAATAAAGGAAAGAGTTGATGGCAAAGTCCTAAGATCCAGCTTTTTTTCGAATCCCTGGGACTTTTGCCACTGGCTTTGGTCAGACGTAGTCATCCTTACAAGATTGTTATTTCACCATAGCTGAAGCCCTCAATTGTTTCCTTATATTAATGGAAAATTGAGTAAATCTGTCTTATCACTTAAAAAAAAAATAAAAAAAGCAAAACAAAACAAGAAAACTCATGTAGACCTTGACTTATCTAGTATGGGCACATTTGGCCAAACTATGACTTAAAATATACTGTTTTCCTTGAATAGTCTCACAGGTTCTGAATGATAGGAGCAAATCCTTTCCAACCTTTTTTTTTGGTGGTATTTGCTCCAGTAAAAGCTAATGCAAAGATTCACCCAAAGTTACTGTCACTTGTATCAAACCTTTGAGAAGTGCAGTTTCCACCACCTACTCATAACAGAAGTAAATGGACACAAAAACACAGACACTTTAGAATAAATATGATTTTTTTTATATACCTATGTGAATGGAAAATACAAGGGAAGGATGAGAGCCCCCTTGTCAGTTGTATTTTCCTATCTTAATTAGGTTAAAAATGCACTTAAAGTGACTATGTGTGTAATTTCTCAGACAGACCATCAGAGTACAGGGTACAAAAAAGGATCCAGCAGTTGTGGTAGAGACTTTATGATTACTATCCTCTTACTCTCTTAATGATCCAGCAGGCAAAATGGAAATAAAATAAAAAACCCACATGCAAACAAACAGCCCTCCCTTCTTCTCCTCACAGAAACCTCAGGAAAGGAAAGGACTCCCCTGCTCACTGCAGTTTCATTAGGATGTGTCACCTCGCAGGGCAGGGTGGCTGGGTCAGACATCCCTGTTAGAGCCCTGCTGCACCACAGCAGCCCCCCAGAGTGCAGAAGCAGCAGTGTTATCCTGTCCATTGCTCTAAAGGGAGCCTGAAGGTCCTGACTCCTTATTCCTCTGCAGTCTGGGCAGTTATTTTCACCCATTTAGAACAGCTGTGAAATATTCTCAGCGGTAGCTACTAAAGGAGATGTCCAGTTTGATAGCCTCACGTGGGAATGTTTGATTGCCAAGCATAAGAGGCACTGGTGAATCCAGATGCAGTGTGTCTCTCCTGCCAGACACTTTGATTCCTGTTTCCAGAAGCCATCATGTGATTTGCCATGAAGTTCAAACAGCTTTCCTTTCTAACACCCTTGGGAAATTAAATCAAGAATTAGTGGATTCATCCTCGTCTCCGCTTAAACACACTAAATCTGCTACAGAAAGTCTGACACTGCTCAGCAGTTCTTACTGGAAAGGCTGCATACAAATACAAGATGCTGTAATCAGTTATTTAGTGCATTGAAAAATGTGTTATGGGAGTCTGCCTATCATTTGTGTTTGCCCCATGTGTGATTTAGGTCAGTGCTATTTCTTTTGCCTCATTTTCATGAAGGGATAAAAGAGAATGTTTGGTGTCTATTTTTTTTTTAAAACCAGCATTCTGAATGAATAATCACATTTCTTTAGTCAAAAGAATAAGTGTGAAGAATCTGCATCCTGCACTCACTAGTTGCACTTGCATTTTGTGAGTTTATTTTTGCAAAACATCTGTGCAACGTGCTGCGAGCTGGGATGGAATTTCAGGCTCACATCTGAATTTCTCTGCATTAGTAGTCTTTTTTTTATTTTTAAATGAAATTTTAATATTTTGTCTGTGTTCATCTGCTGTGCTATCCTTCTCCATGAAACAAGGCTTGATCACTCGTCTTTGTCTGGCTGCAGCTGTGCCAGCTATAGAGGTTAATGTTCCCAAAAGCTTATTCCTGCTTTCTCCCAGCTCCAGAATTAGCTGCTTGAGCAGGTGTGCTGTAACCCAATTTTGGTTATAATGAGCTAAGTTAGCAAATGAATTGTTTTCAGACTATATATATGTTCAGTTGGGCTTTTGTTTGGTTTTTTGGTTTTTTTGCAGAGGAGGGTTAGGGAATGTCCAGATGAGGGGTTCAAACGTGGTAACCTCCGATAGCTGGCAGAGATGTGCAGCTGGGGACAAGCCTGTCTGAGAGCAGTGCACAGCAGTCAGAAGGTAGAAGATCAAGCCTGAGACAGTCACAAAATCTCTGAAGTCAAATAGTGAATATTATCCTAACATGTATGTACTAATGTGAAACATGTTAGTGAGATTATGGCTGCTTTTTCACTTTGCCTTCTTGGCACTGAGAATATTTCAAATAGGATGCTGAGTTGCATATTACTCCCAAATAAGCTTTTCTAGATCAGGTAATATGTGACAGCATGTTGGAAGGTTTTACTAGAATACATAACTCACTGCAGGGTAGACCATGGTCTAAATTAACCAGAGGATAAAAAAGCCTCCTTACTATCATGGGCCCAGTTGACCAGAAAAATACCAAACAACCATTTTGCCACTTTCTATCAACTCTTACACCATTTGGGCCTACAGCAGCACTGAAAGAGCAGAAGTTCTGAGTGGCTTATGCATTTTCCCCTGCAGATAGCATTAAAACATGTAAGAGTTTTAATTACCAATTCTGAATGAGTTAAGATGTTAACATCTCCAAAATTTGGCAAGAATGACGTACACATGAACAAAAGAAAGTAAAAGATGGTGATTTTTAGTTTTCATCAGTTATCGTTAAACATTAAGTCTAGTTAAGTTAAAATAAAAAATACCAAAATAAGAGGAAGTGAATGTAGTAAATGAACTGTGGTCTTTACATTCCGAGACTTTTAATCATCTGCTCCATAGAACAGCATCAAAGATATTTCTTTAAGAGGAATCATGTAGCTGGAATAGTATATGTATATATATATATATATATATATGCAACATATATAAAAATATATAAATAAATCTGAGGTCAGAATATATATTTTTAACAAATAAAAGTACTGAAAATTAACTGGAAAATTTTAGCATTTAAATATACCCCCATTTTTATTTCTTGAGAAGAGAGAGCCCTTGAGTATACAGACCTACACTGCTACATAGCTTGCAAAATCAGTTATGTTTATCTCGCTGGAGTTACTCCAGATACACAGTGCATGTGGGAGCCCCTAAAATGAGAACTTGGCTCAGCAGACATGAAAGTGGAAGGCAGGAGGAGATAAATTTGATATGATTGCAGAAGTGTTTTCCTTCCCTGTTCAAGGCTGAGGAGTTGTTATGACACATCTGTTCAGCACACAGAGCAGGTAGGAGTTACATGGCATACAGTAGTTCTATCACAACAGATGGAATAATTTTAATTATAAAAGTTAAAGACAAAAGATGCCAAGTTTCTCTACTTTACTTCTTGTGGTGTGTCTTAAAGCAGCTGTTGTCAGTGGGTACCTCGGGGGGACACTTGCCTGCCTCTGAGAATTAGACCTGATTTAATGTTTCAGAGCAGACATCAGTAGAACAGCCCATTTCAAGGCAATAACATTTTTTCATCTGGTTTCTCTTTTTTTTTTTTTTTTCTTCTTTAGGCAAAGCATATTCTTCCTCTCAGAGACCTCGGCCAGGCAGTCCTTTTTCTACTGACAGCAACACCAGTGCAGCTGTCAATCAGGGTCAGAGGCCAAGGCCCACGAAAAAACACAAGGGCGGGCGTTTGGAGCAGCCCCCTTTGCCTCATCGCCGGGAGGGAATCACGGACGGTGAGTGTCGGGGAGGAAAACCTGCAACAGGCAGCTGTGAACAGCAGGAGAGGGCAGGGCCATCCTTTCAGGAATACTGGCTGCAGCCAATTAATGCTTTGGTGGAGTGGGGTCCCCAGGTTGCCACACGAGCAATAGTGCAGCTCTAGCAGTGTGGGGCTTGGGTGAGTGTTTGAGGAGCTTTTCTTCATTTCTGCTCTGAACGTGTCATCATCTCCTAGGGTTTCTCTGATCTCAGTATAAATCTTACCCCAAAATGACTGCATTGCGCATGAGTTGACATTGAAAAATGGCCTATGAGTAATTTTACATTTTATGAAAGTAGCCACCACTAGCAGTAGCTGTATGCCATGAATTCCTAAGGAGAAGCAGAGAGCTGCTCCCACAGGACTCTGTTTGGTTTGTGCTGGTTTTGACAGACACCCAAGAGCTACAGCAACATGTGCCATGCTTTTCCCATGATTCTGCCTCACCTCTTGTCCATGCTGCTTCAGTCCTAACATCCACTGCCCTCAGTGACTGTGCCTTCCTCTTTAACATCTCCACTTCTCTCTTGTGACTACTTCCCATCTGGAAATTTCTGGCATGTCTGTTCTGCTCTTTTAATAATTAAGAAAAGCTCTGTCTTCCATTTTCTTTGTCTACCCTTCTTGAATCTGGCAAAAGACACAATTACTGCCTGTTAGTTTTTGAGGAAGACTGGATAGGAAGGTGGCCAGCTGGCTACCTCCCCCTCATTTCTTCTGATCCCTGGCCTTGCACCTTGTAGGTGTTGAAATGATCAGAGTATTCACCAAAGGGGTTATTGTTACATCTCCTGCTCTATGGCTCATTCTCACTGCCATATTATTTGTAGAAACAACTTAAAGTAGCTTAGATTCTGCTCATATGGATCTGAGTTCCTTTAAACATTAACTCCCTCCCCTTGTGGATAAATTCCAGAGGCCTCTCTGTTACACAGAGCCACTGAATAGATGTGTCTATGAGAATAGTAACTGGAAATCATGGATGTCCTTTGTGGTGCTGGCCATGCTCTTTCTGTGCATGTTTTGTTAACCCTTCTGAGAGGTCTATTCCGTCGCCCTGAACTGTGAGCATCTTGGACCACAAATTCTGTGTACATGTGAGCTTGTAGTGCACTCAGTATGGTGGACACGAATCTTTCTGCTTCTGAATACTGTTGCTACAGAAATGTTTTACAATAATGTGGGTACCAGAAAATTAATGGGAATCCAGTTCAGGTCATGAGACAGACGGAAGTGGGGCTCCTCAGAGAGTGACTCCACCATAAAATTTGGCATTGTTTAAAGTTAGTGAAAGAGATCAGATTTTAAGATCTATTTTAAAATAGGAAACTCCTATTGCATTTTATTTATCCTTTATACAATACTAATCTTAATGGAATTTCTTTCCTATATTTAAATCAGAATACCAATGTTATACTATTTCCTTCAACCTCTCACACACAGGCATTAACCATAACAGCTTTTGGATGCCATTACATTAGTATTTGTCTTTTATAAACCTAGTTAAAGTCCTTGCTATACGTTGCAAAAATTTATAACGTCCTGGAGCAATAGAGGAACTGTTCCCATCCTGTATTAACACAGGAACAAACAAACAAACACAAATGGTACAGTTTTCCGCTTCAACTCCTACTGAATATGAGTCATTAAAGTGTAATGTCAAGTCTGAGTCATAGTTAAATTTGCAAAAGATCATTTGTCAATTAAGGAAGCTAAAGGTTGCTGCTGCCACCTGCATGTATGTAAACAATTGAATTTAGGAATCTCTGGTTTGCAGAAATTAAAAATGGTAACTGGGTGCTTTCTGTGAAATTTTGCAATGAACTTTACGAAGACAGACGATACCACTATGCTTAAGCTATAGCTAGAAAAAGCAAGTAGGACAACCTCGGACAGGGCCAGCAATTCCAAGCCCTAATCCAGGCCAGTCCGTTCAGCCCTGGGCCATCCCGATTTCTGTGAAAAGCATCACTATATGTTTTCTCTGGTTTTTCAAATCCATTCCCTTATAACTACTTCCTCTTGGATTTGTCATGTGAGAATATACTCAGTTTGCCAGTTGTTTTCAAATTCCCAGGTTGGATGAGTCCTGGTATCCTGTGTTTAAGTCTCATCACATACCGGATGTCTGTCATTTTAAATTTTCATTGACCAAGAAAGCTCCAGCTTTCTCTGCCCATTCCCATACACATCCTGAGTGTTTCCTCCTTGTTAACTGTAACCATGTGGGACAGTGCAAAAGGTCTAAGAAACTGTAATATTTAACACATAGCACACACATCTCAGACCGTGTAAGCATTTGAGGGTTCAACTTCATGCTTAGTTTTGACAGCAATCCACACAAATCCCCTAAAACCCCTGCTTCTTCATTTCCTTCAGCTGCAGGTCAGAAGCCTCTAGAGACTGACTCTAGATGGAGTCTTCTTATTTGTCTTGCTATACAACTTGTTTTTTCACTTCCCCATCCTGAAAGACTGTGGAGACAACAGCAAATCCACAGAGGAAGAATCTGTTATAAATCCCTCAGATGATCAAAACTTTCATTCTGAGCTCACAGTCCACCATAAAAAAAAAAAAAAAAACCAAACAGGAGGTTTTTAGTGTTAGTGCTCAAGGAATAATTTGTTTTCCTAGAAACAATGTAGTCATGAACTGCAAAACAGTGGAATCTGTCATATAGTTTGCAGCATGGTAATTGTGTGGCTGAAGTTAAAAGCCCTTCCTTAGCTGAGCATGATAGGCAAAAACCAAAGACGAGGCAGAAGGGAAACATGCTCAGGGTTTGAAAAGGAGAACTGGAACGTAAGACTTATGTTACCATGCCTTGCCACTAACTTCCGGTAGATGTATTAAAAATAATTTTTTTCTAAGGTCTATCACTGTAGAGAAAATACTTCCTTCTGACGCTAGAAAGTGTTTCAGAGGCTTATTAAATGTCACAGTAATTATCATCCCTAGGAAAAGAAATCACTGACACAGGTAGAAAGGCGTGTCCTTATAGTTGTAGGTTCTTTAACTTGCTGCTTTTTCCAGTTAATGATGAGAGATTGTGCCAAACCTTGACTGGTGCCTGAATCATTTAGCCAATGCTCTGACTTCTAAAGAAGGGCTGGAGTAATCCCAAACTGAATATCCGTTTTCCCCTTATCAGGCACTCAGATGTCCTGCAGCTCCTCAATCACAATCCCTCCATTACTAAATCAATAAGACCATCACCTGCCCACCAATGCACTTATGAATTGCCTTGCAGGTTTGATAATCCTGTCATTAGAGGCTTCAAAATGAAAGTCTGGATGACATCCTACTGACCTAGAAAGTTGCTAGCTCAGTGCAGGCTTTTAGGTATTTTCCCTGTCACCTGAACCATAAACGGGATTTAGATGGAAGTAAGGTGAATCAGTGTTACCACTCTGGGTATCCTCACTGAAAATCCTGCTGAAGTCCCTAAATTTCTAAATTCAGGACTTCTCTGAAGTGATTGTCATGATGGAACAAGTTAGATTGCCTCTATGTGGTAATAAGTCTTCCTGTGAGACTTCTAACTCAGCTGACATCTGTTACCCCTTTAGTAGGGGTAGGAAAGGCAAGGCAAGACTATTCTCAGTGTGCTGGAGGAAGAAACTCATGACTCCAGATACATGGGATCTTTCTATATACCCAGGCAAGATAGCAGAAAATACTTAATTATTTACTAAGGCACAAGATTTGCAATACAGGATGTAAGTTGTAGAGCAAGTAAAAAGCCACATTTCCAAATGAAGCTCTCTTCCAGCTTCTTCTATTGAAAAGGACAGGTAGGTGTTTCTGTGACTGTCAACCTGAGTAAGGAAGTGAAGAAGCAAACAGTTTAATCAGGGGATGTTTGGCTACAATTAGTAACTGTTCTTACAGATCTTTTCAGACACGTGTAACACAGTTCAGTCAGTCTGTACTCAGGCCAGAGCCAGTTGATGTTAATTCCAAAGTACCTCTAGTTCTTCTAGAATTCTGTGAAGCTTCATTACAAGATACATTTTGTTTTTCTCTTCAACTCATCCACAGGTTTAAAGCACCCAAGGAAATTTACAAGCTTGGTGTTTCATTTTACTTCTATGCATAAGTCAGTCTCTATGCTCATTTTGTGGATGGATAAAAGCAATAATCAGGTTATCAGTAGATCAACACCATAACTCTACAGTAATTCCAGGAGTCGCAGCCAGCTCTAGAACATGCAGTATAGTTTAAGTACAAGCCTTCTTTCCTTTTAAGTATCTAATTAATAACAACTATTAGACAGCAATTTCTGAAGTAGGGTAGTCTATTTAAAGTTTAATACTGCAATAATTTCACCGATTTTTTTTTTCTATGCTACAACTTGAAAATTTTGTTTATATTGAACAGTAAATATTTTATCTGGGAAAATTGCATAGTCCAATGTCATGTTATGGCTGTGTTTATTGGATTCAATGCATCTCCACAAAGTGCTTATAAATCACAACTTCAGTAATCTCTATTTCAGATTGCATAAGCAGATGCCAGTGTTGTGGTTCTGTACATTAACTGGTTATGATTGCAATAAAATCAATTATAAGAAATGCCATTTTGGAAGCCAGCACTATAAAGCAATTTTAACATTGGCAAGCTCCCATACCCTCCTGCTTCCACCTACAGTAACTCAAGTATAGTCATTGTCATGAAAGGTCACATCTATATTCATAACGAAAAATTTCTCAAATAAATTAGTGCTGAACATAAAGCATGCACCAGGCTCACTGACAGATTATTAAAAGGCTGCTCTTGCCAGAGGGTGCTTATCTTAATCTGGGGCACAGCACTTCAGCTGTGAGCAAAGGGGCAGGAGCATCACTGGATACAACTTCTTTCTCTTGCAAACACAAATAACCTGCACATCCTCACTTACCTGTAAGAGACAGTGTTGACTGGAATGACATCGCAGCAACTTTGGAAGCATTTCTGCTCCATGTGTGAGCAAGGACATGAGAAAAACAGCAAGGACATGAAAAAAACTCTTGTGTAGCATTATATAAAGCATTATATAAAGCTGGATTACAGACTTTGAAATAAACTCCCTCCAAAGGCCTCCTGACGAATTTTTAAAATGAATTTCAGTTTCACTAGAGTTATAAACATCAGACTTCCCTGCAGGCAAAACAGAGGTTTACTTTTCCATGCCTGTTACTGAGCCAAGTTCAATTCCTTGATAAACCTTCGCAACACTTTAACATACAAAGGACTAGAAAACAGGTCAGACCCAAATCTCCTATGTAAGCTAACATAGGTTTTTGTGAATTTGATGTGGCTGCAGAGATTTATATGGGCTATCCATTGCCCCAAAATAGAATTATCAAAAAGTGGTCCTTGTATAAAATGAGTATATCATATGGAAGAATTTTCATTATGATACTAAAGGTGCTTCTATTTTCTGTTTTTTTTTTTCTTTTAAATAATCTAGACTATTGTAAATCTATCATATAATTTACATGAAAAAGTTGCATTTAGAATTAAAATTACCCTGAGTCTATAATTACCTTGGATCTTGGAGTAATAAAAAAGTGCACCTTTGCCCCCACGAATGTGATTAGAAGGTTGACCTTCAATTCTACAAGCATCTTAGTAGTCCGAGTCCCAACTTGAAAAGGACAGAAGTTGTTAGAGACCAGGCAAGTGTCTTTCTGTTAGCTGAAATTGTGTTTTAATAGGTTATATTTGCAAGACTGGTAAACTTAGGAGTGGCCATCCTCTAGTCTTTGAAGATTCTAGCTCTTCATTTCCTTGACTAAAATGCTCTCCCATTGTTTTGTGGTTCCATTTAAACACGTTTTTCAGAGATGTACTGATGCTTTTTCAATGGCAGTAGGTTTCACGATTATTTTTTCCCAATTTTTGTGGCATTTTATTCATTTTGATGAAGTTCTGTATTAGATTTTGAGTTTACAGCTCAAGCTGGAAGTGTAGCCCAAAGATAGGATGTAGCAAGCCCCAGTATGGTGGGGGGAAATTGTCAACTGGCACAGATCAGTTTTCCACAGTTTTCCTTTCTTAAATCCTTGCTGTTACTGAACAAAACAGCTGGAGCACACCCCACAATAAATAAATCCCACGCTTGGAAGTGTAAGTCAGGGCTCGGAGTTTATGGATTTTTATGGAACTTAGAAAGAGCTAGCAACACAGCAACCAGAATAAAGAGCTAGCAGAAGTTGAAACCCCTTTTCCAATTAACATGAAATTTCCTCCTTTTAAAATCAACCGACTGAGTGACTCGTACCGTTTGCAAGGCACTTTTCTTTTCAGCATCGAAAGCAGACCTTCTGTTTCAATTAAAAAAAAAAAAAAAAATCAGTTCACCTGAATCTTATTCACATTTTTTAGATCTTCCACCACCACCCGACCCGCCCCCCGGTCAGGGTTTAAGGCAGCCCATAGTGCCCGGCCAGCGCGGAGGCTCTGCCGAGAGGAAGGGGAGCTCTCTGGAGAGGCAGCACGCGGCCAACGTAGATGACACAAAGAGCTCCCTGGACCGGCCCGCTAGGACATCACTAGAGTGGCAGCGGCAAGCCCAGGAGTGGATAAGCTCTGCAGACCGCCAAGAGGATTTCAGGAAAGCCCAACACAAACAAGCCTTCGGATCAGGTGTGTGTGTGTGTGCTGCACCGGCAGCTCGACACCCCACCCTCTGCTGAGGGGTTCTGTGCCTGCCAGGGCTCTAGGATCACCTCACACCTCTCTGGGAGAGCACTGGCGAGGCTCAGGCTGGAAAATAAGAAAGGGCCAAGTGAAACGGGAGCTGGTGATCCAGCTATCTTCCCTCCTGCAACAATGAAATCTCATTAGCACCTGATTTGGTGCACTCTTTAGAGTGTTGTGGAAATTAATAATGTTCTCAAGAGTAGCAATGGAGAAAATAGGAACAGTTTCAGGCCAGCAGGGAAGGAGAGTTTTTCGAGTATCTTTTGTTAGATGTATTTATTTATACATATAGGGCCATATTTTCCAGTTCTTTCAACCTGCTTCCAAGTTGGCAGCTGTTGCTTTTGCATGTCTGCAAGAAGGCTGATCCTTCTGAGCTACTGACATTCCTTTCAGCTGTATTAAAAACCCTCTCTTCTCTTTAATAAAGGATATGACAAAGTAGCATTCATCTCTTAAGCCCAGCAAGATGACAGCGCAGGTTTTCACCTTCATACAGGACCTGCACCTTGCCCCAAGCTGACTTTAGCACCTAAATGGATTTCAAGTCTGCACAAATGTGCACAGGAGGTGATGCTGGGCTCTGGAGTTGTATTTCTACAATATTCACAGCTTCCTTCTGTCAGCCTGACCTCAAGTAAAAGCTGCTGTTTCACCCTGGGGCGTTTTCTTTAACCCATTAATCACTTCATTCCAGTGCAGTGCTGATTAGAGTGATACAAGAGGACAATTAAGAAGATTTAAACAAAAAATTTTACTGCATGTAAAGTTGTCTGTAGGGTTACACTGTTTCTTCACTTATGTATGTAGCTCCCACAGTCACACTAGAGGTACTCTTACCATCCATCTTTTTCTTGATTTTATTCAACTCTTAATGCTCCTTGTTAATCTAACACATTAATACCACTGAAATACTAACAGAAAAATAGTAGTGTGCAGACAAATCTGTCATGGGGACAGGATTTACTGAATAAAGTCCTCCTAGGGAAAATAATGCTACCTGTATTTAAAATGAAAATATTTTAAATACAATCCATATTTTAAAATATAGAAATAATGGCACTGTTAAAACCCCCTGATATGTTGGCTGCATAAACTAGTGAGTGGCTGTTCATGTTCTGAAATCATGATGTGAAGTCACAGTTTAAAAATAGTGTGTGAAATTCATGCTGCTTGGTGAAATGGCAATTTTAATTGCAATGTACAAGATGTACAAACACATAGAAAATAGCCCACATATACTCTGTACTTCTCATTTCCTTGGAAATTATTATTATTAAGGATGCTTCTCTGACCTGCTTAGAAAGAAGTCCCTTCCTTTTCCTCTGCCTCACAAGTGTACAAATAGAAGTTGTCATTTATTCTGTGATGCAGAGCTTATACAGTAGTAAAATTCCCATCCTGCAGGGCATGCATTTATCTGTCCATAAATAAAGAGAACTTGATCTTGACACTTCCAGTGCCCTACACAAGCATTTAATTTAGGACTGAAGTGGTTACAGGTATTCTGTTCTTGTCAAATTCAGGATGCTGAGAGCAAGTGCATATCCTTTATGCATAAAAAAGGACGCCTCTAGGAGATGTTATGAGCTTACCCTGGTTTGAGGAGTTCATAAAGTTTGTGCACAAGATGGGCCAGAGCTTCATATCTGTCTGTCTGCATTCTCATTCCAGCCTCTTGCACTGCAGCTTTCTTGCTCTGCATTCTTGTCTCTGGTAGATTTAAAAAGGGCTACTCTTGTGCCTGATGCTGGTTTGTACCATTAAATTTGGGTGTTTTAATAATATTAACTGTGCTTCTTCCCTTTTCCTTTATTACTGGCATAGTTCTTTGGAAATCTATTCTGTCCCAGTTTTGAATACATTTCCAAAAAGAGTTATTATTAGCTATCAGCTTCCAGAAAATAGCTAATTTGCAGCTTAGGGGGTTTCATTCAGACGTTGCCAAGCTGTGAGTGAAATTTTGAAAGCAAGACCTTTAGTTTGAAGTTGAATAGAATAAAAATACCCAAGTCTGAGATCTGTGTTTCCACTGGTGGCTTTCAGTATAAACAAGATCACTGAGTTCCTGGCAGTGGCTTCATTGTAGAACTGAAGTTAAAGCACATCAAATATGACATTCTCAGTTCCCCCTCTGAAGAAATTGGTGCTAGATCAGGTTACAATAGTTTTGATAATGGGGAAAGCCTTTTGGTTATTTTCTGGGGTACAGAAGCATTGTTGCACACACATATCCTGATTTCACAGGGGCTAGAATTATATCTTCAAACTAAAGGCTCAGTATTTCAAAGAGAAAGGCACCAACTAAGCTTCCCCATATTCTTTGCAGGCCTGGACATAGGGCAGTGTTTGGAGTGTTTAATAAATGTGAGCCCATTTCCAGGACTGGAGACAACTACTTGTCGTGTGCTAGAATGTTGTATAAAATCTAGCCTTTATTTTGTGTCACAATTACTTATTTTATGGATTATGTTTATTTCTGAGGGCACAACAGATAATTCAACATACCATATGCTCTATAATGATAATGCACTTTATATTTATTCATGGTCGTTTTTCCTCAATATTTCATTGAACCCGAAGGAGGCCTTATCCTGAGTCCACAAGCTAGAAAAACAAATCAATTAACTATATATGTCATTTTCCAACTCTTTTGCAATGCTAGTGACTTTTGTTTTCATCCTTTAAAAATGTATCCAGCTTTCTGCTAAACTGATTTATGCCACTTGCTTTATTGCTGCCTTAATGCAAACTGTTCCATATTTTAGCCAGCCTTTGGAAACCAGGTTTGCATCTGACTCTATTGTTAGGTCTTGATATATAAAAAACAAGTAACGTAATTTAGGAGAGACTGTGGCTGTTAAATGCCATTTTACTGTGGCTTTCAAGCATTTCTTTTTATTTCCTCAAGGACAGCACACGGTCATAGCACAAAACGCTGATATTGCCCTTACGTCCTGCAGCACAAATATTCTGGTCCCTTGGGCAGGACCAGAGGGAGATACTTTGGCAGGGAAAGAAGTCAGCTGCCTGCCCTCTTCTGCAACAGATTTACCTTACAAACAGGCTCAGTTCAACAGCAGCTCACACGGGGAATCCCCACATCCTACTCACTTGTGGCAAGAGGCACAAAGAATGAAATCCTGAGTTTCTTCCACAAATTTGTTCTCGTTTAGCACTTCTCTAAGTTAACTATGCCTCTTCTGCAGTCTTTGCAAAGGCTCCAAGCTTGTGAATAAAAGTATTTTTATCTCCTGTTTCTTTCCAACCATCCCCACCTACTTTTCCTTCTGTGTTCCTGCCCTCTGTCAATGAAAGTCCATTTCTCCTCATAAGGTTGTTTAAGAGTGAAGACAATTGGAAAAGCAAATTAAAGAAAACCCTTTTGGCCTAGATTCACTTTGAAAAAAGGCAAGATTAAGCAGTAGAAATCCCACTGATTTCAGAAGGGGCAATTGCTCTGTTTGAGTTTAGGCATATATACTCATACTCTTTCTTGAAGCCAACTATATTTAGCAAGATCTCTTTCTTCAGCTTCTGAGATGGCAAAAGTGGATCACACACAGCAAAGAAAAAGAATAGTGCTTCTATTTCAGTGTTAAATCAGTGCTGCTGTTATGCTTCTTAGATTTGGATTATTACAACAATATCTCCAGGAAACTCTAATCAGAAGTGATGTCTTGTTTTACTTCATGCTGTATGAAGACATACAGTCTTATGCTTTATTGCTATTAATCCTGCACTTGCAAGCAGTTCATTACTACAGGTCTTCACAGAAAAAAAATCCAAGCGAGCAAAAGTAAGCCTTTTGCTCATAATGGAACATGAAACAAGCTGCAGGATTATTTATCCACCCCAAATATTACAACTGCAATGTATAATATAATATTTTCCAATGTAATTCAACATCGGTTAAAAAAAATTGTCTGTGTACTTTGCATCATTAGAAATTACTGAATTGCTGGAAGCTAATTAAATTACCTGATATTGTAGTTCTTTATCTAAGCTGATTGAGGTAAGGTTGCCATACTTTAAGCTAAAGAAAAGGAAAAAGCACATTTATGTAGGCTTGAAGCAAAAATCTAATCATAGCTTCATTGTTTTGGAAATTGCGTGTTCACCTATTTTTATTAAAGTATCTATGATTCATGATCTCTTATTCATAATGAATCTAGACTTTTTATAATTAATACAAACTGACTTAGGAGTTTACAAGGAAGCAAGATTTAAATTCATACTGGCTTCTCTGTCCTTGGGATACAACTCTTAGTTGTGTTTTTTCGTAGGTAAAATTGTCATGCTATAAAGCAAGACAAAAGACAGGTACAAATAAGTGTGACGTGCATAAATGAATAGCTTGTTTATTCCTATTTCTAGGACTTTATTGGTATTTATTTTGCTGTGTTTTGCCTTTCTAGAAGAGGCACTCGTACCATATAGTAAACCCAACTTCCCATCCCCCGGTGGCCACAGCTCTTCAGGAACATCTTCTTCTAAAGGATCGACTGGACCTAGAAAAGGTGAAGTCTTGCGAGGAGGTCACCAACGCAATGCCAGTGACCTTCTCGATATAGGCTATGTGGGATCAAACAGTCAAGGACAGTTTACTGGTGAATTATGTAAGTTTAACTCTAGCTCCAGTTAAAACTCTCAAATAGATAAAAAGAAAAAGAAAAATGATTCTGTTGTGAAGAAAGTAGCAAGTTGTGTGTGATAATCAGATTAAGCTTTATCCGGATCTTTTTGCCTTCGGAGGTGTATTGCATGTGATGGCAAACAAATGTCGTCCTTCTGTTCTTTGGTTTGGACCAGTTCACGTCTGTGTGAGCCATGCCAGTGTTAACTACATGGGACATCTCTCAGTGTGTAATGCTACTGAAGCATGGGGGAAATTGAAACGAGATTCTAGTAACTTAGAATTTTTTTTGGCCAAATCTAGTGTGCTTGTCTTGGAAATGCCACTGACAGATTTCTTCAGCCTTCTCCTTAATTTCCTGTTGCTTGATGAGCAGTATTCTCCTAAATGGAGGTCCTCTTTTCTTGATTGTGTAGCCCAGTTTTTCATTTGTGTATCTCCACTCTTTTCCTCAGCATCCCAGGACAGGGAAATTGTTTTCCAAATTCATTTTCTATTATCACTCAGTATCTGTTAAACTTTGTGTAAAACCATGTTGATGCTGTGTACATGCTGACAGCACCAGATGCCCAAAGGCTTGACTCTGTTGTTTGAAAAAATACATTGAAACCCCAGCATGCTAGCGCATACTGGTGTGCTTAATAAATTTATTAATGGTAATAAAAGCAGTGGAGCTGTTGGCATGTCTGCATCCTCTTGCTGCAGTCAAACCCTCAGCACCTCCTGGCAGTTACTGCCCCGTAGCTGTCAGAGAGCTAATGGTGACCCACGAGCCCTGAAATGTGCAGTCTCAGATATGGTGTTGGTAAGTGCTAAATTTTAGCATCCTTCGCTTTTCATCTTAGAAGCAATCAACCCTCTTCTCACAACCTACTGAATATTCATCCTGTGCTGCTGTAATATTGCCATAGGCTTTGTTTTGTGTGTTTTTTTTCTCCTTATTACAACTCTTTCTCTCTCTTTGTTTCTCTCTATAGAGTAGTTGAGAAGACACATTGCAAGCTGCTCTGATGGACCATCAGGTCTGAACTCATGGAAGTGATGACACTAAACAGTGCAATGAACATTTTCTTTATTTATGTACTATTAAAAGAACTGTAAATGCAATGTAAAGACACACAGCCACACATATCCCACAGATACTTTACTTGTGTTCTTCTCTTTAATACACCATCCACCTTAAACTATTCCTTGTCAGGAGTATATAAAAAAAAGAAAGAAAAAAAAAATCACCCTCCAGGATGAAAAGGATTTCCTTCTGTATATAATTTCTTTTGTTGCATTGCTATGCAAGCTCACCTTCTTTTTAGCTATGTTCATATTCATGTCTGTTTTTACTGGTCTGTTGTACTATATGTGAATTAATAGGCTGTGGTGCCATATATTAACTTTTAATTGTGTAACTTTTATGTTTAAAGTTTGCACTGCAATTTTATTTGGTGATAAGCACAAAACTCTACTCCTCATGACATGAAGAAAAAAGAGACTGAATGTGTGAAGAAGGTTTACATCCTGTAAGCTACTTTGGATAACGCTGGATGTAAAAGAGTATGCTAGGTGGTTTTCCATTGGGATGTAGAAATGAGAAAGTGACAGGCAAAACTGATGTCAGTGAAGACATTAGAGACAGATTTAAACCTTTTAAAAGCAAGCAACATAGTTGCTCTTCCTATTTAAGAAGGGGTCAGAAGTTGGAAGTGTGAGATTAAAGAGTGAATATGAAAACTAAAGGTAGCATGAGATGGCCTAGACCCTTTCACTAGAGTGATACCCTTAGTATCTGCTTTTAGCCATCCCATGCCACTAAGTAAAGGGGAAGAAAAACAAACCTTGCTACAAACAAAAGAACTTAAGGTGTTTCACTAAAGCTGTTTTTATTTTGCAGTTTTAAAAGAATTATTGCCGTTAATTTCTCCAGCCCAAAATATAGGAGATTTTCCAGGAGAAACAAACCATATAAACATAAGGAATACCTAGTGAGAAGATAAGAATGCAATTTATTATTAAGACGTATATTCAGGCTGCTTCCAAAAAATTGAAATGTCAGAGTATCTTATTTCATCTTTCCAATACATGTACAGTACGACAGAGGATAAAGCTGCACCACTGAAATTCATGACATTAATTGTTTTGATGCAGTCTACACAACCCTTTCTGTTCCATGCCTGAAGTCTGCAAGAGCTGAAGTTGGATCCACTAAATTTGTACTAAAATGCTTAGTGTTTGGAAGGAAAGCAATGGTCAAATTATTTTTGGCTTGCATTAAGTATATTTCTGGCAATACAAAACATCCAAAAAAAATTGGATATAAGCAAAAAAAAGATCTTTGACCTGTGTTTTAGTGAGTGTCTTCAAACTCTACTATGATGAGGAAATAACGCATGTTCATACAGTTTTTTAATAAACAAGACTCTGTAAGTGGACATTAATGACAGCATCCTGTCTCTTCATTAACTTTCATGACTTTGTCCAAGTCTTCTTTACCTCTCAAATCTCAAAGAGTAAATTCTCAAGCTTTTCTTAGAATATTGTATGTGGATAACCCACCCATTACTTTGATGCTTAATTTAAATATTGCATCTTACAGCTTATTTCTGTTAGTTACCAGACCATGAACACAAGTTTCCATTGAGTACCCTTTTCATAAAACCAGTCTATGTTGTTTTATATATTGCCTTGGAGCTCACTAGTATTAAGTACACTTTTAGTCATGGCAGAATTTTAGGGATGTAAATTACGATGCTAAATACGTGTTGCTTTTCATTTCATTAACTTGTTCCATGATAAGATAAAACACTACAGCCATCAACTATAACTCAGCACTATTGAATATTGAAAAATGCTAGTTAACTCCCTTAAGGTCAAGATGTGTTATTTAGCAAGTTACAAACAAAAAAAAGTTGAGGAAAAAAAGTATGAATTTATTTATTTGTGACCCATGAGTATATGTCATTTTCCTGCTTGTTAAAACACTATAGTTAAAAACATTACTTAAAAATGTGAAAAAAATGTTCAAGTAAGATAAAGAATGCAGCATAATTACATATGTATGGTTTTTATTTTGGTATGACCATATGAAGAGAAGACTATTCAGAGTACAATTCAAATTTAATTCTCTGGAAAATGTTTAACTCAGTCACTGATAGTTGTTTTTTCCCCGTTTATTCAAAAGCTTGTGCTGAGCTTTGGTGGAACACCTTACTCACTCTGTTCTATTCAAAATTCAGTATCATTAGAGGTTGAGAAAGCCATTCCAATTACTTTCAAATATGTGTTTTATCTCTTCCACTGGAAAGTAAATGTGTGTCAGTATTAAAGCTGTGCAGTACCATGATATTCACTAACTTGTCCATCTGCTTCTGTACATTTTTGTTCATTAATAATTTGCTTACAATATTACATAAGGTGTTGTTGTGTATGGCAAAGTGTCTCCATTATCTTACAGGTGATGTCTCTTCTTTTTTTTCTCTCTCTTTTCTATACAGTGTACTTCCAATGAACCACAGTACATATTTTTTAAAATGCCATTTAATTTACTATTTTAAAAGAAGTTTTCTTCTTTTTTAAAAAAAAAATGAAAACATTTATTGTGAATAATGTGTTTTAAAAAAAGGGATGTTGTGGCAGCACTTAGAATTGTTTTTTAATTTGTTTTTTTTTTAAAAACTGTTTATTGGCTACAGTTTGTTCACGAAAAAGTATGACCTCTTAATGTGTTTCATTGGTATTGTTAGTGCAGCAAAGTTTAATTGGCATAAGAAGTTGGTTAATAGTACTGTTGAAGTGTGTATTGTATATTTACTGGGGAAAAAATAAAACATATTCACATTTCAAATCTATGTTAAAAGACCTTGAGTAAGGAGTCAATATGTGAAAACCCAAACAGGGAAAATCAGGCAATAATAACATAGACTGAGCTATAATCATCACTGTCCACTTACAGGTGACAAGGAGCATTTTAGACACTGTTTTTTGAACTAAGCTACGAGCCAGTGGCAAACACTGCCTGTCCTAGGGGTTTCTGTTTGATGTCCTGTCTGTACTGGAATAGTTGTACCAATGTAATTACACTGATACAGCTGTTCCAGTGGATATTCTGTTTGTAGCTGTGCTCTCTCAGGGTGGGGTAAGCACTGCTCTGCCTAAAGCCCACAGACCATGGATGTGTAAATTCTGGTCTGAACCCTCAGACCTGGGGTTTGGTACTGGTGGAGCTACTGCCAACCCAGTCCAGAGTACCCCAAAAATGTATGGATAGGTGCTAGGTCAATTTTTCTCAATCTTTGCATTGAATACACGCTCAATTTTAAATGCAGGAGGGCTGAAGGACCAAATAATGCATTTGTTCCATGTGCTTCAGTGGTGTATTGCTCTATGGGCAGCCATTTCAGTGATGCAAAAACCAGACTTTTTTTGTTATTTCTTTTTTTTTTACTATTTCACAAGTCCATATCCAAGTCAGTAAATCTTTTGAATACCTTTTGGTTGTCACCTGAAATGCAACAGAAACACCATTCCTTGGGAAAAGTACAATAGATAAGGTGCATGGAATGTTTTTAAGTGTATTTATTTAACTGCACACCAGTGCAAAAGGAAGACATGACTGTTAGAAATAATTATATGCTGGTTTATGCTTGCCTCAGCCCATACATTGCCAGCCATGAGAAGAGGTGTGTACTGAGGCTGAGAAAGAGTCCTCACAACTGAAAGACAAAAGGGAATAGGGTTGAGGGAGATTTTGGCAGGAACTTTTATTAAAAAAAAAGAAAATTACAGGCAGCTCCTTTGGCTTGTCTACAATTTATGCAGTTATGGGTTTTTTTTAATGGTTAATGGCCTTGTGGAGTTTTAGCAGGGGAGCTAGAAAGAAAAAAGTTGACATTCTTTTGTAAAGATTGGGGGGTATTTGTTTGCTGAGGGGAGGATTTTTTAATTTCATTTTTATTTTTTTAACACATGTTTTGTGTTCCATCTATCTGGAACACATTAGCTAAAAAATAAATTGTTTTTGAAAACCATGTGGGCAACAGACAATTCCTTTAGGAGGCACATTCAAATAGCAGGAAAAAGGCACAAACTAATACTAAAATAAGGAACACATACTGGTTTAGAATCAGCCAAGTCCACCACAGTTTCACATGCAATTTTGAACAGTACAATAATATGTATAAACTTCATTGCTTTTGGTTTCCACACCAAAACAAATTATCCAAAATCCATAGGAGGCCTAGATCGTCAGGGCACTAAATCTGGTGCTTTGTTTTAAATATGTGGTTAATCCCAGCTGGTGAGACTGGAGAATGCTCGGGGTTGTACGAGGCCCCAGCCCTGGCTGCTCAGACCCCAGGAAGTCTCCAGCAGGGAAGCCCTGATGGCTTTAGGCTCAGCGGGTTTCAGTGGATCCCAGGCACATCAGGATGCACAGGAAGGTCACTTCTCCGAGGATGGAGTTTTCAGGGCAGGGAAGGTCTTCAATGACTGTGGCACCATTGGTGGTTTGCACTGAGCCCACTTAGTCAGGCACGTCTCACATTTTGGGACCATCCTCCCCGATTCTTGTTTCAGTGCTCTTCTGCTGTGGCCTGTGCACTCAGTGCTGATGCTGTTCCCTGGATCTGGGGTGTCTGGCATGGGGGCTGCAAGAGCAGAAGAGCCATGGAGGTGCTCTGCATGCACTGAGTGGCTGGATATATGGATAAATGCTTTATTAATTCAGGGGGACCGGGAAATACAGGAGAGCAGTGGCACCAAACAACTGCTCTGCTGTGTCTAGCTTGTTCCCTGCTTCTCTTTAGGACTGAGCTCTTTCCTGCCAACACTCCTCCATCCAGATTAACAGATACAACTCACAGGTATCCCATGGGACCCAGAGGAGATGTAGGGCCATGTCTACATGCACGGTGGACTGGTTATTTGGGGAGAAGTAGCTCTGAGTTCCACTGCTGGTGTGACGACTAGATTCCTCTCTAGCCTACCTTTTTTTGACTGATGTGTAGCTACATCCAGGAAGACCCCAGCAGAAAATAAGTTTCTAGAGCAGAGCTCAGCATTGCAGCATCTTTTCTGGTGTGTGACTCCTTATTCAGTGTGTTGCAGACAGTCCTGAGTTCACTGCTGAATTCTTCCCACATCCTGAAGAGGCAGGTGGCTTATGCTGACATCTAGGCAAGTGAGGTTGTTCCTCTTGCTTTAGCAGAATGGAAAAAAAAATGGACAAACCCCAAAAGACGCTAAAACTTAAACCTTTCACTTTAACACAAACTTTTTAAAACAATGCTCAAAAACCCTAGAAAACAGCATTTCAGATGTACATTTGACAGGTTTTTTTCTTTCTCTGGGTATTTGTTTTGGCTGCCATTGAAATGATCAAATTGTTTTTTTCAGAGCCGTTACACTGTCCCTGCACCCCCTACCCCCTGCATTTTCTGGTACTTATCTTTCATCTGTAGAGAAGTTACGGTAGAGAATAATGACATTTGTGTACTTACATTGTTCTAACTTTAAGCAACAAGGTGCACAGTTGCATTCAGTTCAATTGATCAAAGCCAGATGGGCACAAAAGGTTTGTGGGTTTTTTTTTCTAAAAAGGCCTGCTACTATTGGTGCTGATATTTGTTCCCCACTTATGCTGATCAGTGCATCTTTTGCCTTCAAGGATGCCATTAGTAATTCTCCTTTGCGTTCAAAAGCAGGAATCCATTGTGCAGCACTTGGAAAGCCACTCGGATGCAGGTAAAGAATATAACAGCTTGAGCAAGTGCTAATTAGAACCAATTAAAGTTAATTGACCTCCTTTGGCAGTAAAATGCATGATAGAACTTGCTCTGTCCTTGCAAAATGGAGATCTTGCCTCTAAGCATAAGAGCGGAGCAGGGTTTCATGTATCAGCCCGTAGTAATTATGTGGGTATAACAACCAGGAAGCTGCTTGCTACAATTTGTTCTAATAACTGAGCTCTACTGTATCAGGGCAGCGCAATAAAAGTGAGATTTCTGCTCCAGTCTATTTAAAAACCTAATTTTTACAGAGCAAATGAGCATCCCAAGATACTGATACTAATCTCTAGGAATGAGTTGGCAGAAAAATAGAGTCCCTTTTATAGGTAAGTAATGGTGTGAGCATAAAAAAAAGGCAGTTTTACACCTGCTGGTTGGAAATAGCCCTGATGCTCAGAGGTTGCATCTATCCTGGGCAGTGGAGGTGAGCTCTGGCAGGCCTGCACTGGTGTTTTGTCTGGGTGAAGGATCTGCCCACAGTTCAGTGGGGCTCCCCGCTGAACCTTGCCACGAGGTTGCCTTCTGCAGACTTGTGTTTGAAAAGGGGCACTGGCAGCCATCCAGCTGAGGTTTGTGGTGCTGCAGGACTGCACCACTACCACAGCCACCACTGTGGACATGGTCAGAGGTACCCAAAGAAAAGAGAGAGAAAGAGCAGGGGAAAGAACGAAGGGTAGGAAATGCAAAACTGTATGAATTCAAAAGCATCAGTGGTGGGTGCTAAACTATACATCGCTGTGAAAAGTTGAAAAGCCATTTTTATTAGTCAACCAGAATTGATCCAGTTTCCATGACCATGCTTTGATGACTTTTTGCTTGGCAGGAACTGAATGCGACTGATTTTGCTGCTAACTTGGCCTTACTATGAACAGCAATAAAGGTGTTAGTCAGGTGGGGGCTTTGATGTGACCAGTAACATCACTCTCCCTTCAGGGAACGTTCTGTGCTGGCTTGTTAATGAATTTCTTTCCTAATGAGTATCATTAAAAACCCTTTGATTAGCTATTTGTGTGAATGCCCTTCCTTTTTCCTCTAAGCTGCTACTTGCACGAGTGGCAGCAGGATTTTGCCCTAGGCAGAAAGCGCACAGCTCTATTCCTCACCTCATGAATACAAGTCTGAGGCAAACAGCAACAGGGAAGAGGGTGAAAAAAAAAGTAAGACAAATAGAAAAAAGACCTCACGGATGAGTTGAAGTTATTTTCTACACGTGTACAACCTGAGCAGGCACCAGCATTCAGATGGGACTGTCATTAGGGGAAATGAAGAGCAATAGGTGGTGATGGTGAAGCATGCAACAATAATTTACATACACCTCGAGTGCCAACAGGCAGAGAAACAAATAAAGCTATAACCTGGGGAAAGGGAATGCCAGAGAATAAATCGACCGCAACGAGCAAACAAAAAATGCCATGTCATAAAATGTAACAAAAAGGCTGGAAAGCAAAATTAAAAACAAAACAAGGCATTTCAGATCCAGGGCACCTTAATGAGATATTGATGGCACAGAAATTGCCTACTCCTATGCAAGACAAAAGAAGACTGAGAAACACAAAAACAATTAGGAAACAGATTTGGCCATCTAAGGTTTAATAGAAAGAGATGTGGCATAGCAGAGTACAATTAATCACCAATTGCCTGAAACACTTTCCTCTCCCAAGCTACTGCAGACCTGTCTCCGCTGCTCCCAATCTTAAAATGACAGTCACCCAATCCAGTTTGTATTTAAAATAAACCTCTCCGCCATTCCTTTCCCAGTCCCTCAAATCTCCCAGTGAATTGCAGACACTGATAAGTAAATATTTTGTATTTACTCTGGTGTCACAGGCTTCAAACTATCTTCAGCCTACCCACCCCCTTCTTCCTTCTCTTTTCCCACCAGGCATAAACTTGGTCTGCATATTTTCTACCTTGTTGTTAGGCACATAATGAGGCTTTTCTATTTTTGTCCTTCTTTGCCCAGAAAGCTGTCTTAGCCACGTCACGCTTAGGGATGTATAAAAGTTCACTTTATATTAGATCTATGTGGGATGTGAGGTTTAAGTTTAAACTAGGTCACTGGGTGCCTTTAGAGCATTTGTAACTAAGGGAGAGCCACTGATTGATGAGTCCTGATTTGAGTGGCTCAGCCCTGTGTGCAGAGCCTGAGAAACTCCAGGGGAATGATCACAGCTGCAGAGAGATTTGGGCCGTGTGTCACAAGCTGGGTGTGCCGTGCCACGCGTGATTCCCTGAGTCAGCGTGCAGGTATTCACAGCAGCACAGAAAGGCACCTCCAAACAGCTGAAACAGTAAGTCACTCTGAACAGTGATGACCTGCAAGCAGATCATGGGTCTGGTGAAATCTGGGGGAAAATTTTAGTCCTTTCTTTAATCAAGATGCAGGATTAGTTTCTGTCGTGTGTGAGCAGATTTTTGCCCATCAAAGGACTGCCTTTCTACTCTGTGCACCTTGCAGCCCTGGGACATTCAAACACATGCTGACTTTCTCTACGAGGGTTTTTGGGTACATAAAAACCTGTTTCCAAACATGGGGCTTTGAATTCCCTTCCATCATAGTCCATATGTTCTTTTAGATCTTTTGAGGGTAACCCAAATCCCAAGTGTTTTCAAAAGCACTTATCACTAAATAAGAATATTCAAAGAATAACCCTTTCCATATTTTCATATACTTTGCAGTCTCCTCCAGACCCATGAAAGAGAACAGATATGAATTTCAGCTTTTGATTGCTGATATGTCACACTTTGGATTTCATGGAGGGATATAGGAGGCATGATTGTCATAGAAACTGATGTCAATTAGTTAATTGGAAACTGACAGTAAAAGCACTAGACCTCTGAGATCTGGTAAGTACCCTTGTACTCTAGCTGAGAGTAAAACCTTTCAGTACTTATTCAACTACTTTTTCCTTAATTATTTGCATCATAGCATTTTGTAATATTTCTGGTGGAGTTTTCCGGGTGAAGAAACTTTACTTTGAAACTGAGTTTTTCTGATCAGAAACTCCTGCTTGGACCAATATATGGACTTGTGTGGGACAAGTGAATCTCACAGGCCTTTATAGCACTAGCAGCACTCTTGCAGAAAAAAAAATAAAAGAGCAAAATCCAGGTAAACTCAGTGCCCTTCGGTGAATACTTGAAGTTTCCTTGGTTTTGGTCTCTGCATGTTATAAAACAGGAAATATTTGTTTTGGCAGGGATGTCTTGTGCCTGCCCTGGCACCTCTCACCTCACTAGAGACACTCAGAGCTGGAGCAGCCATGGAAGTGGAGGGCAATGAGAAGAAAAGGAAAGTGAGGGGAGAATAAAAGGACATGCAGTATTTCAACAACAGTTTTCAGGACAAAAAATAAGTCTTCTTAATTTTTCCAGACAGTTCTGTAGCATATTACGGATCTAGTACACAGAAATACTCCTTTTGCCCACGGCCCATTCTCTTTCTTTAGATTTGGATGAATTTAAATACTCGCTCAGAAAAGAAAATTTCGGAAAAAAACCCTTATGCTCGAAACCAAAACAATGTGGGGGTGTTCTCAGTGCAGGCCTCTGACTATCAATATCAGGATGTGTCAGTGAATTGATTATTGTTTGTAAACTGTTCCTAGTGCTGACAATAATAATGACAGAATGCTCTTAATTGGTCTCAGGGAACAAAAAAGAGATACAAAATTCTCCCTCTTTTTTTTTTTTTTTTTTTAATGGTAAATAGCTGCTTTTTTTTCCTCTACTACTCAATATTTTCATTGTAGTCTTAAGGGTGTTTTGAAGCATCTTATGCTGTTCACTTTCTTAAATCCCTTTATTAAACTGAATGTTGTTGAGCATGAGGCTGACATTTGGTGATTCTCACGCAGTTTCTAATAGCTGCAGGGTGCTCATTTTTGGAAGCAGTTTTATGAATGTCTTCTCTGCTTTTGCTGGCACATATCATACCATATAGCTGAAGCTGGAGCTGTCAGGACAGCGTGTCTCTATTTAGCAGACCATTGTTTGTCATCGAACAGATATTCTTGGAGTTTTTTCAACTATAGCATTGTTGCCAATGGTTAAAATTTCAAAGCTTCATAAATGACTGTGCACAGGAAGATGAATCCAGCTGGCAAACTTTCTACTTTTATGATTTTTGTAAAAGTCATCAACAGGAGAGCCAATAATTTTCACTCTCTGATGAAGCCTTCATTATGAAGCATCTGAAACCTTGTTGTAATGTGGATGACTTTGACATTATATCTGCAGTTATGTGCTTGCACATCTAGTAGCACTCATACAATGGGAACTGAGCACCACAAAGAGCCTCTGAAAACAGAGCAACTAAATTTTCTTCTGCATTTACACAGTGAACAGGTTTAGGGAGGTTCTCTCATGTTATTTACAATGTCTTTGTCAAATTCTTTTTATTTTAATTCCCAGGTATATAAAACCTGGCAAATGTCAGCACTTGTAACTATCAGCTCTCAATAAACACAATCTACAGGGATGTGAGTCGTAGGACACGAAAAAGAGTAGGTCACTCCATGATGAACAACTGCAAAGGAAGGACAAGTTAGCTCAAGACACTTTCTGCATTTGTCTGAATTAATTTGAGGTTTTGTCTGTGCACAGATTCAGAAACACTTGTCACAGGTGGTCAAGGCATGCGAAGAACAGCTACAGTGAATAATAAGGTTATTGTTCTATAATTGCATCATAACACCTGAAGCAGCCATGGCAGCTGTTGTTTCATCATTCTTCAGCATTGATGTTTTTATTCTGAAATGAAATTGTTACAACTTTGACCTGCTAGTGGATTCTGTGATACAGAGAAAATGTTAATAACTTTTTTCCCCCTCTGTTCCTCTTCTTTTTTTTCTTTTTTTTCTTTTTTTTTTTTTGCCTTCTACTCCCCTGCAATAGACCCAGGTTCATCTTACTTGAGGTGCAGCCAATTATCAGCACAATCCTGCTGATAAAGCACTCCTGGATGGCTGCACTGGAAAAAGAAACCAACAACAATAACAATTGGCCAGTGCTGCTAAAAGAAGCTGTATCTTCTGTTTCTCTTTATAGAACTTGAACTTTTGTCAATTTTCACATCTCTCCAAAAAGTAATTTCTCACTCAGAAAAACAAATAAAGTTTTCCTTCAGAGAAATAATATGATCTAGGCATTAATTCACTGCCAGACAAGATCTGATCCTTATCTTTTCATACACTTTTAGCAGCATCTTACCTCCAGCAGTCCCAAAGAGTAAGTGGGGTTTACTCAGAGTACAAAGTCTATCTCCTGCTGCTCATACGAGCTACCTGGACCTTCCTTATTCATGTAATTCACTTTTCACACCACTATTCTTAAATTTATTATTTCCTACAGTCTGGACTGTAGTGTTTGTAATGTATTCTGGCTTCAGTATTCTCAATTTTCTTACCCTTGGTTTTCCTTAATTTTTTTTTGTTAAAGATATGAATTTGTTCTTTGATCCCCCTCTACAGATTGTACACTACTTCTTTGCTGTTTGCTTAAGGAAAATCAGAGCCTAATGTTCACCCAGAGCAGACTAATTTACAGGTTGCCTGCACCTATGTATTTGTTAGGATACCTGTTGCCACTTCTACAGGTGTATCTGGTATGTGTGCAGATGTTCCTTCCTTAGGTAACTCATGTGATGTTAAAAATCCTGGCCAAATAAAAATTCTGACTTTGAGAAGCTTTTTCACATCTCTTAGACAAGCCTATCTCCCATTGTGATATGCTATATTTACTAAGTGCAATGCAGCTTTGAAGAGTTCCACATTTTCTCTTCCAAAATTTTCCTTCCAGTAAAGAAGTTAAACCTGGAAATTCAATAAACGGCTTCAGCCACTCTGAGCATGCATCCACATGGCCTGTAAGGGATTTGGGATGGCTTGAGTTCAACACAGCTAGTTAGGGAGAGACAGAACATGGCCAGCATCCTCACTCAGCTGTGGTCATAAATCATCATACAACCTGGCATTGACAAATTGATCTTGGCCTAGAGCATCCAGGAGCTTTGTGAGAAACCTGTCCAGGGCAGGGGCTAAAACATTAGCAGCAGGCATCGTGGGATGTGCTTTCAAACCTCTGTGTGGAGGAGATGTAAACAATATGCTTTGTAGGCAAATTTCCAGAAAAATCTATTGAAATTTTTAATTCATCTTCAATTACTTTTCCTGGAATTTTCTTTCAGTTCAGTTGCTGTCTTTCTTGTCCAAATGAGCATGAGCAAGGTGGATCTTGGGTGATAATCAGGTTCATCTGTCAGCACTGATATGAGAAAAATAGCAGGCCAGTTGCAGTTTAGTGCACCAAACAAGGCTGTTAAAGGGTAACCAGCTCATCAAACTTTGCTGAAAATGATGAGGCTTTTGGGTGGCAGTTCAGGCTGCTGGTAGTTGGAAAACTGTTCTAATCTGTCTCTGAGGCTGAGTAGCTGTCACATATGGTAAATCTCCACAGAGACTGAAAATAAGCTGAGAATTAATGAGCTGCTAATATCGAGACTGCTGCCTCTTGAATGTCTCCTTTTTTTCCCAGAGATTTTTTCCTTATCCCTTCTCTCCCCCTCCCCAGTCTTACGCTTTCCTTTATACAAATTCCTTATCTCCCAAGCAGCCACTGCAGCACTTTTCTGTTCATGTGCCTGTGTGTGCACAATAGAGCTTAACCTGAATGGTACAAGAAGGCATTTTGGTATCTTAATCTACCAGCAAGTGATTGGCACAACTGGAGGGCTGGGGGGCCACAGCCCCAGTAAGCTATTCTGTGAGAAAATGGCATCAACTTTGTCCATAACAACACATTTCTTATTAATTAGTGTCCTTGAAATGCTGCTATCTGAACATTTTAATGTTTCTGCCTGCTGCTAATCTTTGTCTCTCCACTTTAGCTTTCCCCCAGATTCTTTATTACTTCTTCCAGTCTTCTCTTCTATGGCAGTTTTCCCTTCTTTTTCTAACTTTATGTTTTTGTTTTTACCATTCTGCCTCCCCTCTACTAACCTTCTTCTCTGCTTTATCTAGGATTTCCAGCTCTCATCCTACTCTCCAACACCAGCCTTCCCACCATCTAATTTTCCAAGATTATTCATTCCTCCATCTGCATTGCTAATGTGAAATTCACTACTTCAAATATGTCATTCTAATATGTGAATAGCTAAATCTCTGAGCTTGCACAGAGAAACTAGATGTCTTCAGAAAAATGAGGAGACTCAAATTCACTTGACTGGGAATGTGACTGATAGCCCTGTTTTATCATCTACCTGATTTCTGCTTGCTACAAAACCTTAAAGGATTTTCTTACACCTTGTATGTAGGTTACAACCACAGGAGAGGAATTAACAGTTTACTACAAACATACCAGTTCTTAAAAAAGGTCTTGCAGGAAAACATCAATCTTTTTGAGGGGTGGGGGCAGAGTATGCTAGTAATGCCTATTTTTTTTTTGTGATCTCCATGGTGCTGTTACAGAAAGATTTAGAATTGCTTACAGGCCTATTGGCTGGGTAGTGTAAGACGTGAGTACAGTAAAATAGTATTCTTTTTCCTCATTAAAGTATTATGAGTCCACTTTGACATAAAATCCATAAAACCTATGGATTTGGGGAACTCTGACTCATTGATAACACAATGCTTGTTTGTGGAATAAATATAAGGAAGAGATGAAGTGGAAAGTAAATGTAATTGAAAAGGAAGTTAATTTTTGCAAAGATAATATACCTTAGCAGTATGGTTTAGTCTACTGGTTTAACTATAAAGGAGATGAGATTAGGATCATATTTTAATCCAGGTGATTTCAAGCACAGCTGAAAATACTGTTCTCATCCTCTGAGATTTTTTTGAAAATCAGCAGGCAAATTATCCCTGACTTGGGGCAGATTTCTTATTTTAACTGGTGATGATTGGACAGCCAGGTCTCTTGACAGTACCATGACCATCAGCAGGGCCACACAGGCAGTGGAGGTGTTATGGGACAACCTACAGGGCTTTAGGTCAGTTGTATCAGGTTCCTGTACACTGACTGCTCATTTGCTTCTCTTGGGGAAGGGGTGGAGACAGCCTGAGCTTCTGTGTCTGAGCTTCTGTGTGTCCTGCATAATGCTGAGGCAGGAAATGCCAGGTTTTGGTTTAATCCTTCTCCCTGCTGAGGCTTCAGAGAGTTGCTGTGGTTTTCATGGAAAAAGAGTGGCTTCTGCAAGTCTCCATCAGCTTCTTTGGTATCTTTTGCCTCTGCCTGTAAGGCTGGATAAGGTGGAAAAGGGGAAAATACCTCAAATCAGGTTTTCTTTCCCTCATGCTACTTGCAGAGGCACCCAGGATAAACCTGTAGAATAAGGAGGGCAATAAAATACTGGTTTTGGGGGGGACTGAGAGGTTATCAGGGTGTTGGAAACAAGGAAGCTGGATCTCCTTCTCTTTGTCCCATGTGCCAGATCTTTCTTCTTCACTCCCACTGCCTCCGCTTCCAGATTCTGTGGGGTTTGTGCCAATTGGTGTAAGTTAGTATTTCATCTTTTGATTTTTTGCTGTTTGGATGCTGAAAGGTAAGCCTCCTTGGTACAAAGATAAACAAAATAAATCACAGTGTAGAGATGCTGTGTTCCCATTTTCCCTTTTCCAGCATGAGATAATGGTTTCTGTATAGACTGGAACCACAAAATTGCAGTGACAGTTTCTGGGGTGCTCTTGTCCTCTGGCACTGCTGGCTGGGAACACAGAGATTCCACAAGAAAATCTTCATTTCCACGAGGTATTTAACTAATCTGCCAAAACTTTTTATATAAATAGGTAATGGGATTTTTCGGACCATTTGTTTTTTTGAGAGCTGCACTGCTGGACTTGAAGATTGGATGTATTTGTTGCTGGTATTTGTTGGTACATCAATTGCCTTATCCCAACCTTTCTGAAAAGTCCAAACAACTTTTCAGATGTGTGTATTGCAGATTGCTGGGCTAGTGTTTTCTGTTGACAACAGACTAGTGAAATGGCTGGTGAATTGTTTCACAGAGTAGATGATGGGGTGGCAGCACTGTATGGAAGGCTAGCAGAGTTACAGAAGTAGCCAGCTGATATTCACAGCATCATTTACCATTAATGGATGGGATGACGTTAAACTGGGTCCCTCAAATTGGTTTTGGTTGAGGTTATACCATGAATTTGTACCAAATCATGAAGATAAAGGAAGATTATACTACTAAAAATACTTTATTGCTTATTAAAAACATGCATTCTGTCTAATAGAGATCTGAATAATATAATATATGAATACACCAGCATTTTAGAAAGATTCACAGATAAAGTATGCAATAAAAGTTGTTCCTCTCTGTTAGTCTGCTGTCAAGACTAAAACTAACAAAAACACATTGAAAAGAGCCCTCACAACCTGAGCAAAATTCATATTTTGACAAAGTAAGGCTCCTAGAAGCAGGTTTCATGAACCAATAAAGCAACCCAAGGATGTGTGATTTATAGAATTACATATTAAATGAAAAAATAAATGCTAGAGGTTTTGGGGAAAATTGTGTTTGGTGTCATTGTCTGATAAATCTGTTTTAAAATGTAAAAGGATTTTAAAAGATCATTACTTAGGCTAGGATTAGTAATAAGTAAGCAAAAGATTTTTTTGCTAAAGCCCTAGGTGAACAATGGCACTTGAAAATGAAACACTGGCAAGATGCCCATCTCCTCTGGGAAAAGAGGGGAGAGCCAGCAGTTCCTCTTTGTAAGCAAACAGCCCACAGAACGCCAGCGTCTTCCTGGTGCATCAGGAGCGTGTCAACAGGGCACACTTTTTGTGTGGTTTTGTGATTACCTGTTTAATCATAAGTGATGGTTAAATTCAGAGGCAAATACAGGGCTGGTGCGTTTTTTCCATCTGCTCTTTGAGGGTCGTATGTTTACATCTAAGCTCATTTTTCCCTCCTCTGCGTGTATTTGGTTTTGGTTTCTTAATTTCCTCTTCCAAATGTGTCTCGCAAGAATGAAAAGATTGAAATGTGACCACAGACTTTAAGAACTGATTTTTCTCCCACATGGTTTTGATTTTTTTTAATGTATGTCTTACTGGAATCAGACACATTCCAGCACACACACACACGCACACACAGAGGGCAGAATTTCCAACTGCAGTAGTTCTGGCACAAGATACTTGCACAGCTCCTCATAATCATCTACCTGAATGGAGTGAGGGGGATCCACACATTAAAATAGATACAATGCCAAATTCAGCATTTTGAGTATGAAATACTTAATATTAGGGAAAAATTCTTTACTGTGAGTCACAGGAAGAGGTCGCCCATAGGAATTGTGGATGCTCCATCCCTGGAAGTGTTCAAGGCCGGGTTGGATGGGGCTTGGAGCAACCTGGTCTGGTGGAAAGTGTCACTGACCATGGCAGGGGAATTGGAACTAGATGGCCTTTAAGGTCGTTCCAATACAAACCTTTCTATGATTCCATGAAATGGGAAAAAGTTGATCATCCTGTGTTTTTTGGCAAAATGTAACTTGGATTGTGACTTGCATCCATAATTCCAGGTTAGGTTTTTGTGCAGAAGTAAGTTTTTTAAGATCATATATCTAAGTTTTTGATGAAAACAGCTAAAAGGCCGTTTGATCCATCCCCTTAAAAAGATCAGTGGCTCCATAGCATGTGTAAACATGGCAACAAGTGTCCACATGGAATACAAACAGCCCCGTTTTCACCAGTGTGTGTCACTGGCATTTAAACGCCGTGAAATTAAAGACATCGCTTGCACCCATCACCTATTATTTATACCTGGTACTATTTAAAAGAAAAACACACTTGAGAGCTTAAAGACCAGGTCCCTCAGGGAGCTGAAGACCAGAAGAAGGAGCTCCACTGTAGTTCCTGCTGGCCCTTGAGACCCTGAGGAGACCAATGGCACAGGATTTTTTGGCAGCCATGGCCATTGGACCAGAGCAGAGTAGAAGCAGCAGCAAGAGGAGTTCACTCCACGATCTCTAAGGATTGTAGGGCAGGAGGAGCTGGTTTATCCTGGCCTGGCAAACCCCTCATCCTGGGGCAAGGACTGCTGGGTTGCTGTGCTCAGGCCAAGAGTGGGTCTGGAGGGAAGGAACCCATGAGCACGGGTGCCACACAGAGTGTGTTGGCAAAAACCTGTGGTGGTTCTCAGAGCAGGAGCTCTCTGGTTTCTCACGTGGAAATCTGAGCCAGAGTTTTCAAACTTGTTTGGCTTTTCAAGAAAAATGTGGGTTTGTTTCCACTTCCTGCAGGGTTCTGAGCATCTGCTGGTGCTGTAGAATCACCTCTACAAGGGTAACCAAAGAAGTATTGCTTTAATGCTTGGGATCTGGTTTGGGGAAAGACTGTACTTCTACATAAAAAAGGCTCTTGGGAGGCTCATGCTTGTGACTTGCATACAAAAGAGGGGGTATGCTACCTTGGTGTAAAAGTGGCTTGTACTGAGGATCTGCACTGGGCACATCAGCACTGGGAACTGCATCCAGGACCAGCAATTCCCTGTCCTGGGGGCCAAGTGATGCAGAACATTTGTATTTGTGCTGCTCTGCACCAGCCTCCTGCAGAGCCTGCTGACCGCTCCGCTTGGCTTCCCATGGTATCTCCACAGTGCTGAAACCTAATTATTTTCTGCAGGTTTCTTCTTGAGTTTACAGTGTCTGAAATACAGTGAGAATTGTGCTGTACCATGGACATCTTTATAGCCCAAAACTGAGGTACTTCATGGGAGCCATGGGACCTACAAGGCAAGCAGAGGCAAACACTTGGGACAGTGGTGAGAATATGTGTTTGTTTCAGAGGGAATTTTGTTTACATTGCCTAACTCTGATATGGAACAGACTAGCAATATATTTAGATTATCCCTACAGCAAAAAATACAACAATTCTAAACCTCCCTGAAGCCAAAATGCATCTTTTTCTAAATTTCTAGTGACAGATGGGAGGCTGTGTTACCCTCCTGGCTGTGAGGGGGCCTCTGAGGGTGTCCAGGCTCTGCAGTAATAAGGCTCTGAGTAACCTCAGAGGGGTGTCTGGCTCTGCAATAATAGTCTGAATGCAACAGTGCTTTGGTCACTGCTGCTCCCATTCCCCAAAATTGCTCCGATTTTAAGCTGTCAATTTTCAGACTTAAACCACGCTGGCTTTGTAATGGATACATGTACTCCCCAAGCAGATAATGTTTTCAGATAGGATATCTCATCCACTTTCTGAGCCCAACACACCTGGGTGACAGTGGCGTGACAATGCATAACAGCAGATTTTGGACTACCCCTAATAACTTCTTCTGTAACTGGGTGCTTTAGCTACTCCAAACCAAGGAACAAGCACGGAGCTTTTTGTGATCCAGGAAAATGGGTAGATCTCTTTTTCTGAGAGTGTGTGTGTGTGGCACATTTGTAGTTTCTAAGGAACAGAACAGTGGAATGCTGTTATTATGCTCATGGAAACAAAATTATATTTTCCACATGCCTCTGGTCCTATGGATTAAGAAAAGGTTTTAACATATTATTTATTATTTCTGTTAAATTCAAACGGTTAGTTGTTTGTTGTGTTGTTTGTTGGGGTTTTTTTAAATGGAACAGAATCATTTCCACATTTATATCCTGCATTTTGTGTCTGAAGCTTTTGGTGTTAAGTATGCGTTGTGTGTGTGTTTTACAATGACTGCCCCAACACACACACTCCGCATATGTTTCCTCTCCTGATTTGAATAGAAATCTAACACTGCAAGTGAAGTATACTGAACTACTGTTTCACAAGCTGTCATTTAAGTGATAGATGGTAAATTGGAATTTTGCCATGCAAATTAGTTAATGCTCAGATGAAGCCAGTGTTTAACTATTCAAATAAGATCTCAGTCTTGATCAGCTGTTTATATCTCCACTGAAGCAGACAACTAGCTTTCAACTGGAGCAGACAACTAGAACTCCACAAAACCATCAACTCTGCTCACTTAGAGCCATCTCAGAAGATCAAATGATGTTCAAACAGCACTGATCTGTAGCTATCAGCTGGAAACAGCCAGAGATGCTGTTTCTTCAGGCAAAAAATTGTGATAGTTGGTAGTATTTTGAAGGGAAAATTTACATCTCTGGAATCCACTGCATCCAGAAATGTAAAAATACAACAAAATCACAGTGTGACCTTTCTTTTAACAAGAACATATGTAAAATTCACACACAAAGAATAGTATATTTAGAATCTTAGTGGGAGCCAGGAATAACTCCTATAGCGAAGTTCCCTAAGCCTACATTTTAAATGCACGTAACCTTTCTTTCAGCAGTTCGCTACTGCTTTTGTGCACAGGAGACCTTTGAAATCCGGGAGGAAGAAAGCCCCTTGGCTATACAAAATGCCCTGTCTTTACCTGAGAAAACTACGCTGTTTCACATTTATAGCACTTCATTTCAACTTGTTTTTCTTGGATTCCTTAGGGAAATTTCAGCAACCTGTCAAGTAACTGAGAAGGAGGCATCTACAGAGCCAGTCCTGCTCCCTCACCAGGAGACCTGCAGCAGCCTTGTTTATCCTTGAAAGGTACCAAAGTCATCACAAGTATGGGGGGAAGGAGAGCATCTTTCCCAGTGCAGATCTTCCTCATGGCCCTTCACTGGAGTCTCCTGGAAAGAGCTGCCACAATCTTTTGGAGGTGAGGAAAAACTACAGCTGAATTTAACTGCTCCTGCCTCCTCACAGTTATTCTCAGCAGTTCAAGTGTTTGCCTTTCTCACGGGCCAGAGCGACAGCTGCTTTTCCAGCTAAGGCACTTGATCCTGCAGTACAGGTGATGGTGATCTGTGCTGGGAGTTCACAGCATGCTGCAAGTGATGATGGATGATGGGGAGTACAGCAAAAGCTCTGTGCTATTTCAAGAAAAGAGGGCACAGAAAAAAGGGGTTTCTCTCCACTCCAAAAAGAATGAAATCTCATCACCTCTGCCTCCATCAGTGTGAGTGCCACTTTGCATGTGACAGTGAGGGTGACATTTTGTCAGCAATGCTGCTTTTTTCAACCTCCTCAAAAAACATTCAGATTTTCTCTGGAGAGGTTTATAGCATATATTTTCTAAAACTTTGAAAATATTGCCCACAGTAGAGACACACCTGGTCTTCTCTTAGGTCTCTCAAAACATCAAAAAGTTAGATGCCACAGAGTTTGGCAGGGACAGAAGGACCAGTCCCACCCACTCGTTCTTCCTGAGGGGATGGGGTGTGCTGGCTGCCTCAGCTACTGTCAGCAGGGACAAGACACACAAGTTTCTGAAGAAAGACAGAGTGCTGGATTTTCCAGAAGGAGGTACCACTGAGGGAACCATGGCAGAAAAAAGGCAACTGGGGCTGAGATGTCCATGAGTGGGCAGAGAGGTGGGAGGAGGAAGGCAAAGAGTGGGAGAAGCACCAGAAGAAAGGACTTACAGAGTGTGCGGTTACAGGAATCAGCTCCAGGTTTTGTAATCCTCCAAGGGAAGGGAGGAGACAAAGCAAATGATGCTTGAAAGGGGACACTGAACTTGATTTAAAGAGGAAGCCTGTGCAGTTCATACAGTTAGCAATCCTAGCAATGTCCTTTGAACAATTCTTTTTTATGTACTTTTATGTGTGGATGTATGGAATGGGCCATTTTCCTGTTCACTAATGTGTATTCTCATCACAGCCCATTCTTTATAGGCATCTTAGCAGCATCTACACTCTAAAGACATCTGCTGAAAGTGATGTAGGTACCCAAATCAGTTTGGGCTAGCCTGGCATTTCTCCCAGTGTTCTGACTCAAAGATGAAATGTGTTGCTATTGTTTACAAGATGTTCACAAAGCAACTCTGTACAAAAGGAGACTGTACAGCGTGCCACCATTTGAAATCTCTTTACAGTGTTTTTCCATTAAAACAACAAACCTTGGCAGCTACCATCTACTCTTTTCTGATTTGCAGACAGCCAATTATATCACTTAGAATGCACTTAATTAGCAGGGATGCAAGTTCAAGGCACTGCCTTTGTGTAGTTCTAGTCCTGCCTTAGGAAAAATTTACTTTTTTCTTCCCTTCTGTATGTTTATTTCCTTCACTGTTTTTGTTAATCCCTGCTACGTACAATAGCTCCCTCGTAAGCATTATTTTAGCAGTAACCTCAGAGCATTCTGAGTACCTTCTAAAAGTCAGATATTAAAAGAATTCAGTTGCCTCAGTCTCTTAGTGTGACCTTCAGTCATGAGAATAGGTCTGATGGTTTCAGTGGGAAGATCTGCAAGAGTGAAAATTGCTCCAGTGAATCAGGGCCTGACAAACCACGTTCTGGTTTTTGTGGATTACCAGATGGAAGAGCTACTGTAAGGTCTGCAGTCAGGAGGGCAGACATGCTGGCTATAAAGGGGATGGAAACAATAGGATGGCCTTCGGCATGGTCTAACCATCCAAGCACAGCCAAATGACCTTGCTGAGCATTTATGACACACTGAGCCCATAGCAGCAGCCTGGTTCCTTTGTTCCCAAACCATAACTGCTCTGTCTGGTGGGATGTGTCACCCTGTAAAGCTCAGTGAAGAGGAGGCTCACTGGGATTTGAGTGGCTCTGCCCCACAAACACACCCACAAACACACACACATCCCGTGAACTGTGATAGAATTGATGCCTGGCTTAGTTAGTCACAATGTTTACGGAAACCAGGCTGTGGTTCAAAATTGTGATGCAAATATCACCGTTCCAGGGCAGCCCTAGATGAAAGGCTTTCTCATCATAATGCTTTCTTCTCTTGGTGAAGTCATAATAATGAAAAATTTCTTATGGCACAGACATTTTTATACTTAACAAAGTGAGTACCACAAAGCACAAGATCAGAACTTTGTTTTCCTGTAGTTTCAGTAAAAGCAAGATCATAGATTGTGAAGAACAAACCACGTATATATGTAGTGAGTGTTAACAAAATTTAGGAAAACAGTGAAAGTTTCCATTTGGTATTATTCAATATGATTTACTGAATCAAGGGGTTTAAGATTTTTCATTGAGTCCTACAGATAATTAAATAAATACAGGTCTTCAGGTTTACTCTTTATCTAATCTGTTTTATGAAAATACATTTTTTTCCCCTCAAAATATTTGTAAATATGTGCTTTCCTGCTCTACTGTCTTGTCTGACACATCTGACATTCATGTCACATGAGATTTCAATTTTGCAGTGGGAACTCTGCTTTTAACTTTTCTTGAGTATGTTCAAGACTCTCTGATTTAAACCTAATTCTCCTGCCTCTAAATAAGATTTAAGTACTAAACACTCTTAATCAAAACTGTATTTTCAACAGGGGGTCCCTGGCCAACTTTTTCTTTATGCCTATTCAGATTATATCACAGTGGCCCCAGACCCTGACTGGTGACTGCCATAGGAAAATAAGATAACAAAAATAAATTTCAGCTATGCATTCAATCCCCCATGAAACCTTTCGTTAGTCTCTCTCCCTGCTGTAGCACTGCAATGGGAATGCCAGAATGAGAGCTGCCAGGAGGAGTAGAAACTAAAGTCTTGGCAAGAGCCATAGAAGTGCTTGACAGTGGATGGTAGCAGGGGTGAGGGCAGAGGTGCTTGGCAGTGGTGCTGCCTGCGTGGGGTTTGCTTTGCCATTATTCCAAAAAGACACCACAGACACACTGTCTGACCCACACGGTTTTGCTTCTCCCCCTCTGCCCCACAGCAGTAAGTTCAATATTCACTGATTTCACACAATCACACAACAGGTGAGGTGGGAAGGGAACACTGTCTAGCTTCCCTGCTCAAGCAGGATTATCCTGGAGCTCATTGCACAGGATTGTGACCCATGCTTCTTGAATATTTCCAGCGAGGGAGAGTCCACATCCTTTCTGGACAACCTGTTCCAGTGCTTGGTCACTGCACAGGAAAGAAGTTCTTCCTCATGTTCAGGTGGAACTTCCTGGGCATCAGTTCCTGCCCATTGCCTGGCACCACTGAGCACAGCCTGGCTCCATCCTCTTGTCACCCTCCCTTCAGATACTGGTACAGTTCTGCCTCCTTTTGTGCTGCCCATCTTCTTCAGCTGTTGTGCTTTAGGAAAGAGCAGTGTGAGTCTGAAAATCTTATTTTCATGGAAGTTGTTAACGACACTGTTTAAGACAACACAGAACTTTCAGCTGAAAAGTATAACCTGCACGAAAAGTATATGCAGAAAATAATTCAGGTGCTGGTCCCTTTCTTTGTTCATGACACCTTTCTTTTGTCTTCAGCAGCAAGAACAGTCTGCAGTGTGAAGTTTTCCTTTGTTTGTGGCTGCCTTTGGTACTATTTTTCTTTCATGTTGCCACACCCAAGAAGAACAAATCTGCTTGCAAGGAAAGGAGGGAAATAGACTGGATGTTTTTGGTTTTAAGCTAACTCTTTTCAGAAGTCCAGGTACCATAAACATTCCAATTTTAGGATTAAATCTGACTTGATTTTATCTCATTAAAAGGTTCAGTCAATTGATTTGGGGTGTCTTCTTCTGTACTTGCTTTAGAGGTATTTTCTCAACAGATGGACATGACACTTTTCCATTTTATCTGGTGTTTCTCATGAAGACTGTAGTAATATGATCAATTGTCACTAGAAATAACTTTGAATTTTCTCATTACTGCAAGACATTAAGATGTCAGGGTATGATTTACTAAGGCAAGTGACTTTTATGTCATCTATTTTTCAGAAATCCTGTGACTAGTTTAAATTTCCATTTCCCTGGCGTTGTATCTATGTGTGTAGCGAAACAAAGAAAGAATTGACTAACACACTGAAAGCATTAAGCATCTGAATCTGCCCTGCTAGACAAATACAACAGCAGCACAGTGCACCACATGAAACCAAAGCAACCACCTGGAAGAGACAGAGAGAAGAGCTCAGGCTATTAGCACAATCTTTGAAACCATTTTGTCAGCAAAATACTTTTCTTTAGTTTGACTGCAAAGATAAGGAGTGACATGAAAGTGAAAAAAATTGAATATCCAGACACCTTAAAAGTCTGAAAATATGCAATGTATTTCTTCTGGTCTTTTGCATCTGATATAACTTTTGTTGACTTCCTGGCAAGAGGACTTTCTCATTGATTATTAAAAGTGCAGTGAATGGCTATGTAAGAGTCAAACCATACCCATGGGTTAGCACACACCATACATCCATTCCTCTGGAGTGGCTGCACTGCAGATTCCTCATGTTGCTGTTTGCTGGTGGAGGGCTCTGACAGGTGAAGCTGATGGTGACTGGTGTGCCTACCACACCAGGTGCATGATATTTAACTGAGTTCACACAGGTAAAATGCAGTGGTGTGGTAGGAGTCAGGTGGGATTGGTGCTGTTCATATCCAGAAATGACTCTGAGGAGAAAAAGTTTAAATGAGCGAGTTATTTCTTGTTTTAAGCTCAGAGCTCAATAGCTGCAAAATCTCTTGCTGATTTGCAAACCAAGGACAGTCTGTTGCCTGACAGTCTGGTGTGTTCCCATGGGCACCTCCTTCAGCATCACACCATGAAGCAGTTCCTCTTGGCTGCCTGGAAGAGGCATCCCTCCTGTCTGGGCATGTGTGGAGAGCTGCTCTGCCAGTGGCAGTGCTGGCTGTCCCTTCTGGAAGGGGACGTGGTGGTTTCAGTCGCTGGGCAAGACAGAGGTGGCTGTGGCAGAATAAAGAGAAGAGTGTTGTTCCTGGCACCCAAAGGTATTTATCAGGGGGGTTTCATTCAAGAAAGAGGAGGGGCACTGGTGTGTGGTGGGATGTGGCACCCATCTGAAACCGATAAACAGAATAACAGGTTTTCTGTTCAGGGTCACTTTCAGAAAGAGGAGCTCAAGTGCTGTTAGGTTTCTGTGACTATTTAGCAACTAACTCGGCAATGAATTTTCATATCTACCTCTGTAATACTTGCATATCTGCTTTATTTTACCAGTTCAAAGAGTTTAAGTCCAAAACCATAGGCAGCACCTTTACAACCTGAGCAAAGCATTATTTAAAATCATTTAACAGTTTCCTAGTGAGTGTTTTAAAAACAGACTTACAGCATTTAGGATTAATAGGCAAGCTAACTTTGTCACCCAGATATAAAGCAACTATAATAGCACAGAAACCTCCTGGAACACAGAACGTTGTACCCTTAATTGGGTTGCAGGTGTACCTCAATGACTGATGGATTGCTCTGGATGCTGCTTGCATAGCAAGTTTCCCCTACAGCTAGTGGAGGAAATGGCTTTCTGTCCCTAGTCTCTGTTTTGGTGAGACTGCACAGCTACCTGTGCAAAGAGACATATACACCAAGGTGGAATTAGTAACTGAATGATGAAAGGATACTCCACGGTGCAGTGTATCCAGAAGAAAAGCTGGATGAGATCTTTACTCTCTGACAAGTAGGCAGTGTTAGCAATTGGTACAAATAAATGTTTCCTTCTGAAACAAAAGTGGACATGAAGGGCACTTTCAGGTTTCTTCTCTCCATCACATTCTCACCCAGGAATGAGGATTGCAGGGTTTGTCATGGAGCAACACCTACTGCACAGCATGGAGAGAGAACATTTGTGGCTTACTTGGAGCTGCCCAAATTGACCTGCCAAAAGAGCACCTGGGATAGTGAATATCTTAATATGTTTCACTTGCTTTTTATTTCCTCCCTGACACTTAGCTTTTTACACATAAATACCACAGAGAAAATAAAAGCTCTCTCTTTACATAATTTTAGTGTTAACATGGCCCTGAACAATTATTTTGTAATGTACATTTTAAAGTATTTAAACAGTCTGAAATACTGCGATACTTTGATGACTCTCTGGATATATTTAGTTTGCCCGAAATACGGCCAAATTAACAATTTAGACATATTTGGGGGAAAAATCAGCTATTTAAAGAGAATTAGAGTGTTATCATAGTTAAATATGGAAGAGTCGTGCAGAATATCAAAGCAGTACATAGGCTTTATATATTGTTCATGAGGAGCTTTGTGTTCTGTAAAAATGCAGGACAGTGAGTCAGTCACCTACAGAAGTTAATGGGAAATACTGCTCTTGGATAGGACATAATTAATGTATAGCCTTTTCTTCCCCTTACACCCTTGAAATATCCCACAGAGGTTGGGTGAAAGTCTCTCCTTTTTTAAAACCAGCGAGGAATTAGGACTATATTGTGAAACACTGGTGTGGGTGCTCTTTTTGTATGGTCTCTGGCTGATAAGGACACTCAGGATGCTGTTCAGCATTCTTTATCTGAGAGGATTTGAACTGAAACCTCCCAGGGGAGTGCCCTAATTAGCACCCTGTGGGCTAGGCTGAGGTTTCACACACTCATTACCTTTTGGTGGAGCTGCTCTGACATCTGTCAGATTTTATGTTTACAGAATTTACGTTTAAGCACCTGTACATGTCCTGACCATCAGGCCAGATGGTTGAGGTGTGAGACTGCTGCCTCATATCAAGGTATGTAGGGGATTATTCTGCTGGAAAGTTTGGGTTGCCTGGCTTCACAGTGTCATTAGGGCTAGGGGTGGTTTTTGAGGTTATAAATCAGGCACCTAATTGATAATATTAGATGCCCAAATCTCTTTTAATTCCCCAGGGGACATATTCTTGAGGTTTTCCCAAGAAAGACCTTCTTTTTCAGCTGAGTAAGAAAATTATGCAGAGAAACATTACCTACAGGCTCATTATAAAGTCCTGACTGTGCAGTATAGATGCAGCTGCTTGCAATTCATCATCTAACTTTCCTGAAATTCTGTTGGTGGGTGGCTTTAATAGACACATTTCTGCCAGTAGAGGTACCACTGCTTGTATTTATGTGCAGTATTTAAAAATACATATGTAGCTGCATAAAGCACACAGGGTCTATGTCTGTTATGCTTTGTTTGGGGTTTTTTTTTTTTGGGTTGGTTTGTTGTTGGCTTTTTGTTGGTTGGTTGGGTTTTTCTAATCTAAAAAACTGCATAAAATGGCACATTTTTGTCCACTTCCAAAACGAAGCTCTAATTTTGTGGTCTACATGGAAAACCTAATTGGTATCAGTGTGATGCTACCAAGGCCTGGCTGTGTTTAAGTCCATCTTCCCTCACTATTGTCCTTATGCATGATACACATTCTGTTTATTCTAGTTGAGGTGAGCAAAGCCTTCCAGTCAGCCTTATACTAAGGTGCTTTTTTGATTAGAATGGACTAATCAGATGACAAAAAAAATTATTGTACTGATACACCCTTGTGAACCAGTGGCTGGTTTTGAAATCTGAAAAAGTAATTCATTAATTATTACATTATTTTGGTAATAATTTGTTAAGAACTTTTCTGCTGAATGATAGCACTTAAAAATGAGATATAATTCCTATCTTTGCCTCTGTGACTTAGAGGACTTGTGAAAACTCCCATGCTATGCTTCAAAATGGTTTCTCTCTGCATGTGCTGAACCAAGAGACTCCGCTGCTCAGTCAGTTGAAAGTAATGTGGAGAGAAACGCCATTCTTTTTCTTACAGTAAGTCTGAGCCTTTGACTATAGTAGTAGATTCTCCACATGATGAGCTAAATCCTTGTTTTGGTTAGTTATGAAAGAGGAAGTGCTTGTGGATGCAAAATTGGGCGTATTTTTCTGTTTAGAATTAAGCTATGCTCGTTCCCCTTGCAGCTCTTGCTCATCTAGCACACCCACAAGAGAAGTGGAGGGCAATGACAAATAACTTACATGTGCAAGCTTCCTTTTTTCTTTTAGTGCAATGCACAGTGTACAAACTGGAGCTTCAGAGAGCTTGACTGATAAAGGACTTCATCTTGACCAGAAAAGAACCATTTGGTGATGAAGCTAGAAAATATTCTTATTGTTCATGGCCTTTCACTTCCACATTTAATTTAAAACAAGAAAAAAAAAAAAAAAAAGAAATTGCCAATTATCTTTGGATGAAGCGTTTTCAGTATAGATTACGACTTACTCAGAAATCAACCCCAAACTTAATTTCTGTGATTAATCTTTTATGGATTTTCTTTTGTTATTCAATGCAACTGGCTAATGATTAATACCACCTGGGAGAAGGAGATTATGCAACACTAGAGTGGCATGGTGTCCACACACACTAGGTCTATGTTAATTCACCATGCAGCTGTCCAGAAAAAAGCCAACCCAGCAAAAAGGCATATGGGTATGTATGTGGAAGGGAGGAGGGGAGTAATGACAATTGTTTTGATGAGAAATAAAGCAAACCTTTTGACATCTAGGTATGCTTCTCCTGGGTAGGCAACCACAACACAGCAAGATGTCATCAGTGGTTTCTTGGTATGGAGGAGCATTTACACTCTCCAAATACCTGCAACATTTGTTTTTACACTGTGTAACAAGCATCTTACAAGCATCTTACCCCACAACTTTCCTACAAAAGAAAAACACAATTCAGCCACAACTTCTACAGTAGCCAACGTACAATAAGCAATAAGCATTGTATAGCATTTCTATTGTGAGGAAAACCACTTATTGTCACGCAGCCTTAGTTTTAAAATCTCAGAACAGATGGCCATACTTCGAAATCATGAGTATTCTCCACAGACAAAGGGCTTTTGTCCAAATGGATCTGAGTGCAGAATCAGGGCCTATATATATGGAAATACAGACTTGTACAATATTACACAACAGGGTCTGTGGATACACAGGGAGTGTAAGAACAGAACGCAGCGCCACAGTCTAGGTGACAGTGTAAATGCCTTGAAGACTGTGCAAAGCTTATTTTTGTTCCAATATAAAGTCTCTTCATCCAGGGAAGTCTTACTGTGAGCTAAAAATTAGGGAAGAAGTCTTGCTGAGGAATTTTCTCCTCTCAAAACCCGTTCAATTATGCCAGGATTTGACTTACAAAATTAAGTCTATAGCAATTATGAAGAATAAAAGGGAATCTTGAGGTTATAAATATGAAGGTTTTATGCAAAAATGAATACCATTGTTTTTCACACTCATTTATTCTGGACTTCAGTCTCTTGAGGGGAAATGATATAAAGCCCTTAGGTGATTTTTTTGTTGTTATCACCTTTTCATTTGGATCAAAGAAGTCATTATTCACCACAAATGTCAAGTTTTGCTCAGTGTGGTTTTCCCAGCTTTATTGGGGAATTAGAAATTACCTTGATTTTTAAATTTACATAGAAAACTGCCCAGATGTTTGGTGGGGTTTTGTTTGTTTGCTTGTGTTCCGTTGTATAGCAGGGCTCATGAAGGACATGTGAAGGAAATATTCGGAAAGTAGAGGGAATAGGAATTGGTGAATAACAACGGGGGACAAACCAAGCTGACCAAATTGTGACTTTCTGTTGTCTCTTAAACATATCATAAACCAGTGATATTTTGGGAGAACAGCCCCTACCACTGATCCTGCTTTAAAATTTCTAGGTAAAAACACATAAAAATTACTGGATCTGTGGTTCTTGTTAAATTAGTAACCAACATCAAAATGAAAGGGGAAAGTGTGACTAAAAAATGTTTGAAGGTATTATAGGGCAAACATCTTCTGATAGATGAAGAAAAGAAATAAGTTGTCTTGTCTGTAAGGTTTAAGTTGTAGAACTGCAAGAGACAAAATGAAAAGTCAGTTTAAAGATTTAGACAACTTCACAAAGTGTTCCCAAAGAGTAGGCTATATGTTTGTTTCTATTCTTACCAAGAAAATCATATAAATACCTGACAACATTTTTGTCACGTTCATAATTCTGTGAACTCCATGTGTGCTTCAAATATTGGCTTTGTGAATGTGATATGTGAATTTGGGATGAACTTCTGATTTGTGATTCAGTTGAAGAAAAAAAGATGTGCCATGAACGACAATGAATTTAACTTTATTTTTGTCATTCTTCATCACCACCAGTCCAGCACCATCAACACAACTTCTTATGTCTCACTTGCAGTCTCTTGTAGCCTATGCAGTCAGACCTGGCCAAGCTTGTGACTATTTCCAAATGATACTGTAGAGCATAACAAACATTTTGCAGAAAAGTTCATAGGCAGTGAAAGGAAGACAGTGAACATTTATAGTTATTTTTACAGCACAGAGAACAATGTTCATACTTTTGGGAAATTACTGGAATAATCTGTTATGATCTTCCAATAGAACAGCATTTTGCCGAGATTTAATACTTTGTCAAAATAACTGAAGTACTTTCTTGTCCCATGGAAAATGTCTGAGAATTTGCTGCTTTTTAGCGATGACAATCTAAATAGGATCTGCTAGTTTTATTTCAGGAACACAGTCCTTAAAATGTCAATTCACAAGATGTCTTATTGAAAAAAAATGAATAAAAATGAGTATGGGATACAAGTTAGTGGGTATTCAGCATCAGGCAGTTAATTTGATTGAAAGCTATTAATATTATCTCATTAGGAGCATTAGAAGAAACAACTCCCATTATTAGACTTCTAGTGTTTCAAAAGGACTATGGCTAGGCAAGAGACACTCTTTTCCACTCCTTCATTTATTAAAATCTTCACTGAATACCTATTTCTATATTTAGGTGATGATATCACAGCTCATTACCAGTGAACAAATTAGTTTGAATCAGAATCCAATCTACCTGTCGTTCAAGGGAATAGCGTGCATGGGAAGTGTTCTCCATGGTGCTCTGCAAGGGATCACCTGCATTTTTGCTCACTGGAACAAGTCAGTAAGGGACAGGAAAGCACCAGTGATGTACTGGTTTTTTTTCCTCTGACCTGGGATGTGAACATTTTGAATGGACAAAGTGTTGCTTTTTTTTCATTAGTGTGAACTTTTTCTCTTCAAACTCTCTCCGTTAACATTTTGTGGATCAATCAAATCCTTTTTCAGAGCAAATGTTTTAGTCCTATTTGGGGAATCTTTAATTAATGCTAACCAGCAGAGGTAAAGACATGGCTATAGGTGCTGTTACCAAGCTGTAGGAAGTTTGATCAGCCTAGAACTGAGGTTGTTAAAAAGTAGGAGACCTAAATTCATTGAGCCCAGGCTTGGGGCACTGACACTTCAGCAGCTCCAGCACTGGGGCCACTTGTCATTGCTAAGAGAGTTATTTCCTTTCCTCTGTGCCCCAGTAAATCTGTTATTACCCCACACCATGTAGGAAAGCTGTAAGCAGGGGGTCTTGGGAGAGATCATGGAGCCTGATGGCTGGGGCCTACCAGCAGCAGCAGATACGGGTCTAAGTAGAAGAGCAAAATAAACTTTTGTTCCTTCCATTTCCTCCATGATCATCCCATCCACAGTACTACTAAAACTGTGTCCCAGGCCTCCTGGCTTTCACAGGGAATGTGAATGTGAATGTATGTGTGTGTGAGAGAGAGAGAGAGAGAGAGAAATCTAGTAGAAACATTTTGATGGATTTGACCCAGTTTTGCGACTATTTTTCAGGTCAGCTGAACTTGTTCTTTTTTGATGAATAAATCATTTGTATACATTCTTCTGCTCTGCTCTAATGGGGTGAACAATTGATGGTGGTGAGGTGATGTATAACATCCATCCATCTTACTAGATGGTCACAATAACTGAGCTAAGTAGTTAATTAAGGTAGATGTGCCCCAGCAGTGCATCCACTTCAACCAGTACAGCTTCACCCCTGAGCAAAGGGGAATGAAGGAATAGTTGAGGGCTGCTGAATGTTTTGGAGCTTTTGAAGGTTACTTCAAGAGTGAGTGAACATCTTGACCAAGATTTTCCCAGTCTAAGCCAGCTGTCAGATATCATACCACAGAAAATACTCAGAGGTCCAACTTTTCCTGAGCAATTGATTATTTGCAGTCAAAGGAAATTTCTCTTTGAAATGGTGCTTCTCTCTTAATTGATGAAAATAAAAAAGTATTTTAGTCGTGCAGTGAGTAAGATACTTGCTAAAAGTTGACCACAATTTAAACATTTTGTTCTTTGGGTAAGTCACTGTGCATTGCAGATCATCTCAATTGAGTAACAGATCTCCTTTTCTGAGTTTTTGTATTTCTTTTGCCTTGAAGTTTTGGAATGAAAAAATCCTGGGGGACAAAAATGCCGAAAAATGATGATTTTTTTTTTCACTTAGTTCCAAGTAACTGCAGCTGGATTAGGGTCTTAGTCAAAACCTGAGACAAAAACAAAAGAAAAACTGGAAAGTAGGCACAATCAGTGTTGGGTTTTTTTTTTAACAGGCTATTATTTAAAGTGAATGTGTGTTGTAATTGACAATTACATCTTACATATCCACAAACTTGAAATTGTTATGAAGATGTTTAGGCCTTATCACACCTTAATTTTCCTTTTTACAGTTACAATGTAATGATGCATATCATGCAGTGATGAACAATGCAGATGGATCAGTGTAAAAATTGATGAACTAGTATTGTGAGAACACAGTGGGGTTTTCATGACAAGGAAGTTATGAAACTATCATGATAAAGATGACTTATCAATTTATTAGTTTTTTGCAAGTGCTGTCTGTCAGGTAATGTCTTGTCAAAATAGACTTGTAAAATGAAAATAACAACAACAGCAATCTTGGCAATAAGAATTCTCTTAGAAGGGTAAAGGTATTTTGTTGACTAACCCAGCAGACTACCCATATTGTACTGGAATGCTCTTGGTTCATGCCCCTTCTTTGCCAAGGAGGGATTAAGCTAGCTGCTCAAAACAAAAGAAATGTCCATTTGAATCTTGAGTTCCATATCTCTTTGAGTTTGATTAATTTGCTCCTGTAGTAAAAAACGTTGATTTTTCATGTTCTCCTATCATGAAAATGTAAATGTGCTTTAGGCCCAAATCTTAATGCAGGATATTTTCAGGCCATGCAGAAAGAAAAAAATGACAATAAATTTTGATATCAATATCACTGATGTTGTGTTTCATGATCTTTTATATTAGTATTTAATTTGCATCCAGAGGTCTTATTTAAGGACAGCACTGTGGAAAGCACAGTATGAACACATGGCACTGCCCAAAAAGAGGTTATTATCTAAATAAAAATGTCAATAAAGAATGAAATGACTAGCCATAGGCCAGCTACCAGGGTTTTTGATTTCCATTTGTGTACTCTGACTCACATCACCTTTTGCAGCACACACCTCATATCTGCTCTGACTAATTTCTTCTGGGGAGGCAGGGGTAGCGTGAAATCATCTGTGCGTTGCACGAGTGATCCAGCCGTGGCTCATTTCTCTGATTTCCCTGAAAACAATTTCGATGTGATTACCCAAGCATGTAAAATGGTCAATAAGTAGAACATAGAAAATGTAGTTTCAGATACCAAATTCAGTTGTTCCAGTGATTATGAATAAACTTCTGAGTGAAATGAAATTATTTAGGTCTCTCTTGAGAACAGACCCAAAGTGAAACAATTAGCAGCATTCCAGAGAATGCAGAATTTGGAACATGTGAAGAATGGGAATTAGTTGTTGATGTTCCAGGAGAAATTGCTCCCAGGGACCCCGTATCTCTTAAATCAGCTAGAAGACCATCTGCTCCAAAAGATTTATCAATTACTATATTTCTGTTTAAAGCAGTTTAAAGTACACAGTTTTACTTCTCTATGTCTCCTTTCTGTTGAAAAGCTTTATAGCTTTCATGAAAGTTTTTAATGAAAAACTTTCATGATGAACATCCAGCTGAAATGTGACTTGATGTAAGCGTCATCACCCACCCAGATGCAGGCTTCATTTATAATGATTCCAAAATCTGTAGTGTCTGAAACAAAGAGTGTATAAAATTTATAACTGTTGTGAACTAAAAAATTACCTCATTCCTTTTGCATTTTGTCTTGTGTTAGGCAGTAGTGCAAGGAAAACAGGGCCAGCTTCTTGATTGGCCACCTGACTTATAATTCTTAAATACACAGGAAAGTCTATGTTTTCAAGCATCTGCTATTAAAATAATCTTGGAAACTTTTCCACAAAAGTTCTGCCCCAAAATGATTTCAGCCCACAGTTATAAGATTTATACAGTCTTAAAAATTAACTTAAGCTGGGCTCCTGGCCTCTTGTCAGTATTGAATATTGTAGGTCATATAACTGGATTATGCAGGACATCTTTACATCCTACCACTAGGTCTCAGGGAACTAGGGGATTGGGCAATAATGAAAGCACAGTCCTAAAAGTATTTATTACATAAAACACATATTTTATATATATAGATCTGTTGTTTCTGGATACAATTGTTACATCAAAATCTTTGCTATAAACACTTCATGTTTAGGATATTTCTCTTTCATCAAAGTTTTTGTGCTTGATCTCACTTCTTGGTTTAGCAGAACAGCAAAGGCATGTGTCCCTCCATACTGCTTGGGGCTGGGCTCTGGACTGCACCAGGAAATCCAGAGCCATCTGTCCTGGCACTTGGATGATTTCATCCCAACCCATGTTGCTGGTTGTTTGTTTTCTGTTACAAAAACATTTCTATTTATTAGGAAATGCGTGTTAGACACTTTGACACTAGAATTTGGCGCATGTCTTTGGGTTAACTTGGCCAAAATGATTTATAGCTGTTTGTTCATGACCAGCATCCATTAGTGGAAAACGCTGTCCACGTGAAATCCCATGGGAGAGGAGCACAGTGGGGCATTGTTAGGAGCTATCTGCACAGCCAGCACCCCAGCCACCACTGAGTGCAGGCACAATTACCTGACGACCTTGCTCTGGCCATGCAACCATACAGTTAGCGACCTTTTAAATTCTCTTCCTATTCTTATTTTGCCTTCCTGAGTTTTCAGAGATGGATAGAATTCAGTCAGCAGCACTGAATAGCTGCTCTGCAGAAGGAGTGAGCCAAATTATGGTCTGCAATCTGATGCTGTTCCAGCGATTAGCACCTGATCCTCGTGTAGTCCTATTAAAACTTCCTAATGTAGTAAGCATGAGTAAGCATATCATTATCCAATCCTGGCTGAACATGCACCCTTCACATCTGATGGCATCTCTCATTTATTACAAATGAATGCTTCCTCCTGTAGATTAAATATGAGATGAGGGAGGGAGGGAAAGGGGCACTAAATGGTCTTCCCCATGGTAGGCTGAAGAGAATGATTGGATCATAGCCTCTTTATCCTGTGGTAAAGTACTTTGTAAATAATATAGGAGCTAAAGTATGCTACAGGAAATTGGGGAGTTAAGAATGAAAATGGACCTCCTGAATAGATGCACATTACAGTAAGCACTGACTGCCAATTTTGGGACAAGCTAGGTCATGACTGCCTTTATACTGTCACTGTTTCATGACTAGGGAAAAGATTCCAGCAACACTGGGATTCATTCAGTGTCTTATAATGGAGTTTTCTCCAGTAAAATTGTGAAAGCAAGTGGGCTGATGCCTTGCCTACATCAATGGGAAACTTCTGATGTGGCAGGGCACTTTACATCAAGGATTATAAGCCTGTTGGGATAGCTACTGGGCCTTGGAAATAAACAGGCACAAGGAAAACACTGGCACCACCGTTTTTAGTTCTATGTTTTTAGTTCTATGACTAATTTTTAGTTCCATATGAAAATATAGATAGTAAGGTCCATCCTCTGTAAAATTCGGTAATTTATGAAAGTTGTGGGTTTGGGATTTTGTTTTGGTTTTCATTTTTGTTGTTGTTGTTGTTGTTGTTTTTTGGGGTTTGTTTGTTGGGGATTTTTGGTGGGTTTTTTTGGTTTTTGGGGTTTTTTTTTTTGGTGGTGGTAGTGGTGGTGTGGTTTTTGTTGGTTGGTTTGTTGGTTCATTGGGTTTTGGGTTTTTGGGTTCTTAAACTTGTTTGGGAATTTCTTAGCCAAAAAAATTACTTTGATCCCAACACCTTTAACCCTCTTCTATGTGTAACTCCCCTGCTAATCAATACTAAGCTGCTTTCCAATTAACTTACCGGAGCTACAGAGGTATTTTGAAACCATGGTACATGTGGTTTTACCTAAGACAGAGTTCACAACCAGACTTAAAAGATTTAACAGAAAAGGGTGTGTCAAGGAAGAAACAAAAAAAACTAACCTTCTATTGACCTTCTCTCCTGGGCAAAGCTTTCATGCCATAACACTGGCCAGCTTACCTTCTATTCAGACATTTCTGTAAGTATTAAAACATATCTGTGCATAATAATGCAGAAATATTTTAATAAGGAAAACAATTTGGAAGTTTAGTAAAGAGAACTACTTAAATATCTGCAAAAAATATCTATATTTCAATTTTTTCCTACAGTTCCATTATATTTAAGAAAGTGCGCTGTACTGGAAAAAAAATTTATAACCTTTTTTTATGTCTTTAGCCTCAGTTCAAGTAAGTATATTTATAGTTATAGTTATATTTTTATATATATGGTAGTTTCTTAACTGATAAAGTCTCTCTCACCTGTGGTCTAATACAATAAGAAATGCATGCACATGAATGCCAAAATATTTTTTTTCTATACTGTGGTCAAAGAAGTCCTCTCTATATCATATTATATAGTTTCAGCATCTGTTTTTGATGTCTGAAAACGTTCTTTTCTCCAATGTCTGTCTCTTCCCTTGCTCTCTCCTCACGCCTGAAAATAAGCATTGACAATAATTCATCTTGGTGTTCATTTTAAAAGCAACAGATTTTTTTTTTCTTTTTTGGCTTCATAGAACAAAGTTTAATTAAAAAGAGAAAAAAAACCCCAGTTTTGAAACTACACAGTAAATACTTGGTGCACACAATAAATACCTCTCGTGTGCACGAAAAAGGGAGAGAACAACTGGAATGGTTTCAAAAGGCCACCACATGAATAAAAGTGTCATCAAGAAACAGCAAATCACTTTGAGTACATTACGGGAATACTTCACCTTTCTCAGAAACACTAAGCATAGGCCATTTTCAAGAACCTCACCAGAACTTGTTGTTAATCTTAATTAGGTGCCTTAGCCTACTTGCTAGGAAGATGGAGTCTTCAGAAATGTTTGCAACTGATGGCAATCACAAAACAGGAACAACTTGCACATGAATGCTTTATAGCCTTGCAGTGTGAAAGGCTCTGGGACTTTCAGTGGAAGATTAGTCTTTATTTTCAAATAATCTCGAGAAAGCTGTTATTGCTATTATTACATACACTTGCTGACTATGTGACAGCATAAAAATTGCATGGGAGTTTTATGGTATGTTGTGGCAGAAAACATAATTTTCAGCACAATGGATGAACAGTGTGTGTATCCTATTACTTTGGTATGCAATTAATAGAAAACCTTGTGCTGTGTGTTTGATTTAGTGAGTTGTAATGCTTTGGAGCAGATAACTGGCTCACGAAGCCTTGCCCATGAAGTCCTGCTAGAAGCAGGTGCAGTGGTAAATCTCACTTTTGTCAATGAAACCTATTTAGGGGGAAAGATTTATGTTAAACTGCGTTGTGCTTGTAGCCCTTCTCAAAACTATAACCAGGTTTCTGTTGTTACCTGCTTTTCACACTGGAGTAGCTGTTGCTATCATAACCCCCCCATTCCTGCCCCTTCCCCTCTGCTGTCTATTGTCTGTTTCCACACTCCTCCCTGCTTTATAATCGCTCACTCACACTCATTTATCACTGGCTTACTCTATCCTGCCTACACTATCTCCCATTTTTGTCATGGTGCACTGGTACATTACAAATACAATTAAACCTTTTACGATACCGCAGCTTTTGGCTAATGCATCCCAGCTTCAAGGTTGAAAGATTTCTGATATTACCACTGATATCAGTTCTTTCCCATTTATCGGCACTGTCCGGACTAATGCAGAAGTGTTGCATTAATTAAAGGAAGCATCCAGTAATGCTGCTGTTTTTGCCAGTCTGACACTGAATTGGAGCTTGATGCCTGCTCATGTTTTAAGAGCCATTCATCACACATGTCATCCCAAAGCAGCCAGCTGTCTGAGAAAAGCCTCATTTGCATTTCATCAGCTACACTCTCCCTCTTCTCCCTACCTTTTGTATGGAGCTTTGGCTTTTTTTAAAAGAGCATAGTCTTCAAAAGCAGCTTAGCTAAAATTAGTATTCCATTTAGAAAGATGATTTCCTTTAGTTCAGAGGTCTTAGAATTGATCTGAGTGGGGAAAAAGTGTCATACAAACATAGCCATGCAATCTGTCTGTATAAAGAAATTAATGCATTATGGGAGAAGACAAAGATTTTTATGATGAATGGACTACACGTCTATTAGTTCTGTACATTAAGCTGTTAGAATTAATAAAACATTTCATTTATTTTGAAAGTTTCTCAAAGGGCATGGGATTTTAAAATCACAGCAGCTCTGAATGATTCTGCATTACGTATTTTGATTTCCTTTATTGTTAGACTGAAATTGTCTGTGTCAGGTTATATTGAAGCCATTTTAGGAGTCCAAGGAACATGTGAAACTCTCTCAGTGTGCTCAAACCAGCTGGAGAAAAGAGAAAAAAAATGAAATTATATGCTCACACTTTCATTCAGTGCCTGACTTGATGAACTAATTTTTTGCTTTTGTTGCCTTACTGAATAGTGCAGAATCTGTAAGCAAACATATCTACCATATAGCAAAATGGCCAAAATGAAAGTCTGTCTGAAAATGTCTTTATATTTTAAACACAAATGTTGTGTACATACAGATACACGTGTATGGTTATGTGTCTTAACTTTAATTTTTGTGCGCTGTCAGGACTTTTTTAGGGAAAAAAAGCCCAGTTCAAATTTCGCTCCTATGTCCCTTTAACTAAACAGCAATTGTACAGAGAGGCTGTAGTTCAACACTGTGTAGCTCCCAGTTTAAAAGTAAGGGTATACTTGTTTCTGAGCTGTTTAAGATTTCCAGATATTTTTTTTCCTTTTCAGAAGCACTGAATATCTATTCTTCCACCCAGCAGAGGAGATGCATCGTCCACAACCGTTGTGATTGAAGTTGTTATCTGTCACCAGCGGAGACAGACAGGGCTGTGTATGTACAATAGGTGTCTACAACTGAATCTAACTGGGGGGTTGGAACTAGATGATATTTGAGGTCCCTTCCAACCCAAACCATTCTGTGATTCTGTAATTCTAGGGGCAGGTGCTTTAGGGAGTGCTGGGCTGTGAGATGTGCCTTCCAGTTTGTCTGTCCAGAATGTACCTCCAGTCAAAACTAGCATACTAGAGGGGTATCTCAGTTCACCTGGATCTTACTCGGACTGCCTCTGGAAATGGCTGGTGTATGCATTTGGAAAGATCCTGAAGTTTTTACATAACTTGGACTACATGCTTAACTGTTAAAGAACTCAAGATTCATTGTGTGTTGTGTATGTTTTATGCTGAGTTATTGGTCAAAAACCCAATGCTTACCTGAATCGAGGTTAATATTAGCCAATAAATCCCTAACTTTATGTGTATATACTTAAGCCCTGGTCATCTTAATAAGGTTTAGGAAGTGTTTTGCTACGTAGGCTGTATGGTTGAACTGTTAAAAAGAAAATGTGTGTTTGAATTGGCAATACAAACGTCACTTTTATTTATTCGGATTTTTCTTATTTTAGCTGCCCCACTTGACACTGAATTTTAAATAGTTGTTTTTAAATCCTAGCAAAACTTTCCATAAGTCAATGTCCAATCCCAGCAGAAGTAAAGGAAGATAAACATCTCAGAAGTCTGACTTGTAATAGTAATTGTGGAAGGGATCCGCAGTTCAGAGCAGCTTTGTGGTGGGGTTCTCTGTGCTTTCTTGGTCATAGAGCAAATACAGGATAGGGCATCTTGCTTCTCTCTTCTCCACAAACATGGCTTATTTAATTCTGTCTCCATTCTGACCAGTCAAGCACTGGGACCACCCGCAGGGAGCCAGAGAAGAGACTGGTAATTAAGTGAGCTGTAGAGGATGGAAGGTGTGGAAACAGCCAGGAGCCCTTGCCATTTCTTCTTTCCAGAAGTTCCAGAGTCAGAAGGTTGTGATCCTAGGTGCTGTCTCCTTTTCAGAGCTATGTTTATCATGCATTTAAGCAGAGGGTTGCAGCAGGGACATAGCTGTGTATGGAGATAATTTAGCTGTGTGCTTTGTCAGCCATGGGAAAAGATCTCCACCTCAGAGTCAGGTGAGCACTGGATTCCATCTCTGTTCCAAGCTATAACAGCTTATTGTGCATGAGGTATGGGAATATTGTGCCTGTAATTCCAGGAGAAATTTCGACAAATTAAAAAAATTAGCAGCAAGAAATGTGTCTATACACAACTACAAGATTTGCTCTGTTTATACTTCAGAGTGAGCAAACCAGAAAGAAACATCAGTCTCACGTATATTTTTTATAGCTTATGATTTCTTTAAAGGATCATTTATCATTTTTAGTCAATAGGAAAAGGGACCCTCAGAGATATAATTTTTCTATGATACATTTGGTTGCAGCCACTCCCTGTCCTATTCTTTCTTTTGTACAGTACCACAGCTGTTCTTTGTGTGACACTGTAGCTGCTCCTGCTATTTCTACCACAGGCCTGGAAAAACAGCAATAGTTGGCTTAGTTTTTGTACATGGTTAAAATTTAATACATTTGTATCTGTTATTCCTTATATAGCTTCTCCACAAAGTTATTTAATATCACATTTGGGAGTGTGAAGGGCAAAAACTTGAACATGCACTATAATACTTTAATGTTTCTTGTAAATTTTCAAATGACTGTCTTTTAAGTAGTATAGAGATAAAGATTTTCAAATAAAATTGATTTCTGTTTCCTGGTTTTAGCATATTACGGACTATCTCACCAATATCTTTAAACTAACCATGTGTACATCTTTATTGTAAAATAGTAAAAAGCATCATAGTGTCATCTTTGGGTTTTGACACCTGCTGTGAATTTAGAGCTTTTTCTGATTTTTTTTAATCCAGTCATCTCACTGGGTTAATCACTTATCTATCCCCCAAATTATACAACTTCTCCTTTGCTCTGATGTGCACTTAATTTGCTTTACACTTTACAGATTATTTTCTGCTAATGTGATTAGTGGGGTTTTTTTAGGGATTATTACTGAAATCAGATCTGCTTTTAAATTCTTTAAAAGTTGTCATCTCTCTTTTGTCCAATTTATCAGATACACATTTATAGAACCTTTTTTTTTTTTCAATCTTGGAGCAAAATATATATACACACAAGCTTATCTCTATTTCCAGCTGGAAAATGGGAATTATTTGTAAAAGTAATTAAGAAGGATTGATCCCTAATCAAATTAAAATACTTAGAAGCCGTATTCTGTGAACCCAATTGTCATTTAAATAGCGTCTGAATTGGTACCTGAATAGACTAATAGTTCTGAAGGCAAAGAAATGATTTTGGTCCTTTATAAAGCAATGACTTGTAGGCCTGAGCAAATACGTGACAGCAGCAGCATCGTACATGAAGAGTTTCCAGTCCATGTGCAGACAAAGCGTAGGGGATTAGGCCCTGTCTGAGAGACGGGGTGGAGACAGCCTGGGAGGGAGAAGAATGAGCAGCAACTTCAGGAGCAATGTGTGGGGAAGCCACTTTCCATATAAAAGGCAGTCTGGAGAGGGGAGAGGGGGGTCCAGGGGGAGGATGTCTGGCAGAGACCAGCTGGGGGGACAGTGAAGTGATCTGGACTGGGAGAAGAGGCAGACACAAGGTCATGAGCAGAAGAGAAGAATCAGGAAGAGCCACAGAACTCTCGTGGATGTCCCTGAATGCTGCAGGTTTCAGTGTGAGGTGATGTTTGTCTGGAGTGGGTTCCCACTGTTTAAAAAGACAGTGTTCCCTCCCAAAGAACTGATGCAGGGCAGCAAGGGAAGGCCACGTACTCAGGGTCCCTCTCGTCATAGAGGGGTAAGAGGAAACTGTGGGTTGCCCCTGAAATGAGGAGGAACTGGTCAGAAATGCTCATGTGTTTGCAATCCTAGAGAAATTCACTGTGTTCCTATCCAAGCAAAGTTATAGTGAGGTTTGTGGGGGGAATTTCCCTATTAAAGATGTCAAGAATCAAAAGAATCAAAAGGTGTTGAAATGGCAATGGAAGGAACAGCAGAGAGCGAGGGTGAGCCACAGGCACCCTGGTGTAGCCTGAGGCCTCTGAGATAAAGGAGGGGAAGAGAAGTGTCAAGGTCTGTGCCTGGCACCCAAAAAAGAGCATCAGGGACTTGTGGAAGCACTTCCTGCCTTCACACAGATTTATTTTTTTTCCTCTCTCTTCAGCTTTGCCCATCCTCCATCTCTCTGACTGCTGAGGAATGAGAGTAGCCTGGACACTCGGGCAACACAGGGAAAGTGTGACTGAGGGAGGCTGAGCCGAGGTAAGAAAAGAACCTACACTATGACAAGGTGAACCAGGAAAATACAGCTGCCAGGAATCCTACAATCAGCTCTATCCAGCTGTTTCTTGTGCCCCACCCCGAGGATGCTGTTTGGCCCAAATCTGCAAGCTCTTTGTACGTCGCTGTGCTTACCAGCTTCTCACTTCCACCCTTCTGCTGTCTTTCTCTCCTTGTATTTCCATAATCGTATTTTTCTGGTTCTCCTTGATATTTATTTTTTTCTGATTCTTCAAAAAGAAGACCATATGAGGCAGAGGTAGATAGAAATACATAAAAAAAGGTTTGCTGATTTTGGCCTAGGTCAATTTCCCTTGGGTATATCCGCTTGTAAGTTTTCTTTCTAAAGAAAACTTTAGATTTCAGATTCCTGATTGTGCAATATGTAAATATAAAAGAGACTGTTGACAAAGAGGATTGGAAAGACTTCATTTATGTGAACAAAAAATTTGTGGATTAAATTGTCTTAAAAGCTTCTGTTTACATTTACATTTCACTCAGAATAAATTTGAGAAATGAAAACTTATATTAAACCATTAGGAATTAAACTACAACTCTGAATAATTGTCATGGAAATTTATTTTCTTCGTAATTACATTTGTTTCAGTAAGAGACACAAAAATAAAAGTTGGAAAAAAACCTCTTTCATTTGACAAAACATAACAGTTGCCATGACTGCTATAGGATAGTGGTCCAGACTGGTTAAAGCTCTGGAAGAGTGAGATAATTTGCAAAGGAAAAAGCATATGCAAATTAGTTGATCAAATCAGTACACTATTTTTCCTGGTGTTTGAAGTGAAAGAAAGAAAGGGCAAGACAAACAGTAGCAGGATGACATAATGTATGTTATTATTGTTAATGTAATTTAATAAATGTAATAAACACGAGGAAAATGAAATCTCCGGCCCTCGCGAGGCTATGGACAGCAGCAATTTCAGCGACAATGCAGTGTGTAGCTGAGATTGTATCTGATGCACAAGCAACTAGGGATGGCATTTATTCCATCTGACTTACATTATCTGCAGTGTTGTCATCTGGACTTCTCTTGCAGGCAACAGAGAGAAAACAGCTCGTGCAGGACAACAGCTCAGGCTGCACGTGGCAGCTTGGTCCTCACAACCCTTGCTGGTTCTCAGTAGAATATTAGTAGCTAGGTTACTTCCAACAACCTGGCAAATGTTAGGTGTTAATTATTATTTGTTAGGCTTTCACACCTTTTTATGTAATGTCCTGAAGGTTTTTCTGGATCTTACTATAAGGAAAACTTTCAGTGAGCAGAAGGCCTATACTCCTGTGACATTTCTATCTGCAATGAGCAAGTCACTACTGAGATTAAGTCCTGTCAGCTTTCATTTTGAAACAAATGCCTACATTTTGTAGATGAAAAAGCATATCTAGATTCCTAAAATTTGCTAAAATCAATTAAAGTTTGGCAATATGCTCAGAAAATGAGATTTTTGGTTTTATCTATACTGGCTCAAAGAGATGGTAGGTATTTATTGAAGTAGCTTTGGCTTGACTGGTATGTGTGCTGAGGTATCTTATTGTGAAATTAAAATTGGTACTGGAGAGCAATCAATGGAGAACAATGAAAATGCCCATTTTGAATAACAGACATGTTGATTTTTTTATCTAGTGTCTGTTTTCCACTCCAGAAGTAGAATATGGCCAAGGAATTTTTATCCTTTTTTTGAAGACTTAAATAGCTACCAGGACATAATTAAATAAATAGTAATACTGTATTAATTTAAAAAACAGTAGACTTCCAGGTCTCCACAACTGGAAAAATGTAGTTGTTGCTATTTGTAATGACAATCCTTCTGTTCCACTGTTTACTCAATATATTGTATCACCTCCTTAAAAAAAGCTCTTTGGAGTGGGACTTAAAATCTCTGGAAAGCATTGTATCTGTACGGGATTCTACAAACAGGATAAGATAATTTCTCATGCTGTATACATGCCAAATGAATTAGCATTACTGACCGAAAAATTTTAATGGCACAAAAGGATGAGGTTCAGTTCTCCCGAGAAAACCCAGGGAAGGAAGTGGCCATCAAGCCAGACTTCATCACAGAACAACTCTCATTAATTTTAAAAATCTGCTGACATTTTGGAATGGTTACAGCAAATGACTTATGAAATGAAAAATTCTTTCCCAACCCAGTGAGCTTTTCAATCAATGTTCTCCATGATGTGCTGTTTGCTAGCTGTCTCAACTCAGCAATCCTAAAAATATTTAGCAATATAAATGTACATTTTAATAGCTTGCTCTGATCTCTCTTTTGATATCTGACTTTCATGATCTGCCTCCATTCATCCACAATCTCTGGTGCCATCAGCCGAAAAGTCACTGTCTCTCCAGGGTTCACCTGAAGGCGTTTGAACTACTCGGCTCCCCCCAGCCCCCACCTCAGCACTGCTCCACATCCCCATCAGTCTCACCAAATTTTTTTTTTTTTTTACTTTTTTTTCTATCTCATGAAAAATATAATAACAGTTTCTTCCTGTGCATACTCCATGCCCTGAGGAGAAGATTAAATTAAATTAAAACTTAAAAGAGGCTTTACCGATGGCTTAAATTTCTAGTTAAACTGCCTAAGCTACAAATAAGTTTTAAGCAGGTTATTGTTCTTTAGCTAAAGCACCGTTACTGTAAGTCTTTGTGGCAGACAGACTAATCACAGCTGAGGGAGAGAGGGTTTGTTTACTGACTGGACACAGTGCTCCTTGCTGACTAACTTTTCCACCTTTTTCTGTCCGTATAACTTGTTGTTTTCTCAGTGGCCAAACACACAAGATCTGGGAAGCCATCAGGTACTGTCACTCTGGGGAAGGAGGGCATTTTGCACCAGGAATTAGCCTATTTGGGGCATATCCTTTACACAATTCACAGGAATCATCAGGGTCATGAAACAAGGTTTCCTACGAGTTTGCTCTGTGTTATTAATAGGTGCTATTGGAGAGGTGTTTGTCTCTCAGCCAAACAATACAGGTGCCTAAAACAGCCTGGTGTAACCCCCAGCATCACAACTGCTGGTTTAGAGGAGCAGCAGGGAAGAGCAAAAGCCCGTGGAGATGCTTTGAACAGGCCTGTGCTGTGCCATGCCGTGTATAAGCCCTGTAGCAAAGCTGGCTGCTTCAGCAGGAATGTCTTTGCCCCTGAATGGCACAGCTCCTCATCCTGGCAGGGAGGGAGGCAGCCTTGCTGGGGTGACAGCCTTGCTGGGGTGACAGCCTTGCTGGGGTGACAGCCCTGCTGGGGTGACAGCCCTGGTGCTTTTTGCTCAGGGAACACACAGAGCAGAGGTGAATACTTCAGATACAAAGGGATATTGGTGAGTGACAGCTTACATTTTCTCTTTGATTCTCTATTTCTTTTTCAGTAGTTTGTCGGGTAAGCTAAGGTTCCCCAAGGCTAACAGTGTCAGGGCCAGTCCTGTTCAATGCCTTTATTGATGATCTGAATGAGGGGGTTGAGTGTTCCCTTCAGTAAGTTCACAGACAACACTAAGTTAGGTGGCAATGTTGATCTGCTGGAGGGTAGGAAGGCTCTGCAGAGGGATCTGGACATGCTGGGTTGATGGACCAAGGCCAGCGGTATAAAGTTCAGCAAGGCCAAGTGCTGGGTCCCACACCTGAGTCCCAACAACCCCAGGCAGCACTTCAGGCTTAGAGAAGACTAGCTGGAAAACTGCCCAGAGGAA
>VXAD01003444.1:3205-74907 GCA_013399195.1 Dicrurus megarhynchus
ATTATAGGCAAATACTTTCAGACTTAAAAACTTTCCACATGCATATTTAAACTTGTTCTGTGCTAAATGAGACTACTATTCTCATCCTTATTCATGAAGTTACAATAAAAAACTACTGCAGAAGAAAAACACGGCAACAGATAAAACACTGCGGAAAAACCAAACAAACAATCAACAATCAAAACCCACCACCACCACCACCAATATTTGGTTATCTGTCTGTTTAAACATAACAAAATTGTCCAAAATAATGTTGGTTCTAAATTTACTTTTCATATACTTCTATTTGCCCCTTTCTTTCTTCCTTCAGAGTGTAATAGTGTATATAAACACAGACTGGTATTCTTGAGAGATACTGAATTTTGGTTAAGCTACCAAAACATTAATAAAATTAATAATATTATATTAATGCTATTAATATAATAAAATTAATATTAATTAATATAGTTAATATAATAACATATATAATATTATTTAAAAAATATAAAATACTATATAATACTAATTATATTTTATTAATGTAATAATAAAATTAATTATTTTTAAAATTTATTAATAAAATAAAATTATTAATATGTTACTACTATTCTTTTTATAGTCAGAATCCAGAATAATCCAATTTGCTATGACACAGATGAAATTCTGGCACTCAAACCTTGTTTAGGATTGCAGTTCCTGTCTTTTTTTCCTAGCTTCCTAGCCCACCCCACCTTTTACCTCCTGCCCAAGAAAATGATTGAAGATCTTCCCATGCTTCAAACTCACAGAATTAAGTATTTTATGGAAATGTCACTTATGACAGGTTGAAAACCATTATATTTTCGTACAACCATTCTTCCTGTAACAGGTGAGTTTTAGGGAAATAAATTGACTTTTTAGAGTCTTTTGCTCTTTCTATGATTCTTAAAGACTGAAGCACCTTTAGAAGGCTTGTTATGACTGTACATTTGGAGAATAAACTGAACTAAGAAATTAAAAACAAAAAAAAGGTTGAAGTGGTTTTTTTTCCGAAGCACTGTATTAATTTAAGAAAAATAAAATTAAACCATATTCCAGTCTGAGGCAATCATAGTAGTTGCAGCTTTTTAACATAAACCTTGTCAAAAGGAAGTCATGGACAAAATGTCCATAAGTGTGAGTATGGATTTCAGATGTTGAGTACCACCACACAATTGAATTTTATATTCTGTGAAGATACTGCCCAATGTTAAAAGCACATATAAGCCTTTGTTAGTATTTTGACCATTTTGATAGGTTTGGGTTCTTTTTTTTTTTTTTTTTTTTTTTTTAAACAATAATAAAAAAATCTTTATTTCCAGTGCTAAAAAATAAACAATATTTCCTCTTTCTAAATTATCTTTCAATTCTGGCTTCTGGAATGACCAAACTAGGGCAGTTATTTCTGACATGAATAGAACATTAAACTATATAAAATCTCAGTAAAATGGGTTTTCAAGAAGAAAAAGAAATGAACCTTCCATCAAAAGATGTAAAATAATGGGATGAATGCTGATATGTATGAAAATAATTTTTCAATTCCTTAAAGCAAAATAAAATACTATAAAATAGATTTAGGATGGAAATGTTTCCATTATAACTAATGGTGGGACTTCCAAAAATATGCAGCACTATTATATAGTCAGATACTCATAAAAGTCATGAATCAAAATGGGTGCTTTAATTTTTTTAACGTGGTCTGGTATTATAAGCCATTTTCTGTGACACCAGTTGGTTACCCATACAGTCAGTGTATGGGTAAGTGCAATTGGCCAGGAAAAATAACTTACAGCTGCTTTGAATTCCTAAGGACTAAAATTTGCCAGAAAATGCTGGATAATATAACTTTCAGTTTCTAAATATGGAAGAGTATCACTTTCATTTTGAAAAGATATATAGATTCATGTACATTGTGAATACATATTCTGAAGGAAGTCATATTCAAATTATGTGGCCTAAAATATAAAGAAAAAATATGTAAGAACAGGAGAAAGTAGCATAAATACTCGTGACTTTTTATTTTCAAAACCTAAAACCCACCCATAAAATCAAAAAGGAAGGCTGAACTGCCAGAGAGAATGAATTATTGAAAAAAGCAGGAGACATTCTGGTTTAATATTGCACAAAGATTAAACTGATACACAGCGGAAAATCACATGAATTTTGGACACAGATGGTACAGAAAAATTGCTAGATGAAATAACATATTTGGAATCCAAGCACATCTTCTTAAATATAAAGAAAAACAACAACAAAAGTAATGATGAAAACTACTCTTCTTCGTCGGGATGTTGAAATAATTAAGGTTCAGATTATAAAATTATTTGAGATACATCTGTTCATCTGGGGTTTTTGCATGTAAGTTTCAATGACTGTTGAATGATTCAATGATTATTATTATGCTGTCTCTAAATTTTTCACTCCTTACAAAACTTCTTGGATAGTAACTTTCAAATAAGTAGGTACATATCATGATGAAAATAAACTTTACTGTCTTATTTACAAAGTAGTTAGTTAGTGCTTTTCCCCATAACACGTGAGTGGAGAGACATATGTATGTTTAAGCTAAAATTAAAAGTGCCTGGCTTTTCAAGAGTTTATGTAGACCAGATGTCATGTTGGAAGAGCTGTTGAATGAACTTCAAATTAATTGCCTTTATCAGAATTCCTTAAGGAAGGATCTGTACCTTTAGAGTAAAGAGGGCTGTTAATCTTTTCAGTAAGGAAATCATAAATTTATAGAGCTTAATTTTTAAGTTAAGAGGTAGTTTTTTCACCTTTTTTACAGTAAAGCACCACCTATCTCTTCTCTGATGTGTGAATTTAATTTGTACATAACACAGATTTAACCTAAGATCTTGGCAATAGAAATTGATAAATTTAATTGGAGAATTCTATTCCTCATTCATACATGAAATGAATAAAATTATGCACACTGTTTTCACCAGTGAATCTTTGACATTTTAACTTATTTTACTTTCTAATACATATTTTTCTCAATGCAAATTTCTATGATAGGAGGCAAAGCCTCATATGACTTAATGATGATGGCCTAGTTGGAAAGGATAGAATGATCCCAAGCCTATTTCAGTTCATAAAGGAAGCAGCACTACTTATTTAAACTGTCACAGTCATTATGGTCATCAAGATATTTATATGGAAGAATAACTCAATGTAGTTTCAATATGATTGCCCAATCAAATTGCAGTATGGTAAAATACTTCAGATGCACTCAAAAATAAAAAGTTGGATGTTTAACACCATGCTCGTTTGAGCAATGGTATTTCTATAAAATTAATTATAAAGCCTAGCAAATTATGGATTTCTGGGTTTGGCTTGCTACTCAAAAGTTGCTACTCATTTATCCCACCAACAATCGTAATTGTAGGCAATTATATGGGAATACTTCTAACACATAACATGGGTAAAGGTTAGGTTAGAAGGGACTTTTAGCTGTGAAGCCGTTCACTTTTTCCTTACATAAATCTCATGCTAAGTGGGAGCTTCAGACAAAGTTTGTTGGAGATGCCATCCCATTGAGTTGCAAGGTACAGAAAGGGCCCTTTTGCTTTCTAATCTCCTTAGAGGGCCTAGCTGTGTCTGGGTCCAATCTCAGACCCAGTTTTAATCAATGCTTTCTGTGTAAAGGATCATATGGGAGTAATTGAGCCTTTATGCAACTTTGTCCTGCAGGATTAAGAATGGCAAACCAAATAAATTTATTATGATAATGAATAGACTAAAATACCTTAATCAGAATTGTTTACTTATCAATATCGGCAGCTATAACTTCTATTTTTGAAGCAATATTGAAGCAATTATATTAAAGCTTGCAAAACCCATTATTAAGTAGAGATTGTGTTTACTCATCCATACCAATTACTATAGGTAAATCTGTTTTGCTTAGCCTTGAGGAGTAACTTTGGGGGGTGTCCCCACTCAAAGAAGGAAGGGAGCAATCTCCACATGTGCTCCAAAAAGAGAAGACCCTTCCTTTGGAAGAGTGATATTGGGCTTCCATAGAATAAAGGGCTTGACTATCCATCAGATGTCTCCAGGTTGGCAGCTTTAGACAAGTCATTGATACTATCACTTGTTGGTTCCTTTATCAGGTACTTTATCAGGTACATTGTTCATACTCAGGATTTTAACTGTGGGCTTAATGAGTCTGGCTGTTTTCAACACCACCAGCAGTGTGGCCTCCCCTTATGCATTCACCACTGACAGCTTTCCAAACTGAGCATTGATCGAGCTATTTTACCCTGACCCTAGGTAGAATATGTTGCTATATTGTGCTTTAGGGTTCCCATTTATTTATTTATTTTATTTAACTTGTTTACTGAATATTTTTTTCTCCTTGTTCAGTTGTTGATATCATATTAGATATGAAGGAACGGCTTGTTACAATTAAGAAAACCAAACTGGATCTCTCTCAGGGAAACAAGCACAGTTTTTCAAGGCTTCTTTAGCCTCATTAGAAATGAGTCAACTCTAGTAAGGCTACTTAAAATTCAGTTTTCAAAGAAGGAGTTTAGGGTTGTTCTTCAAACTCAGCTTTCATTAATGAAAATATGCATTAATTCAAATGTTATTTCTTGAATAATCTATCTCTACCCTTTTTTTAAGTGCTTTCCAACTTCTACATTCTCTTTCAGTCACTGTCCAACACCACCTTTTTCTCTAGTTTCCGTATTTGTGTTAAAAATTTGTAGTTCAAAATAATGTTTTAATTTAACCTCAGAAATTATGAAAAGAATAAGTAAGGGATTTGAGAGTAGTTTCATGTAGGCTTTCCCATGTGGCTGACATAGATTAGTCTCACAGTTTGTCGGTTTTAGGAGTTTAGGTTTATGTAACAGTTTTTGTGATTAAAATACCACATATTTTTGTGAAATTGTTAAATGCCTCTTTTTCTTAACAAAGCCTAATTTATGTTAATTAATTGTATTTTGAATTTTAGTTCTTTTGAATAATGTGAGTAGTTTGACTATTATTTCATTTTTCCATATTCTAGTTCTCAAATGTGTGATTTTGCACTTCTTGCATGCCACTCCCTGCCATTAGAAATCATGGTCTGAGTGTGTATGTAAGATTCTAGGTAGGGTAGGAATGTTAAATGGTGTGGTGACATTCACTCTGTAGGAAAAAAAAATTACTCCCCGGTTATTTTTACATAGCTTGTTATTTTTGAGTAGGAATTTGGAATTGAACTGGATTTTAATGCGATTAGGGAACCTTCACATAAAAACCAACACATAAAAGATTGTAAAGCTGGTTTTGCGTTTGTAAGATGCTTTATGTGTATGAACATTAGTCATATGGCTGGATGGAGGATCACAGCCTACAACTGCAAAAATAAACTTACTTTACATAAAACTAAAATCACACCCTAGTTACTATGTTGTAATATGTTCTTTTAAGAAAGGGGGTTGAAACAATTATTGGAAGTTTGTAAAAACTCCTGGTTTTAACACATCTCTCTGAAGAGATGATGAGAAAGTTGAAATGATACTAAAGCTAACCTATGCAATAGTGTTATCATGCCCCAGCAGATACCTTTCCTAGAGAATTAACTGAACAAACTAAATATAATTTACCTTCATTTATCATATTAAATGAAATTTAGTATGCAGACCACAAAAATCAAACTGCTATCTTAGTACTGGGAAAAAAATATTCTGCACAGCAGGAGGGACTCAGATGTATAAAAATGAGGGGCAGTTGAGATGTCCCATTTATATCAAAAGCTGACAGAAAACATAAAACAGTCCTCCTTTCTAATTCTGGTGCAGGTCATTGTGTGGTGTACACACTGTCCCTAATAGAAAAGAGATATTTCTGTTTAATCAACTGAGTCATGCACAAATTACGCAAGAACTTCAGGGAAAGAAAACCAGAATAAGTATAATGGGTGTATTTGACACAAACATTGGCTTCACAAGCAGCAGATTCACTAGTTACTAGCTTATGGATATGGTTTTTGTGATAATATAGATATTATTATCAAAATAGGATTTTCAATATAAGTAAAACCAGACATCTGGTTCACCTAGGTCTTCTAGTTAGATTTGAAATACAACATAAGCTAAGGATCATGCACGTGTAGATACCAAGTCAACAAAGGTACACAGTTACACCAGCTAGGAAGAGTATCAGAATTTTGCACTTCTGCGTGAATATTTTTTTCTTCTTAATGGGAATAAAATGAGATATTACAGCAAACACTAAAACCCTGAAAAGAGAGTCCTCACATAAAGGAAAATAAAACTGTCTTGAGAATATTTTTGTGAAGTCTATCATGTTTGGAATGCTTCGTAACCTTGTAAGATGAAGGCTGCTGTTTGTCATAAAGAGGGTACAGCTTCTCCTGGTTTGATTTTCCAGAAATTATTTTAATTTCATTCTTACAGAGATTATGAATAGTTGGTTTATGAAATCTGTGTCAGTGAAATGCCATCTCATCACTGATTTGAGAAATTATTTCTGATCTGATGAAGAAAGAAGGGTGCCTTTTGCCTTTTCTCACATACTCATTTGACAGGACAAAAAGAACTGTTTGAACCCCTTTAGCTGTCAACATGAATGTTATTTCAAGCACTGGATAAATTATGTGAAAGTTCTTGCTCTAAGTCAGAAGGAAATATTAAGAAGCTAAGCACTGCCTGGAAGTGTATAGAAAAGTGTTTATGTGTAAATGTGTGGCTGAATATGCCATAACTTCATTGCTGCTCATGCATTAGTCTCGTGACTTTCCTCACAGACAGTCAAAGTTTACAGCTGTTCATCCTTTCTTTTATCTTGTAGGATAGGCTTTGTCATGAGAAAGTCTAGAAAGATCAAATGAGGAACAAATACTCATCTGGACATACTTGCTATCTTATACTGTAATGAAACATGCCAAACTTGGAAACAAAACCCCACTTCAGGCATAGACAATTAGATACAGTTTTTACAAACTGTAAAAAGTTGCACTGGACAGTGCCAAAAGAATGATATTCATCATTGCAATTGCATATTTCATACAAAAAAAAAAGTCACATTTCAAAGGGCATAAACTTTAAAAAAATGGAAATACTATTAGCAACTGCAATTAGCCTTTGAGAAAGAGCAATGCCTCTCAGAACAAAAGAAGCCACAGAAAATGCTTTTGTTTATATGTTTATTGTGAAACTCAATTCTCAATGAAATCTCTAATCTCTACCTCTTCTGACTCTGTGTGAGTTCCTAAACTGACACTTTTGTGATTTCAGTTAATGTCATGGCCCATATAGATGGTTTATATCCCAATTACCCAAGGAGATAGGACTGAGAACATCTTGAATAATGAATGAATAATTTCAATTCCTTATATTTCTATGCCTTTAAATTAATCCACTTGGTATGTACTTGTTAGTCTATATGTAATTTTGTGTTTCTCTATTTACTCTTAAGGTAGAAAAGATTTCCAAATATACAATATGCTCTGCAAATAGGCCCGTTAGTTATTTCTCATCAACACATAACTCCATTAGCTCTTACTTGTTCATTTTTTAATCTATCTTCTTCTAATGGATAGGTAAAAGAAAAAAAAATTTTTTGGTAATCTGAAGTTCATACATAGTTTGATTGCTTGCCATTCACCAGAGACAGAACTTTTTCTTACATGGTAATGTTTATTGATACACTTAAATGTTTGTCTGAAGAAACCTGCTCAAATGGATTCCTTGTGACTTTAGACTGACAATCAATAGGAGTTAAGAACATTTTGAGTTACTGAAGCGAACGCTGGAGATAAACTGTAGAGGTTAAAACACATTAATAAGTAATTTCTTGAAATAAACCATGGGAAATGGGGTTCATAAGTGATCCCGTAGTAACAGGATCAATTATTTTTAATTACAATTTAAAATAGGACTAATGAGGTGATTGTAAAAGCTCTTCCTAGAATCATTATAACCAAAGGGAGAAAAGAGAGGCAAGGGGAAGTAGCCATGATAATTAAATGTCAATGTTATGCCCTGAGAAAACTTACTGAGTTCATCCTCTGGCATTCATTGCTTTTGTCTGTCAGAGGCCTCCCAATTTCTGAACTAATTCTTGCCAATACAGAGATTTGCAATTTTAATTTAATTATTTTTTCCAATCACACCTAGCAATGGATCACATAGTAAAAGGCCTCTTTTGAAGGATGTGAAGTCAATTAGGTAGTTGGATCACGTAACATAGGATGATCCAAAGAAGAAAAAGTAAAATATTTGGGTATCTATTTATTCTTAGCCAAATTTTGTTCCATAAACAAGAGAGGTTACTTCACCTTTCTGCATTTTTTTTTCTCTTTAGGATCCCATAAGTATTTAATTTCTACTGCATTTCAGGGGGCAGAAACAGCATTCTAGGTCAAGTTCATACTCTGTGAAACACAGCAAGATGTGTGTTCAACACATGCATGAAAGCAATAAAACAATCTGTTCCAGACTGAGCTAAGTATAAGAAGATGCAGTGTTTGAATATTCAGTACCAAAGTACCCTTACATGATGTAGAATGTTCACATGTCCCTCAATTTGTTGTAAAATTTGTTTGCTGCAATAGTGATAGAATCTGATGGATTAGTCTTTGTGTTGGTTTGTATTTTAACACTGCCAAATTATTCGCTTTGGTTTATCATTGTGTGTATCGGGGGTATATGGAGGTTTCTGTCTATCCACCTCAGAAATCTTCAGGTTTTTAGTATTGTATATGTTTCCTCTCAAGGTTAAAAATCAGCATCTCACATGGCGTGATTGCTGACATGTTGCCTTTATGTGAATCTCGGACTGGCATGTTTTTGGGTTTTTTAAAAACTTCCTGGTTTATAGTCTCATATGATCGTAACTATCCCTGGAACTTTAAATGAAAATTGGCCCATGCCAGAATGCAGTATATTGATTGAATAAAAATAAGTAATTATCGTATACCAATTTAATGAGTGCTAGACATTAGTTGTCATTACGCATAGCTCTAAGTCACTCAAGGGTATACAATGGTATTACATTTATTAACACACTGATATTGTCAGCTTGAAAGCTACTCTGGATCTGTCACTGTTCTCACTGCTGCCCTACAAGGTCCTCTCTATATCCAGTAACTCCTATAAAGGGACTGTTGATACTCCTTCGTTTTCCATGATTAACCTGAGAATTTAATTATTTAGAAAACTTGCTTAATTACCATTTCTTCCTTGCCTTCTCCATTCATTATGATAAACTACATGATATAGCCTGCATTTATAGTCATGAGGAGACTGAAGCTGTGACAAATTTTAATGATTTATACTGATGCGTGTCTTAATTAGATCGAATCAACCTTTGGAATATTTAAGTGAAGGAGAAAAGAATACCTATACTCAAAGTTCTACAACCCTTCTCTCCATACAACGCTTCACTAAACTGATATACCGCACTGTTGCCTTTTTCCCAACCTGGAAATGAAACTCGAGATAATTTTAGTAAGGAGCTAATGTAAAAGTGGATCTTTATTTGGAGGCCTCCAGGGGTAATTATGGAGAATGTCCACAAAAGCCCACTCCTCATGGGGGTGCATACAGTTTTATAAGTTTGGTAAATTAGCATAATTGACAAAAAAGCACCAATTAGGAGCACAAGTGGTGATGCAATTCCCCCTTGGGTCAAGCCCCTTCTAAGTCTTCGCCCCCCTCCCCCGAGATGGGACTGTACTTTGTTGATGAAAATGTGTCTGAAGAGCTGTTTTTTGGCCTTGGTAGCAAGGGAGAACCAAGATAGGATAAGGGCTTTGGAATATGTTTTGTCTTTCTGCCTAGGGAAAGGGCACAGAAAACTACCCGGAAAGCTAGTCACTAATATATTAGGTTACAAATATATGTGTAAAGAATACAGGGAATATAGAAAAGAAAAAAAGGTAAAATCCAAAATGGCATCAGCACCATCAAAGGTTAATCATGACCTTAGGTGGACAGAATTCACCCCTAAAAATTGGCTGAGAATTTCAGGTGCAAGTTCAAATGTAAGTGATATATGTGGGATTGGAGAAAAAGACCTTTGAAAAACCATTGCTTTTAAATGAAGGTAACTGGTGGGCTTACTAGAAATAGATCTGTAGCTTATTTCTGGAGGAGGGGAAAGAAAAAAGAAGAAAGTAAGTAAATACCCGATACAGTAGTAGCTAATTAAAAGCCATCATAGAGGCTTGAAACAGGGATTCTTTAAGGTCCAGCTGTATTTTCCTCCATGTGATTCCTCCATTGGTCAGGATGCAGCTTTCTGACCACCAGCTCTTCTGGGCTGGGTACATGAAGGGGATCTTGAGCCCACTGACTGGTCTGTAAGGAGTGAAGTAATAGCACTGAATGACACGTTTAGACTGATGTATAATTCTGTAGTGTGCTTGACCATCAAGATTGGACACCTTGGTTGGAGTATAAGGTAGCTTCTTTTTGGGTTATGTGCTCACATAATCCTCCTATGAAAACCACTGAAGGAAAGGACAAGAAGACAATCGTGTGTGCCTGTTTTACCACAGCATGGAGCCAAGACACAGATACCATCCATGTGTATAGAGGCCTGGGAATACAGAAACTGTGATGGGTTTAATGCTTGGGGCTTATTTTAAATGAAGCAGCACTAAGGTTTTGGAGGCTGGGTAGAATTTGCAAGGGATGCAGTTATGACTAAGTGAGACAATTATTATTTTACTATAACTTACCTTTTTAAAAGAAGGAAGCTGAAGTAGCTTTTGACCAAGAAAAACACAATTCAGCTATTTGATAGCAAACTTATGACAAAATATGAATCAACCAAGGAGTTGGCTAACAGCTAGAGGCTTACTCAAAAGCAGTAATGTCATGATGGTATCAACAAAGTTTGTGGTAAGGGTGAAGGGAATACAAGCTGAAGATTGCTCATGTGATAGCAGTGAAAGCAGTCATAGTAACATCTGGAATACAGTGTGCTGCTCCTGATTGTGGTGCCACTATGTTGATTATGTCTTCATGGATTTTTCTCACTCCTTAACTTTATTTTCTAGACAGAAAGATTCCTTTCTTACTCTCTTTACCTAAAAAATACAGGTACCTAAAAAATATTTATCTAAAAAAATATGTTGAGTGTGCTCTGCACATGCTGTTTTGTCTTTCCAAAACAAACTGAGAATTCTACCATGCCTACAGTGAGAGGAAAAGAGAAAATGGCCTTAGGCTTAAAGAGGGGAGATTCAGATTAGATAGGAGAAAAGTTTTTTCACTGTCAGGGTGATCAGGCATTGGAATAGCTTGCCCAGGGAAGGTGAGGAGTGATTTCTGGAGGTTTTTTAGAGGCTTCTGGATCTGGTGCTGGGTGATGCGGTTGAGTGGTTCATGGGTTACAAGTGGCAGTGCTGGGTGTGTGGTTGGACTAGATAATCTTAAATATGCCTTCCAGACTTGATGATTCTTTGATTCTATGATTCTTTAATTATGGCTCTGGGATCAGAGTTTTTTCTTTGTTTTAACCCCCAAATGTGCTAATATTCACATACCCTTATCAGTCCACGTAGAAAACATTTCACACATCCGTGGTAGTTTTCTATTCTCATTTGCCCAGAAACTGAGCAAGGTGAAAAAACCATCCATCAGGCCATAAGATACATTATCCCCTTCTAAAATATGATTTAAGCTATCTATCAACCCCTATATAAACCTTGCTAGAGTTTTAGTATGAAAACCTTGAGCTTTACGATGCAGCATTTATCACATTTTCAAAGTTAGCTCTCTGAAAATACAGGTGTATTGTTTTAGTCTACCTCCTCTTCTCTTTCTCTTTTCTTGTTTTGGTTTTTCCATGAACTCTAGTGATGTTCTAGCTTCAAGAGACAGTATATATCATGCTAGTCCAACAGAAGATCCCCATTTATTCTGAAGTAGTCCATTGAAAGTATTTCTGAGCTGGAAGATATTCTTTGCCTTGTATGTACACCCCTGTACAATATTAAATATATTCCATTAAATAATTCTCTGTAAGTGATGCAACTTCACTAGAAGCATTTAATTTTGGTCAAGGAGAGAAGAGGAATTTATATTTTGCCAACAGCACACTAAAACAAACAAGATAAATATTAGGCGAGGAGATGCAGTTCAATTTTGCTTAATTTAATAAGGTTTCCAGCTGTTTTTATCACAACTGTATGTGGAATAAGCTGTAGTTGGTTTTGCACCTTTCATATTAACTGTGAGAGACCTAAACAACAAAGACGACAGCAACAACCATACAACAACAATAATTCATATATCACGTTTTCATTATTATTTTGGTGTAAATGTTTCTTAAATTACCAGAGAGCATGTGAAACACTTCAAAATGTGCACCTGGTGTACACAAATATGCACAAAGGTTGTTAGAAGGTTTTTTCGCATGTGTTAGGTAAACAAGTAATGATTTACTATAGCCACTAGAAACCACAGCTCATTTGGCTCCCTTTTGCTGTGGGCAGGTTTAGAAAACTCCTTGCTTGAAATTTACTTTTTTCCTTCACAGATTTTCACATAACCAACACATTGTATTGTCACTCACCAGGCTTGTTTCCAGCCTGGCTCGCAGGTAAACGAGGTGCGATGCCCGCGTGAACCAGCGACTGAAGGATTGATGGTGACTGAGGTTTGCGTGCCTCAGTTTGCCAGTGCAGCCCAAAGCCATCCCAACAGCAAGTAGTTCTTGCTGTTTATCAAGCCGGCGGCGGAGGCAAGAAGGAAAGAGTTGGAAACTCTGTCAGCTGCATTCCAAGTTTGTTTTCTCCTGCCCTTGGGGGGACAGGGAGGCAGTTACTTGAAGGGAAGCTGAACAGAGAGACCCCGGGTTGCTCTCTGGCAGTCAGTTTTAAGGTATTACATCATGAGGTAGAGATAACAGAATTAACCAATCATGAAAGGAAGATGCATGATAATAAACCAATAAAGACATCTCAGGGAAGGAGCAAAATCAAACTAACAAATAACAAAACAGCTGGAGGGTATCTCAAACCATGCTGGCCTGTTACAGGACTTGAAGCTTCTGTGATAAGAAAGCAGATGTGGTGTGAGTGACATGCATGGGATGTTGCTATGCTGCAGATTCTGCCTTTTGTCTGCCTTCAGGGGCAGGGTCCTGCAATGGGAAGTCAACCCATCTGTCCCATGCAGGCTGCACGATAGCAACATTGTATAACAGAAACCTTTAGTGAAATTAAATAGACTAGTGTTTTCTGGATTTGAAATGGATACCATCATGAATGATGGAAACATTGCCCAATAGATTTCATAACACAAGGATCAAATTAAGTTATTAAGTAATTTGGTTAGGCAGCATGTTTAGAGCTCCTTATATACATCAGCTTTTTATAATGAATAACTAATTTTTGGAACACACTGCCACAGGACACTCTGGAAGCCAAAAGTTTAATGCAATTCAAAATTAGGTTAAATATTCTCATGGAATAAAAATCTGCTAGAGTCCAGGAAGTGGGAGAATATGAATGAACACTTAGACACATATTTTCAGAATCTGAGAACATACTTTATGGAAACATGACTGTGCTCTCACAGCTAGTGTCAAGATCTTGATAATTGTGCTGGAAATCTTTGTTTGTATCAAAAATTGCCTTTTTTTTTCCATAATGCAAAAGACATTGCCCATATTCTCTCATTCAGATACTTCCTATACAACTCCATAATGACCATAATTTTGTATTTCTCATGTAACACTATTAGATTTTTTGTTTTCCTTTCTAAAGTCTTAAGATCCAGATTACTGTTTATAGTATACTTTCTAGCCAATTGCTTCTACTTTCTTTTACTTATTAAAATTTTACAGTGGAATATTATAATTTGCAATATCTTTATTATTTTAAATGACAAATTGATTTTAGATTACAGCAGGGATTGGTTTGTCTTTATTTTAGATGGAAAGAATTACTTTTAAAATAAAGTTAAAATTAAAGAAGAACAAAACGTCAGAGGATTTTTTTCATGTCTAGCACCTGATGGTCCCCCCAAATCTCCTTGACAGTTTCTGTCCCACCACATGCCAAACCAGAAAATGTCAGAAAGGAGAAACCTTCAAGGAAGGCAGTATCAGTGATCCAGAGGCTTAATCAGGTTGTTGAAGGTGTCCACTACACATCCATGACCAGGTGGTTGTTCATGTGCTCCCATCATGGTGCCATCTGTCTCACCGTCCTTTCCTCTGACCCTGACCTCCAGCTCTCACATCCAGTCTCCTGCCCCATAGAGAAGCTCTTGACAGTTGAGCTGCTCCATCACACCAAGAACCACTTCATCCTCCCCTTCCTCCCTCCCCACTTATACTGAAGAGCTTTTACACAACTACTGCTCTCCCTAGTTTTGCAAGCTGCCTCACCATGTCTCAATTTGCAACAGCTCCCCTGTCTCTATCTTCTGAGGGCCTTGCCTGAATTTTAAATCACATCAGGAAACAAGTATGGATTTCTTGGACAGGGTTCAGGCTTTTTTNATGAAATAACTTGGCAATTATACTGTTTGGAAGAACACAGGCATGGTCTAGTCAATAGTGATACATATGTGTGTCTGTCTAACTGAAGGTTATTTCCTATGAGTATTTGCTGCAGGCATGTGGCCTCCTTTTCATTTCTGCTCCCACCTGCAGCAGCAACATCCTGATGAGTAAATAAAGAGGGAAGATTTTTCAGTTCTTGCAGGAATTTTCCGTGGAGACCAGCAGGTTATAAAACAGTAGTATGTAAACAGCCGAGAGCATATACACAAGTTTTTCAAGCCAAATGGAATTACAAAATATCAGTTGTTTGCAAAGGATAGTCTTGCTTTGCATGGGGCAACTTAGGTAGGAAAAAAATCACCCTGACATCTTTTTCAGGATGTTTTTTTAAGTCTATATAACTATATTAAAAACCTATCACATAGATTCTCAGTGGAATCCAAACTAGAGATTTTAGCCTAGAAAAGGTAAAATGCAAGGAACAGCTGGCTGTTTTATACATGTCAAGCAGTATCTTAACTGTTTTAATAGCATAAAACATACTCCTGTTTTTCCATTTTCTTATTAACCTCATGAGTCACCAGTAATGTCAAGAACCTACATGAAGACAGAAGAGATGATTTCAGTTTGCAGGAAGGAAGAGTTTCTGAGTACCACAGATTTTGCATGGTACAAATTGGTCTTAAAACCTGAGTAGCTGATTTGTTAGAGATTTAGTCTGTAATATATATGTATGATTCTGTGATACTATTCTTATGGAAATTGAACATAAAAATAAAACAGGAAGTTTGAGAAGAAAAGAGATTTTAGGGATTGACTTACCCATGGGTTGTGACTTGTCAACAGAAAGGTCTCTCTCATGTACCTGCATGATTATGTTTACAATCTATCCTTCTGTTTATGACCTGCTGGTCTCCACAGAAAATTGTAGCTTTCTGAGTTAGATTTAGTTTCAATTCTAAGTCCTTTCCCCATTTTCCTCTGAACCCATATAAACATTTTACATCCACACCTTCATATGACAAGATGTTCTCTTGATGTATTGCTCATTACATGTTGAATGTGATTTTTTTTTGCTATTTCCACTATTTCCATTGTTGGTCCTTGATTCCGACACCAGAAAAAAACCCATTAACAGTTGACTCATTTTTCAACAGTCTCCATAACACTAGATTTTGTAGAATTATGCTGTCGGTGCTCGGCCTCAGTCGGCCTTGGCACACGAGCGAGGGAGGCTTCAGCGCTTTTGCCCATAACTCAGTCAGAGGTCACAAAGCTGGCGTGTAAAGGTTGTTTATTCTAATGTTATCCATAGCTGCGATGTCCCGCACAGACGCAGGTGCATCTAGCAGGAGAAAGTAGCGTAGAACTGCCCCCCAGATGGGCGTACCGAGATTTTTATACCCCGTTACAAATCCAATCAGTGGACAATACGTGTCATTATTTACAAATTTATACCAATTAATTCTAACCTGTTCTAGACATGCAATTTCCTGTCTTATCTCTATTCTACCAATCAATTTATGTCCTCGTCACCAAGAATATGGAGGACAGTGAAGAAGAAGAAGGAGAAGGTGACCACACCCTTTAGACTCCATCTTGACCCCCCTGTACATGTCGTACCCCCATGTACATGTTATCAGATCTTCTATACACTACATTTCACCCGATGCAAAGTAGCTATTAGTGCTTATATTAGACTCTTGTGGCTTGCAATCCATCTCTCAGAGTTGGTAAAGTTCTCCAAGGACAAAGATCAAAGGCAGTGCCCCCTGGGGCACCCCCATTTCAGGGTGTCAGGTCCCCTAAATTAGACAGAGACATGTCGTGGGTTCCGACATTATGCTTGCAAAAGACAAAGCTTCCTAAGTTCAACAATTTTTTTTTAATTGCTCTCCAAGTGATTTTTAGAATTCCATAGTGTGGGCAGGTGTACACATAGACACATACTCGAGCATGGAAACATATTGTTCATGGGGATCCTGTTCTTCTAGTGTTTTGAATAAGCAAAAGACTACCGTAAGGAAATGTCTTTTCATACATACAAGTACTTTTTATTAGTTGCTTATTAGTTGTTCTAAGAAGGCATTTGGAAACATTAGGAAATTATTTCCATTAATTTACATATGAATAAAAGACCTTAAACTCTCTGATATGCTCGGTATCTCGCTTCATGCCCAATACTCTTTCAAAAGCAAGAAAAATTAAAACATACCTGGAATTTATTGTCTGCTAAAACCCAAAACTAAAATGCAGTTTTGCTTTCAAATGTGGCCTCCAGGTTTTGGAGGTTTTGCCTTGTCTGTGTGACAAGAAATTTCCTTACCTACAAGAAAAGACAGAGAGAATAATTTTTAGAAAGAACGTAGCTGACATAAGAATGGTTCTAAGTTTTTGCATGTCTAGTGAGATGCTTTTGTATTGTCATATAAAATCGTAGAATATTAACTTGGTTGTGATTATGTCTTCAACGTGTCCTTCATCAGTATTTTAGTAAGTATTTCACAGTTTAGTGACTTCTTGAACTTGCTAAATCAATGCTAGAGTGGCTACATTGATAATCTATCTCAGTAAAAGTGTTTCAAGTTACGGTGTAAAGGTGGTTGACAAATGATGGTGTTTATCAAGGCAATTTTTACTTTTTTATCTAATATTTGCACTGTCCACATGTGAGAAAGTATTTGATGAAAGCTTCAATCTTAAAAGCTTCACCTGTTATTATCAATGTATCTGTATTATTACAGGTCCTGATACACCAGACCTAACTGCAAGATTAAACTCAAAATATGGTATTTCAAGCTAATTTCTCCAATTACAGCAGCTGCAGTACTTCTCTACTATTTTTGTGTACTTTTATTTTAAATTAATCCCTCAGAATTCTCCCGTACAAGAGTAATTTACGTTTCTGTGCACTCCAACAACATCATTGTGTAAATAAATTCTACCGAAGGAATATATGTTCACACTGAAATTTTCTCATTGATAACATTTGTCAAATTAATAAATGTCCACTGAAGATGTGAAATCTGATAAACTCATGTAAAGTATGGGATATTCATTATTATAATGGCATGATATATGTATATTTAATTTATAAAGCTTAATTTTTGATAGCCCTAAAAACTCATTAAAATATAATTAATTTAAATTAACTTAAATAATTTATATTCTTTTAGAAAAAAATAAAGGAGACAAATAGAGCAGTAAAATTGCAGTAATATTTTTGTGGCAGCATAGTACGTGACATTGTAATCAACCTTGTACAAGAGTTTATGTCCAGAAATTTAAAACATGATTTGGAAGTTAACTCTAGCAGCCTGAGAGGTAAGAGATGAAAAAAACCCCCTTTTGGTCATGATGTTAACTAAATTGAATTTTCACAGTCTTGTAGTTCTCTCAGATACTTAGTGAGTCTAATAATATTTCTTGTCATAGACCCTGTGGTTAGAATCAAATAAGTATATAAAACAAATCAGCTTTTCTTTTTAACCTTTTTCTAACAAAGTTGCAGTGCAAAGTTTGTAAAAATAAATCTTAAATAATGAAAAGGCCACAAGCAAATAAAAAATAATTCCACCTCTGACTACTTTTTAAAGCAGATTATATGATTTTTTGATAATTTTGGATGAATTATTTCTAAATATTGCAGTCTGACATTTATATTACAAATTTTGTCTCTCCGATAACGTCATCAGATGATCTGCCAGACTTTTTTCTTTTTCAGAGACATAGACTTATTAATATTCTTTGTGTAAAGCACTACAAGATTCTCAATGCAGTATTCTGATAATAATTATTTATCTGGTTTCTTGGAGCAAATGTATTTTATAGCTCAGAGAATGTACCTATCTACTGGAAAATCCATATATATACAAACCTTCATGTATATTTCTCACATGGTTATAGGAAGTAGTGATGGTTCAAATTAATGAATTAATTGTCTCATTTTTAGCTAAATTAAAAAGCAAAATCAGGATGACCATGAAATAGAATGGAAGGGACCTTAAATGTCATCTAGTTGAAACCCTTTCTAGCCCTGCCATGAGCAATGTTGCCACACACTGGATCAGGTTGCTCAGAGACCCATCCAGCCAGGTCCCACTGCCAGGAAGGGGGCATCCAAGACTTCTCTGAACAACTCATTGCAGTGCATCGCCACCTTCACAGTAAAGAATTTCTTCCTATCATCTAACTTAAATATTTATTCTTTTAGTTTAAAACCTTTCTTATTTTCCTATGACTAGATTTCACCCATGTAAAAAGTTGCTCTCTCATTTTTTATAAGACCTTTTAGGTAAAGGAAGTCTCCAATAAAGTCTCCCTGAAAGCTCTTCTCCTTACTGTGAACTCCAGTTCTGTCAACATTTCTTAGCAGCAGAGGTGCTCAAGCTGTCCTCTGGACTCACACAAAGAAGTCCACATCTTTCTTGTCCTGGGAACCCCAGAGCTGGATGCAGTGTTCCAGATGGGTCTCACCAGAGTGGAACAGAGGGGCAGAATCCTCTCCCTTGACCTGCTGGCCACGCTGCGTTGGATGCAGCCCAGGAATTGTCTTTCTGGGCTGCCAGTGCACGTTTTTGTCTCATGTCCAACTTTTCATCAATGAGAACTGCCACATGCTTCTCTTCAGGGCTGGTCTCAATGTCTTCTTCTCGCAGTCTCTCTGATATTGCCCCAACCAAGGTGGCAGTACCTTGGACTTGCCCTTGAACTTAATGAGATTCTTGTGGACCCCCTTCTCAGGCTTGTCCAGGTTTCCCCCTGGATGGCATCCCTTCCTTCTCTTTTGTCCCCCGCATCTCTCAGCATTATGTCATCTGCAAATGATCCTACTGCCTGTGTAATTGATAAATATATTAGCGAGCATGAGTCCAAGATGGAGTCCTCAGGGACACCACTCATCACGTTGAGGGACACCTCTCATCACCAGCCTCCACCTGGACACTGAGCCATTGACCACAAATCTGTGATTTTTTTGATACAGGCTTCCTGTTTAAGACACCAAGGAAAACAGGGTCTTAGGTATCACTGGTAATCTAACCATAAGACAATTTCTCTCATAGAGGATGTATAGATGAATGCAGGAGCAGACTGGGGTCAGAAGATCTACAGTGCTTTAAATAAAAATATTTAAAAGTTAAAGATGCTGCCATGATTCCTTACTAAACAAATATTTGCTGATCTCATTTCCTCTCTAGCTTAATTCCACAGGCGGAGCATTTGAACAATAATGCACTGGCACAAGACTCCACAAACTAGCTGTTCTTTCACTAAAAACTAAACAAGCAATATTTGCCTTGAGAAATGTGACAGTTCACTTCATCTAGGAAAACTGGTTGTCAAGAAAGTATTTCCAAAGAAGGATATTTTTGTCTTTGAATTTCTGTGAAACAAATCAGTAAATTAAACAAGGAAAATTAAAAATTTTTAAGAGTCTTCAAAAGGAAGAAAAAGCTGTGATCATTTAAATCTAAATAGCAGAAGCAAGGACTGCCAGCAAATATAATCCATGTACAAGCAGTGACTCTGCAAGCAGTGCATGAACGGTTTTTAGCCATTCAGAAACAGAAGAAAGCTAAATCCACTTCCCCAAAGGCTCATTAAAGTACATCTGTGCTCAGGGCAGTTCAGTAATTATGTGATAGGAATAACTTCTGTGATTATAATACATAATGACCACCTACAAACTTTTGGCATTAGAGTAGTAGGAAAAGCACAGCCAAGGGGAAGAAACTGGATGTACTGAAAAAAAATCTCCTTTAGGTTATAGAATTTTACTGGCCAGTAATCAGTAGGATATGAAATCTAACTAGTGTGTGTTTGCTTTATTTTATTTCTCACATAATCAGCAATTACAGTTTTGTTTTAATCTTACTTTATCTTTCCCACCTCTCCCTATTTTCCATATCAGAATACAGCACCTCAATTAATGTTCTGCTTTCCTCTGAAGGATACATGAAAGATTATGTGATTTATTAAAAAAAACCAAATCAAAACCTGTGCAAATTGTATTCAGTAGCTACATTTACAATTGCTCTGATGGGAATTGCAAAATTAACTTGAACAGTGTAGATGATTTCTGTTTTATCTTGGTTTTTCTTCCTTGCACTTCTCATTTGGTTTAGCAATTCAAAAGAGGAGGCAAACACAAATTGGTCAATTCTGTCCCTACTGCTAATCACTCAATTACTGCATTTTGTAGGAATTTCTAGTTTCAGGTCCACTGCTACCTCAGATTCCTACAGATTTCAGGGCTAGCAAGAAAGACTTCTGCTAACAAGTAATCTCTTTGCTCTAGATGTTATGATATAATGTAGCTACCTTTAAATGTCATGAAGATTTTATATTTGTATACTACTCATATTTTCTTTTGTGTAACACCCCAAGGAAAGGTTTTGTATCCGAGCATTCTCTGTCAACAGAAATACTGCATGGTGACACCCAGACAAATAACACCAAACTCACCAGTATATTTTTTTCTTTTCAAAATCACTGTCAGAAAGATCTGTTTTGCTACTGTATTTAGCAACACCTGCTGTTGTAGGTTGGATCCTTACCCTACAGAACCCCACCCAACCCACCATTCAAGTTAGAGAAAGCCCTCTGACCAGAGGGAGCCTTAAAAATACCCAACATCGCTGAGCCTCAAAAGGAAAGAGTCCTTACAGAGACTACTTAGTTAACAGTTGTCTTCTGCAGGTTTTATGTACAAGGAATCGAGTGGTCTCAGAAGCTGTGACACTAGGTGTAATAGGGTATAATATTTTATACTGCTTCTCACCTAAACTTATTGCTTTGAATGTCAGGGGATATAAAGCAAAACAAATTAAAGATAATGAATTTTTAAAAAATTTTTATGCACATTAATAGTGTTTAAAGACCTTTGCCAAAACTTGGTTATGTGCTATGCAAATGTATTAAGTTTGTCTATGCCTTAAAGAACTCATATTCTATAAAAAACCCATGGCTGGTAAGCCCTATGAATCATATTTTACAGCTGAGGAAGCTCAGCTGAAAGAAAATAAACTCTCAAAGTCACATGGAAAGTTTTTAAACAGGCAGGAAGGAGATGTAGATCTGCATCTGAAAGAGCACTATAAAACACATGTCCTTCTCTGGTCAGTCTTCAAGAAAGCCTGTTGTCAGAATTTCCTTCTACAAAATAAAGAGTTTAATAATTAAATACTTGGGCACAAGACTCTTAAATTGAAATGAAAACTTACATTGGAATATGGAAAGAGGTAATGACTGACATTTTGACTCCTTTGGTCCTTTCGGGATGGAGTCACTGAAAAGTTAAATTGACACTGGTGGCTATGACATCCTTCCATACAGTTCTTCCTGTTCCTAAGTCCTGCTGAATTCTCCAGCCCTGACTTAACCTGAAAATCAACCTCCAAATAGAAGTGCATACCTAAACATCAACAGCAGGTTAGTCTTCATCGGGTCTTTTACTATTTACCCTTGCAAAAATCTCTGCTTTTTACTGCAACGTATTTGAGTCAAAATGCGGCTACAAAGCAAACACTGTAACAGGCCAAATTGTGGATTGTGTTCAGAAGAATGTGGTTCAGCTTATTTTCTTGCTTGAAATATTAAACTATATGCAAAGTAAATATTGCATGCAAGCATGTATTTACATAAATATACATGTAACATGCTAAGGGAAGAGAAAGCTTGTTTGGCAACAATTAGGAACCAAGTACAATGTGGCTTGGTTAAAGGTGGTGCAGTACATGGAAGCTAAGTGTGAGTGTAATTAAGTTTGGGTATGCAAAATGCCATGTGCTCACAGATTTTCTTCATCTGACTTCCACTGCTTTCAGTGAGGTTGAAGTGTAATTGCCTTCTCCTAAAGCAAGCTGCATGGTACAGGAATCTGAAAGAGAAACTTGTTTAATCAAAACAACATAAAATGTTGGTTTGCATCAAATACAGTCTCACTGAGAAAACAATGCAGTACACAGTTAAGCAATTTCCTACCTAAGATAGCAGTTAATCGTGCCATCCATTTTAATGGAGTTTAGATGTGTGACTAAAGAATAGTCATGTACAAAGAATAGTTACATGCTTGAAAAAATCCTTTTCTGAGTTACACTGAAAGCAAATAAAATTGGATGGGTTTGTTTCTGGTAAGCAGATGTAGATCCATTTAACTTTGTTTTAGTTTAAGAGATTAAATGAAGTGTGTAATTTCCTTCCTAACTATAGTGATATGTTCATATTGAAATATTTAGGGGGAAATTCATCTGGATATTTTGAAAAAAAATTGAAATCTTGAAAAATCTTGATCAAAATTCAGTCATGCATTTTTTAATTAATTAATCCTGAAGATCTCAAAATCCTAGTAGATAACCATAAAATAAATTAGTAAAATATCTAAATTAGTATGAGATCTATTTGAAGACATAGCATATTGCCGCTAATAAAGAATGTGTTCTTTGTTTTGAATCCTCACAGAAAGAAGGTCAAGAGGGAAGAAATCAATAGTTTAATAAAATAAATACTATTTTTATTGGATCTTTTTATTTGTCTTATTATTTTACTTTTTTCCTATAATTATTAGCAAGAATGATGAAAACATGTACTGGTTTTGGCTGGGATAGCATTAATTTTAATCACAGTGTCTGGTTTGGAGCTGTGTTTTGGATTTGTACTGGAAACAGGGATGTTTTTGTTACTGAGCGGGGCTTACTCAGAGCCAAGGCCTTTACTGCTCCTCACCCCACCCCACTAGCAAGAGGGCTGGGGGTGCACACGGAGTTGGGAGAGGACACGACGAGGACAGCTGACCCCAAGTGACCTGAGAGATATCCTATACCATACGATATCATCCTCAGCATACAAATTTGGGAAGGTTGGTGGAGGGCTGCTGTTTGGGGACTGCCTGGGCATTAGTCAGTTGGTGAGCAACTGTTTTCATTTACATCGCTTGTCTTTCTTGAGCTTTATTTCTCACTGCCCTTTTGTTTTAACTAAATTACTGTTATTTTTATTATTACTACTAATATTATTATTATCATCCTCATCATTATGTTCTATATCAGTTATTAAGCTGCTTTTTTCTCAACTCATAAATTTTTGCACTTTCACCCTTTTGTTTCTCTTCCCAAAACTACTGGGAAGGAGTGAGAGAACAGCCACGTGTGGATTAGCTGCTGGCTGGAGTCAAACAATGATACAACACCAAGATTATTAAAGAAAGAGGTGTATTATGTGGAATCCAAATAGGAATTGTTGTTTTTTTTAAAAAGCCTCTATAACCAGAGTAAACTTCTTACTGAGGTGGTAGTAAAGTGACAGAAGGGTTCAGGAGGGTTTTTTTGGTTACAATTCTGAAATAATTTCCTGTTATTTATTGTTCCTGTTTAAAAAATGGTGTAAGACCTGTGAATAATGTTGAAAACAAAAGAAATGTGGAAATTTAAAGTCTGTCTTTTAAAAATTTCTTGTCCAAAGCTGATACAGCTGAGCCAAGCAGTTAAATATTTTTATATTTTATTTTATGATACAAGTATGGAGTGGAAAATGAATCCCCCCAGCAAAGGGGGTCTTAGCAACTGTGGAACTAAAAGTAAGAGGGGAATAACAAATTCCAAACTTGAGAAAAAAGATGTTGGATAGCAATTTCGTCTTGTAGGTGCTCCCAGCATGTTACACCACAACAGAAAGTTTTGAAATTGAATTAAATAAATAAAGCAAACAAACTCTTGTTTTCAAACAACACCACAGTGGGGAAGCAATTACATTAAATAGTAACTGTGGGTTCCAGACAAAGATGTATAGGAATAATCACTGTTTCCGTGCAACTGATATGGATTGCAGGCAGCAATCAGACAGAGCTAAAAACATGAGTCACTTGAAAATGCCACATAGAGCAGGCTGTACCCTCACAGGGCCAGATGTTAGAAGAGAGTTTATTCACCAATTGGAGTAGCCAAGTATTCCTTGAATTTAAAGCATTTTAGCCTTGAGTGTTATAGTCCACCCAATAAATTTATACACACATTTTCTTTCTCTATGGTTAGATATAAGACAAGCACCGTGTCATGATACCATGAAACTAGAGAATGGAAAATAATATTCTTAGACAAGAACAAAGTTATAGAATAAGACTTTACATATATAAACTCTGCATATTTTATCAAGTAATTTATGGAAAGTGTTAAGAATCTGAGACGTATCATTTAATTATAAAATGTAATTGCTCTAGAAGCCGATAATGAGCAGTAGACTGTTTTTGACAATGACCTAAATCCATATGAAACTGGCAAAATTCCATGATGTTATTACTACTTCTGTTGTAGCAGATTTTCTGATGTTTCTTATGTACTAATTACCATTACTGACACTAATGGATTGGTTTGTTATAAACATGCATAAATAAATGGGCAGGGAAAGGATGGGGAGTTTATTCTTGCTTTCACATATATTTAGTGTGCAGTACAGTCCTGGATAATCAAAGATTCAGAAGCCAAGTAGGTATCCAGTGGATATATCCCTCAAAGCAACTCACCACAACAGCAATAACCAATCTAGCTAGTGTAAAAGTATCCTAATAATGTGTGCATAAACTACACATTGGGTTCTTGTAGACAAACCTAATTCCTTTATATTTATATTTATGTAGATAGAGGAAGCAAAACATCTTTTAAAGTGTATAATTCATAGCAAAAAAATCTCTCAAAGAGTAACACAGTCAAATCAGAATATATTATTTATTATTTTCTTTTAAGTCTGCATCCTATATAGAAACAGTTCAAGAGTTATTGAATAAAATTCAATGGGAAGATTCAGCACCAATTTGAAAGCTGTTACATTGCATTTCCCAACTGAAATATGGGAAGCATGAGGCTATGGATTGACATCATAAGGATGAATTGCTTATGTATTACAGAAGTCACAAGAATGATGTTCTTTTCACTTATATTTAGTGCTAGATGAAAAGGTCGCAACTGGTGATGACAGTGTCCATAAACTATGAGTTATAGTCCAAAGGTTTAATCCATTCTCTTATCTTCAGGATCGTATTTTCTGCATAGCTGCAGGTGGCTATATATATATCCTTGCCATAAAATGTCAGGAGATACATGATCAGTTCAACCCGAGTCATGGGTTGACAGTATTCTGCCAATACAAAGCAGACGTAAATGCCTCTCCGCTTGGCTGGTTTATATCCTGAAAGCTGATCAGTCCACCTGGAGGAAACCAACAGTTTTGGTTTCAGCTGTAGAAGTGTTTTATAGAAAAGATGGGCTAAAAGTATCCTTACTTCAACATAATAAATCAATAATTAGTAAGTGATTTTACTTCTTTTAGAAAGTCTTTCTATATAGCGTCTTACTTTCTGTATACCAGATGATTTGAGCTGTTTTTTTTTTGTTGTTGTTGCTGCTCTCACCAATGTTTTGCAAGCTTGATTTAACATTGGAGTTTCAGACAAATTTCTGTTAGTCCCTTCACACACATTTTTGCCTTTGGTCCAGATGCCAAGTGATGTAAATAGACATAGATCAATCCCAGCTAATAAAGCCATGTGGATTTACATCAGCTAAATGTCTGTCACTTAGGTTTAGCAAGAGACTTATTATGAAATATTCCAAGACTGCACGGGGTGGAATATTCAAACATGTGAACATCTTTGGTGCGCCTTCAAAAGCTACTGCATGGCCACTGAGAGGCAATAGTAGACTCTGTTCACTTAGAGTGTTCTCATGTTGTGAAGTAAAATGCATTAATTTGATGGAGATTCCTGGTGTTCCTTGCAATTGCAGTGTTTAACAACGTGGATGTTTTCCGTACTGCACCACAGCTAAATACGACAATTTCTTTCCACAAAGTAATTAATCATTTCTGTTTGCTTGAACGAAATTCACAGGTTAAACTTATGCCTAAAAGGGGATTAGAGTCAGATCACTGAACCCATTGTTAATCTCAACCTTCTTTAAGCAGTTTTTTCTGTGAATTAGGGGCAGATGGACCATGCAGGAGGTTGATGGCACATTCCCAGATTCTGGAGCATGATGTGTGTTGGAACCTGAACTGACATAATATTTAATGATAAAACATGTTAATTTGCACCATCCAAGTAGAGTACTCCTCCTGTGTTGGGTTAACACTCTGCCTCCACTTTCAAGAGGAGACCCATCAGAACAATGGTGCTCCCTGGGATCCCTGGGAGTTTCTCTGTCCAGAATCTGAAGATCAGGGTGGTGGGTGCCCCCATTCTGTTATCTCTGTGGTCTGGCTGGAATCAAATGGCTTATGTTACCAAACCATTTAGATAAGCACTTTGAAATCAACTGGCAAATACCTCCGTAAAAAAATAACTTTCACAGGATCTGAAATTTTCCAAAGAGAAGGATTTATGTTATCAGAAGAATTTAGAGACATTTCAAAAGATTGTTAATGTGGGTCTGAAGTCTAAAATGTCATTTTTATTTATATGTCATGTCATCAAGCTTTATACTCAGTTTCTAAACAAGTTAGCAATACTATTTTTTATCATTTTACAACCACAAGTTTCACAACACTTTATAAAATTGGGTGAGTATCATGATCCTTGTTTTCCAGAAAGCTTGATTTATGTAGTCAGAATTTGTAATTTTCTATTATTTATCTTTTAAAGAAATATATTACCCATAATAATCAAAACTGGAACAAGTGAGAGTCCATGTAGAGTTGGAGAAAAACAGTGAAAGATTTCAAAGTAAAACATAATGAAACTGCTTCAAGAATTCCTAAATTTTGTAAGTCATTTTGCTCAAATACAGAACATGTAAAATAATCTCCATAGGGAAGACAAGCTGTATAAATTCAACTTTACTTACAGGAAAGAAAAAGAAATGAAGCTGACCAAAAGCCTTAAGGAAGTTACTATTGATTTATTTGATTGAAATTCTGCAGTAGACAGTGTTCTTGGACTTTTATTTGCCAATTTTTTGCTGATGGTCACTCTAGCCCATGCCCGATGTCACAGGGTTTTCCAGGGGTTTCTTGCTGAATGTGAATTATTCAGCTCTCATTTATACCCCTGTCATTTCAACCTCCTCAGCTGGTATAAAAGGCTTCTGAAAGTAAGCAGATTATATTAACCTATGCCTATATTAACCTAAGAACCTTATTCAGTGACTGAATATTAACTCATCGAAGGATCCCTCAGTATACTCTCTGTTTTGTACTTGGAAGACAAGTTATATTCAGGCAGGACATACAGACATGATAAAGTGTACACTTGTATTGCTGACTTGGAAATCAAAATCTGTGAATCTATAGTAAATGCTGCTTGCAAGAGTCACGCAGATTCATCTGTAGTTCTGGCTTCGTGTTCTGTGACTGAAGGTGCAACCATTCGGCCTCTCTTCTACAGGCACCTGATGTCTTTTAATCGTCACTTTCTCACGGCTCAATTATGCTCATTTAATTCTCAATTTATGCCGTATTCATATTTCTGATTTCAAATTAAGCATTTTTGTTACAGAATATATGTATATTTATAAATCAGGGAGTCAGAAATTATGAACACCATGCTTAGTGTTCATGTTTACACATCACTAGTCATAATCACTGCATACACAAAGCTGTCCTTAGCACTGATATGTTAAATCAGCTGTTTATATGCAGTTCCATGGAGCTAGTCCATGTGGTCAGGGCTGATATCTGTGTCCTTAGTGGTCTCAGTCACAGAGATCAGGTTTATCAGCAATCCTGACTAGCTGGGTCCCAAACAAGTGGAGGTTGGCCAGTGTGATGTGCAGCTATAAAAAGGGTCTTAAGGAGGATCTGGGGAATTACAGGCCTGTCAGCCTGACCTTGGTGCCTGGCAAGGTCATGGAACACGTCATCTTGAGTACCCTCACGGGGCACATAGAGGACATCCAAGGGATGAGTTTGGCATTAGGAAAGGCAGCTCCTGTCTGACTAGCTTAATCTCCTATTATGGCCAGGTAACCCACCTAGTGGATGAAGGCAAGGCTGTAGATGTGTCCACCTGGACTTCAGCAAAGCCTTTGACATGGTCTCCCATGGTATTCTCCTGGAAAAGCTGGCAGCCCACAGCTTAGACAGGTGCACTCTTTGCTGGGTTAAAAACTGGCTGCACAGCCAGGTCCAGAGAGTGGAGGTGAATGGTGTCACATCCAGGTGGGAGCCAGTCATTAGTGGGCATGCCCCAGGGATCAGCACTGGGACTAGTCCTGTTTAATACCTTCATCAATGATCTGGATGAAGGGATTGAGTGCATCTTCTGCAGGTTCATGGATGACACCAAGTTGGATGGGAGTGTGAATCTGCTGGAGGGTGGGAAGGTTCTGCAGAAGGTTCTGGACAGGCTGGATCAATGGGCTAAAATTCAACAAAGCCAAGTGCTGGGTCCTACACTTTGGTCACAACAACCCCATGCAGAGCTGCAGGCTGGGGGCAAAGTGTTTGGAAAGCTGCCCAGCAGAAAAAGACCTGAGGGAGCTGGTCATCAGTGCCGAACATGAGCCAGCTGTGTGCCCAGGTGGCCACAAAGACCAATGGCATCCTGGCCTGTATCAGCAATAGTGTGGCCTGCAGGGCCAGGGCAGTGGTTGCTCGGCACTGGTGAGGCCATACCTCGAGTTCTGCATCCAGTTCTGAGCCCCTCATGACAAGAAACACATTTATGTGCTGGAGCAAGTCCAGAGAAGGGCAAAGGAGCTGGTGAAGGGTCTAGAGGGTAATTCCTATGAGGGAGCTGAGGGGGCATCAGTTTAGGCTAGAGAAAAGAAGGCTCAGGGGAGACCTTGGCACTCTCTACAACTCCCTGAAAGGAGGTTGTAGCCAGGTAGGGGTCAGTCTCTTCTCCCAGGCAGCTAGAGACAGGAGAAGAAGACATAGCCCCAAGATGCACCAGGGGATCTGGTTTTCTCTTGACCTGTTTATCTTTTGCCTATTTCTTGTTCGTGTCCTTCCTCTTTGCAGTTATTTGTGCTTATTTTGCTCTTCTTTCTCTTGTAAAAGAGAAACTTGTAAAAGTTTGCTATTTAGCCTGTTTCTTATCACTGCTTCAGTACAACTACACAAGTTATTTGCCCTCTCAGTGGTGAAATTGCTCTTATAAGTAAACACGTGATGTTTTTACAGTAAACTTATAAGTAAGTGTGTTTACTTATAAGTAAACATGTGGTATTTTACTATGCTATTGTAGTGTATATATTGTTGTTCGTTGCACTACTATAGCACAATTACACTTGCTTTCAAAGCAAGTAATTGTATTGACAATCGTGAGAAACATACTTAGTTTTTAAGTTTCACAGGCCACATTTGTGTTGTCATGTGAATGGCACAAAATCATGTTGTTCATGATTACCTAACAAAAAATAGTATTTATGAGTGCCATCTCAATTTCAGCGTACATTAGGTCTTATTTTTCTTTTTTTGCTGCTGAACAATAAAGATGTTCTAGCTAAGGTATCCCCAGTCTAGCCTTCCATATTCTTTCTCCTGTAATTTTATCTCCACATTTTCATCTGCAGTAGAGATGCAGAAAATTAGTGTAGCAGATAATATTCTACTCCCACCCCCAATTCCATTTCGCCCAGATAATCCTACATGTTCATCCCTTTTGCCCCTGAAGAACCACATGACACAGTTAAAGAGATTTAAAAAACATTCATCTGTTCCTCCAGAGTTCCTTTAAAGGTTGTTGCTGCTCGCTGTGAAAGAGTTTGAATGAAAATGTGTTCTTAATGAATTCCATCCCTTTTTGGCCTAAATCCTTATGCTCAGCATCAGCAGTAGGTGTTGCCATCTCAGTGAATGTTTGATGCCCAAGTAATCACCTCTTACTTATCACTGGAAAAGCTAAAACATCCCTGTAAACCACTTCCGTGTTCTTGTATCATTGGGATTTTTTTCTGCATTTGTAACAGATGAGACTGACCTTGCACAGTGTTCTGTTTCTGCTCTATGTGTCTTTGAAAACTGGTTTCTGATGCTTTGAAGGGAGCTGCTGTACAAAATAATACTGAAGGACATGTTCATCTTAAGATTTTAAGTTCAATTCAACCAGTATCTCAAAGAAAGCTCGTGTAAGTGAAATTGGTATTTTTATTTGGATAATTATCAAAGTTGCCTCACCTGTTGTGTCTGGTCATCCTTATCCTATATAATTCTGTCATTTCAAATGTCTATTTGTTAGTGGTCCACCATATAAGACCTAATTACATTGCGTTGCAGGACTCATGCAATGACTGGAATAAGTCTCTGAACACGTTATAAATAATAATTCTGAGGAAGAAAATTTTACAAAATGGATATACATCTAGAAGAATGCTTGGGGGTTGGTTAGAATTAAGAAACTGAGTGGGAGATCAATTATCTTTTTTGTATCAAATTACCCTTGCAGTATTTCATCAAGTGAATTTTGTTGGTAGGACGTAGAGGAGTGCATTCAGGTGGTTTCTATAAATCTCCAGTAGTCTTGTAATCACACAAAGTCCAAATCCAAAAAAAAGGACAGACAAAGACAATTAGAAACACTATTCTACAGAGGAGAAGCTGACAAAATGGAGAGGGGGAATGTAAGACGTAATTCTTTATACCCAGATGCACAGAAGTGCAGGGGCAATAACCATGAGATGTTGCAGAGTGAAATAACAGCAAGAGCAAGCTCAGCCAGTGCAGGAAGCACTCCTGTGGCCATTGTTGCTTACATGCTTGAGTTCAAGTTTAAGGTTTTTCAAGGACTCACCATGGGATCAAACATAGAAAAAACATAGGTGACAGAAATTAAATGTCTTCAGTCCATGTCATTGCTTGCTCATTAGCTTCTCCTTTGGTGCATCCCCTAAACTTTCTTTCTGGTAATAATAAAAATAGTATGATATAAATAAATTAGAAACTAAAACCCAACTCCCTACTTAAGGACTCAAAGGAAATTATCAAAAGAGAAAAGCTAAGAATACTATTTCACAAGGGACTTATTCTTATCCTGAAGTATGAAATAGGTCTGGATTCACTGACAGTGAAATCAGTATAATCAATAAATAACATTTTATAGTGACACAAAACCTTTCACACAGAAATAAGAATTATGAGAGTCAAAATGTAGAACCGCACCTGAAGTATCCTTTGTATCTGCTGGCTGTTCACAGAGATGCACATCAGCAAGGAAAAGAATATTTCTCCTTCAGAAACAGGATAAAATTGTCAAAAAATTTAAATATTCTGCTCTCTCTCTCTCTCTCTCCCTTCCAATCTTTTCCTTCCCCACCACCTTCCTGCCCCAATTTAGAAGGAGGGAGACCATCCAGTCTGAATTATTATGGAAACAGTGACACACACAAAACATTTGGTGATATTTGCAGAAAATGCCTGTGACATTTTCAGCTTGTTAAAATCAATGAAACAAGGAAAAACATTGCCAAACTGGGAGAAAATGAGTCCTTGAAGAACTGAACTTCTAAAATGTGATATAACATCTCTATTTGTCTGTGACAATATGCTAACAAGATAAAGCAATCTCCTTTGGGCTCTCACAAACAAGATGTGTGTTATAAGAAATTTACTGAGCTGAAGATCAGGAAAGACCTATAGTTCATCCAATCTCCCACCCCATGTTTCAGAGACTTTCAATTTCCCTCAGTTACCCCTCTACTGACTCCATCACTTACTTGTTCAAAGTGTAATTCACTAAAATGTTCCCGTTTGATCTGAATTTGCCAGAAATGGAATTCGATATTTCCTTTGCTATTTTGTTTCCAAGGTTAATTGTCATTACTTTAAAAAAGTTGTTCTTCAATTCTAATTTGAACGAGTTGGCTTTAAAGCATTGTCGTTCTGGTTAATCAAAGGCCCTTACAAGCCCTGTATATTCTTATTATGAAGATAGTTATTCTTTTTCTATCACTTACCAATAAGTTTCCTTTTAATATAAATGGACATATAAAAGTGTTTCAACATACTGAGAGCTTTCAAGGCTTTTGCATCCCTTCTCTTTTTCAGTTTCTGTTAACATGCAGCTACCTGAATAACATTTAATTAAACAGAATGCCTTCCTTGGAAGCAAGGTCTGTTCCTTAACTCTAGTATTATTCTGCTTATGGTACTTTTTGCCACAGCAGTTCATCTGGAAAACCTGCTGTGCTGCATATGAAGTAGACCCTTGGACTATTTTCAGACTTACCATTTTCTGTATACTGTCTCTGCTTCTATACATATTGCATCCTGCACACTCAAACAACAGAAATTTTGCACATTTTTTTTTTGAAAATTGAATATTTTTTTCACTAACTGCTTATTAGCCAGACTTTTCCTTGTCCTTGCAATTCAGAATTTTCTTGTTTATAATTCTGAAAAATCTTTGTGCCATATATTTTTTTTTCTTCTGCAAATTTATATTATCTTTTAAATAATCATGAGCATCATGAACATGTACTCAGTTGTGGGGCCTTCAAATGCATATTGGAAGTTGGATACTTCTTTGTTCATCCCACATAAAGTTAATTACAGTTTCCAACATAACACAACTTCTTTTTAGGAATATTTTTAAATTTTGTCAATTTTTCAAACATTTCTGGGAAGTGTTTCCTCAATAATTGTAATTTTTCTTTTTCACTAATTAACATGGTGGGACAGTATATGGATTTTAAATTAGCTTTAAAGGAATAAGTTAGCACCTCACCGCATATCCAGGTGTCAGATTCCTCAGCACTGTAGTACTGTCGATAGAGAATTTCTGAGCTGTCCAATGAATGAAGCTTCTCTCAAGAGAACCATCTGTGATATTGATAACAATAGTAATATTTCTTCATGCTGTATGAGAGCCTACATATACAAATTAATGATTTCCAAGTGTTTAAAAAAATCTATTTCAAGGTGACACAATACCTTTTCTCTCTTACAGCCTTGTTTTCCCATTATTTCATTTGACAGAGTTCAGCTGCAAGCATTCTATTTCATCTTCTGAACCATTTTCCCATCAATCTTTCCGTTACTACAGCCAGAGTCCCTAGTTGGTTTATTACACTTTGGACACTGGAATCTCTCTCATCTTAGTCTTTCAAAATTTCTGCTGTTTAATCCAAATGCTTTTATTGTAACTTTTTTTCACATTCTTTTGCCTTTTTTTTTTTTTTTTTTTAAATTTTGATGATAGTCTGGAAGATGGGAGCTCAGTTGAATGCCTGGTGCATAAGAAGCTGTAGGTTTCACATCTTACTTTATCTCCAAGAGTGTTATTTTTCTCTCTTTATTTGTGTTCTGGCTAAACTAGAACTCACACAAATACTATTACGGTTTTGGTACACAAAATATTTGGTAGACCACAACTAATATCTGTTTCTGGGTCTTTTTATTAACACTGGTTAACTTCCCCCCAGCCCTCAAGTATCATGAATACTTTTGTGAAGGAAAACAACTCCACAATGAAGACATATGTTCACAAAATCATGTGCTCATAAACATTAGTAAAACATCTCTCAGAAATAGGATGAACTTAAACAAATCTTTCACTTAAGAAAGAGACTAATTTCAGATGATGTCCAAGTTTCTAACAGTGAAACAGACTAAAAAATCAACCTGAATTCTCAAACCAGAGATAGACATCCCGACATCTGTGAGTCTTGACTGCCTGTGAGCTGTGGCCTCAGATTGTGTAGTCACCTTTGTGTGTTAATAACATCAATAAAATACCTGTACCCCTCATGGCTTTGTTTTCAACTTCGCAGGAGATTTTCAGTCTTGGGTGCATCACAGCAGGAGCAGAGCTGATCTTTACCTCCTGCAAAATGGCATTTTCTGATACAGGAAGGAGCTCTGTCCACTCTGTATCTCTTGGGGGTACAATATACTGGTAAGGAGGTTTGGGCCCTGCTTGTTTTTCAGTTTCAAAATAACTTACAGTAGTTTTATCGTTTTCCTCCATATATTCAAAGCAGTTAGTTTCTAAACCTTGGAATAATTTCTAGCATGTCTGGCAAGGCAGCTTCATATTACAGTAGTTGCGAGAATGTTTATCCCACTCCATTACACAGCTGACACACACCATTATTACAAGCTTAGAAAGCCCACCCAAGGTGTCTCTCTCTGTCTTTAGGAACAGAAATGTATTAGTAAGTTTAGTTTATAATCTCTATGCCTTTTGGCTTTCCCAAGTTTTGGGAAACACTGTGAGACAGAACTAAACTAGTAGTACTTCTAAAATTGCTCCAGAAATATAAGGATGCAGAAAAAAATTGAGTCATTAATATTTAAAATCTATACCAACGAAATTTTTTACTAAAATATGAGAAACAAAATTCCATAAGAAAGCTACTTCTGAAAGGCATCACTCTGGGAATAAGAAAGATTGCAAATGCTATTTTCCGTATTTTAATACACTTTTACCTTGTTGTTTCCTTTCCTTACCCTCCTTGCACCCTGTTATTCTAGAAGTAATCAGGAAGATGCAAGTTTAACATCAAATTACAAACACAGAATTCTCACTCCATTCTCTTGCCTGTTCAACACCTCTTCAGATAAAACATTTTGTACTTGTCCTTGCACCGGAACAGAACAGGTTATCTTTTGCCTTAACTCTGTCATCCTCCAGCAGATATCAATTAACAAACACATCCCTTCTTTTCATGAGAAACAGATATTCTGAAGCTCAGCAGCTAATATATGCTCATTCTAAAACAATCTATAACAATATTTAGGGTTTTATCTAGTATTTTAGTATGTGGTAAATAAATTTTTAATTAACACTAATGTAGAGAGGAGTCAATCAGACCAGATTTTTATATTTTCTTTTATATAATTTGTTGCTCTTTCGGAACAATTATGATGTCATTCAAATCTCAGGATTGCCTGGTTTAAGTAATAACCTTAATAAAGTATCCCATGACTAACAATTTTGAAACAGAATTCGTAGAAGTTGAAGGTGGGAGAAACGGATATGTTGGTGTTGGAATTTTTAGTGAGTTATTGCAGAATGTCCAGTTTTACAGAGAGGAACATGATGCATGCTGCCCCCAAGAATTTAGACCACCGTGCAGACAACTTATTCTAACAGCAAAAAGAAAGTCTTGAAAGTGGGGAGAACAGGGAATTATGGGAGGCTGTTATCAGACAGGGTTACTGTGGTAGCTTCTGTGCGTGTAGTACATATTCAACTTTTACATGATGTGTTTATGAATAAAGCTCTTCATGTTTGAGAAAGGGACTAGTACCATCACAGTATTGTATGGCTCAGGTGAAGCTGACAGTGGAGAGATTACAGATTTATCTACATTCACCCAGTGGCTACTGGCAGAAAACAGGATCTGTACTGAGAATTAGATGCCTTATAGTATGCAGTCACTTAAATAAAACACTAAAAATATTGCTATTTTTGCGGACTTAACAATGGATTTTTGCTTCAGGTATACTGACAGAAGCTGAATTGAAACATATGAAGTCAATGGGAGTTTAACTCTGAAGATCATTGGATAAAGTTTGTTTTTTCAATATCAGCAAAATGTTCAGGTCTTTTACCAGGCTGCAGTCAATATTTGTCTGTCAGCTTGCCTTTTATGAAAAAGACAGATTGTACAAGGATTTTTTTAAGAAGGTTTAACCCATACCAAACTCAAATCCGGTGATACGTTTTGCAGAGGTGGTATACACATCTTGTTCAGATTGAAGCATTTATGATATATAGACTGGGATGTTTTAGTTACACTATAAAGTCAGGAAGGGTAACAGAAAGTATTGTTTTGTCACTGTTATTAGTTTCTACCAGGAAGAAGCACATTTGAGGTAGCTTCAAGAAAGTTAAGACAAAAATTAACCACTAAAATATGTCACAGATCAGGTTAATATTACTCCAATCTTCTTTTACATATGGCAACCAGGTGTAATTCTTTGTTTGCAAACAAAGGCAGAAAAATCAATACTGATCTAGTTCAGCTATGAAATTCTTCAAGATCAACCTATCAGTGTTTCTATTCAACATAAATGATGTGATATATGTGATTTCCTTGTTAGTTCTGGACACTCCTTTGGTTATTTCACCATGGAAAGAAACAGCAAATTCCAAAACAATCTGCTCATGTATTGGAACTTCCATCACTTTTACCCTCCTATAATAGATGTTTACCAAAGTCCCTTGCACTGAACTTTTGGGAATGTATTCATCTGGTGATGCTTTTTTAGATGACATCATCTTATTCTACTCTTAAATGTTAAACTTCTTCAGTTTTACTAGATGCAGCATTTTTCCAAGTGTCTTTCCTTCCCTCTCTTCAATAAGGAGAGAATTACCTTCTTTCCACACCTCCCTCCTAATCCCAGACTGGACTGTTTCTTTCAGTTCTTCTCTGTGTCTTTAACTTTCTAAATCTAGGCCATTTATTTATTTATTTATTTATTTGTGTTTTTAAAATTCACATTTTTCACCCCTCAGTAGTTTGGAAAGAACTACTTGTCAAAGCTTGGTTTTAATTTGCTAACCCATCTTCTACTGTTTCAGTAACAGTTTAATGGAAAATGCTGAACGGAATTCACTCTACTTACTTGCCTGTGGGCTGGGCTGTCTAAATGGCCTTCATCCCCTGCCCAGCCATGCATCAAGCCTTGCAGGTTAGGAAGAATGTTGCTGCACAAATGAATCTGATTTATACACTGTGGAACTAACAATGCTGACAAGACAGAGGTTCTTCATAACTTTACCTTCTCTTCTTTTACCTCTCTGTCTTTATCAGCATACCTGGACCCCAGACGACAGGGTAAAGAAGCTCTGACAATGCATGTATGAACTCACCAGCAGTGGATGAAGGGCTGCTCTTCTGCTTCTTGCAAGGGCTCAACCCACACAAAGCCATTGTTCTGCACAGAATTCACCCCAGGGTGTTAATAGAAGAGTTTGACAGCATTGCAACGCCACTGTCTATAGCACCTGGAATGTTGTGGAGGTCAGGGGACTAGCCTGGATTTTCTGATGACTAGAGGACAAATGTCACATCCATCAACAAGGACACAAAAGAGAACTCAGGAAATTACAGACTCGTTAGTTTTACTGCAGTCCCCGGGAAAGTAATGAAATTTGTCCTTCTAAAAGCTATTATAAACAAAACCACGGGTGTTGATGAAGAAACACCAGCATGTATTTACAAAGAGGTGCTGTAGATCACCTTCTACAACAAGATGATGTCTTGCATGGACTCAGGGACAGTACTGGATGCTGTTTATCTGGAACCCAGCAAAGTGTCTGATGCACCTTAACACAGTCTTCACTGGGTAAACTGTCAAATTACAGAACAGATGTTTGGCCTACGAGATGGGGGTTAAATTCATACATGACCTGGATGATGGAAATGAAAGCACCTCCAGCAAGTTTACTGATGACACTGAAGTGACTGGTGGGGTAGACATCTGAAGGATGAATTATCTTACAGATAGACCTGGGTGAGTTGGAAGAGGGGACTAACAAAAACTACATGAAGTTTAGCAAAGACAAGTGAAGAATCCTGAGGCTGGGAAAAAGAAGCCAAACAGCCCAGCGCAAAGTACAAGCTATGTGGCTGGAAAGCAGTAATCCTGAGTGGGACATGGGCATCCTGGTGAACAGACAGCCGAACATTAGTTAGCAGCATGCCACTGCAACAACAAAGGCAAGTCAGATCCTTGTCTGCATCCAGAGGGATGTTACTAGCAGAAATAGAGATGTGTTCATCCTACTCTGCTCAGATGGAGCTCATCAGTCTGCATCTGGAGTACTGTCTCCAGTTTTGGTCCTCGTAATTCAGGAAAGACACAGACAGACTGTGGGTCCAAGGGGAGGCCATAAAGATGATCAAAAGGCTATAGAACCTATTCTATAAGGAGAGGCTGAACGAGGTAAGTCTCTTCTCCCTAGAGTCTAGCAGACTCAGGGAAGCTCAGCACAGTAATCCAGTATGTAAGAGGCAGCTACAAAGAGATCAAAGGCTCCCTCTTCACAAGGAGCCATGCAGAGAAGACAAGACAGCTTGTCCTGGGAGAGGTTTCAACTCATCATAAGAGAGAAATTTTTTACAGTAAGAAGAATCGTTCACTGAAAGAACCTTCCAAGACACATGACAGATTCCCTGCTACTGGAGGTTTGCAAGATGCAAATGGAAAGTGTACTAGAAAATATTATCCATCCTTTATTTGCCACAAAAGTTTGATCAGATGACCTTTTGAGATCTCTTCCAATTTGGCCTGTTCTGTGATATCCCATAACTGTATGAGTTTTGCCTGTTCCCTGAGCTAGAACCTTCATATAAGCTGCTTAAGGAGCATCAATAAATGAATGCAGCAGAAGCACAGGCAAATTCTAAGAACAGGCATTGCAAAGTGGAAAGTAATGATGATAGGCTCTGTCTTGGAATGGTGCTCTTTAGTAGCTTTATCGATGACATAGTGAGATTGAGTCCACCCTTAGCAAATTTGCGGAGGACATGAAGATGGGTGGTGCAGTTAATACAAGAGAAGGAAGGGATGCCATCAAGAGGGACCTGGACAAGCTGGAGAAGTAGGTTCACAAGAACCTCATGAAGTTCAACAATGCCAAGTGCAAGTTGCTCATCCTGGCTTGGAACAATGCCTGATATGAGTGCAGACTGGGAAAAGTCACAGAGAGCAGCCCTGCTGAGAAGGATTTGAGGGTTCTCATGAATGAAAAGCTGGACATGAGCCAACACTGTGTGCTCACAGCCCAGAAAGCCAAATGTATTCTGGGCTGTATCCAAAGCAGCATGGCCAGAAGGGAAGGGAGGAGATTCTGCCCTTCTGCTCTGCTCTGCTCTGCTGAGACCCCACTTGGAACACTGCATCCAGATCTGGGGTCCCAGCACAAGAAGGACGTGGACCTGTTCAAGAGGATTTATGATTTTATGACGCTGTGCAAAATTATTACTCATTTGTGTGATAATATAATCACAGACATAAAAAGACGATACCAGAATTAGAGCTGTGATCAGAGTGGTACTGTTTCTATCCACGAATTTAGAGAAGTTGATAATGCTTTCTTAAAGCAACATTTCCTGGAGCCTTGGTGTTATATTTTAATATTTAAGAGGTAAAAATAGTCCAAACAAACAAGCAAATAAACAAGGCAAAATGAACAAACAACACCAGCACCCCCCAAACCTTAAAACAATGAAAAAACCAAAGTCAACTCAGAGTATAGGCTTGAAATTCATTCATATCTATCCTATATGCACAAGGCAGCTGGTTGCACTAAGTGTAACTACTTACAAAACTCCTATAAAAATACTGGAAAAATCAAGCTGAGGGTCTGACCTTACTTTAAAAATAGTCTTTCCTATCAAATTCATCTTTCCATTTTCTTTCTTTTTTTTTTTTTTAAATGTGTCACCTTGATTTGAAAGTATTCATGGTTTGAAGCTTTTCATTGAACACCTTACATTGCCTGTATTGCTGCTCAATTCATTTCACAGGTAAAATGTATCGTTCAGGTCACATTATCATAACCCACTCTTTTTTCTATTTTTTCCTATTTCACTGAAGCTTAATCTCAATATAATTAAAACAAATGTACATCCTTCTTATTTGTTCTGATGAGGCACAGGAACTCATGAAATTCTTCTGGAAAGAAAGACATAGTACAGTATCTTTATGACACAGATGACAAAAAAAGTCCCACTTCTATGGAGAAAAATATTTCTTCCTTTACTGATTTATTCAGAATAGTTCAAACTCATCTCAAAACTCTTTCAAAGAACCAAACTAGATTAAAGAAAATGGAAATGTCCCCAGAGTTCAGGGAATTTTCTGTATATTAGGAACTATTCCTTTGCAAATGGAGAAATGTTTTTATATCTCAGAATGTGTTATCTCACTTATCGCACAGGCTTGTCGTCTTGTTTAATTCTAACTACATTTTCTATAAAACTCCTCAATGGGTAAACCAAAGAGTTGGTGCTCTGAACCCACCTTATTTCTATCACAAAAAAAGAACTTTCTTTTTGTTTTATTAAAGAAGCTGCAATCAGTTCTACTGAAGAGACATAAATTTAGCATAGCAGTAACTTAAAGATCACAAAGAAAACTCCATTTTCTTTGACCTTTTCCATAAATGCCATCACATTGCTCTTTTTACATCTATATTTCAAAAGGCAATGTAATCCTTAGGAAGATTTCTCACAACACTTGGGGAAAATAACTTCCTTATGTAATTATTCATGATAGAATTTCATTATTGTACTTATTTTTATAACTATTATAGTTATCATTGTGTGTGCTGTTATTTTATTACTATAGTTAATATAATATAATAAAAGACTACTATTTTAGAATTTTGTCATAGAAATGTAATATTATGTCACAAACATGATCTGGTACTTGCAATGAGCAAGTATATCAGTATATGGAAAGTCTGGCCATTCTTTCCTGCCTTTTCCTTTCCTGGGGCTGAAAGGGAATCCTCTGATCCCAAACCTGGAAGAACCCAGAATAGAGACTTTTTGTCTAGATAGATGTACAAGTATTTTCCTCTTTGTACAAATTTTTCTCCTCTTCTTTTGAATTATATGAAAATAAGATATTTTTTAAAAAAGAATGGGAAGGTAAATATTTGGAAATCATCTTAAGACACTCTGGAACAGAGGGAGGCTGAAGGCAGACCAGTGAAAGATACAGGATGCTGGACTTCCTTTTTTTTTGCACTATTAATTGGAACTATTTTAGGGAGCATTCTGGAATATGTAAAGCATAGGCAGTCAGTGGGAAGGTAAGAAAAACAGAAGCAATGATTTTAATTTCTTATATCATTCTTTCTCTTGTACTAAGAATTTCTGTGAGATAAGACAGACAACATCCACATCCCTGTGAAGTGTCAGGTGCAGCATTCTCTCAGCACTCATGCTGGATAATGTGTTGATTACCTTTAGGGTTTGAGATAGGTTGTATGGGGGCTCCCCATAAGATGTATTTGTCAAACAGCTACGAAGAGATGCAATAACAATATGAAACTTTATTTAAAAAACAATTTTTCCTGACTACTCTAACTCTTAAACTTATGGCCAAAATCCTTGCCACAAAGGATTATATTTAGAAAATAGAATAAAACCAATACAGGCTTGATTGCAGAGCCTGTGTTGATTGCCTAAAGGTTTACATTAACATAGAAGCAGTAAGAAAAAAAGGTCAAATATGTCATGCTATCTTTAGCTATTCTATTTGTCACAAGGAAGTATAAACATTTGTTTTGCACAAAGATTGGAAGGAATAGAAAATGTCTTATTCCTATGGGAAATGTGTTGCTGTAAATACCCAAATTCTCTCAGCTCCTTTTTGAAGTACTATTAGAGGTTTTTGGTAGATGTAAACCACAGAAACTTTTCCTTTGCTAAGTACAACTGAATCAATTTACAACGGACATGATTTTTTACCCTTCTCCTTAATTCCATCAAAGACACATTCACATGCCCTGTCCTTGTGCATATTACAAAGATCTTAATTTTTTCTATGCCTTATCTGCGCTTCAGCTGTCTGTTCAATGTGTGTTTTAGACTAAGTATTTCAAGGAGACATCGATGTACAGAATGGATATGAAGTATTTGACATCAGTTCATTTTTTCTTTAGAATAGACCTAATTATTTACCTCAAAGTGCTCAGTACACGTCAGTAAATTATAATAACACTCACAGTACTTTCATATGACTCTATTTTACACACAGTTAAGCTTATTTAGAGGAAAGGTTATACAACTAACCTTTGTTATGAAGCAAGTCACCTGCCAAAACTGAAAGTGAAATGTAATCATTCTTCTGGCTCTCAAGCGATTGCTCTTGTTCTTTCTTTCTTTATTTTTTTTCCTTCTTTTAATTTCTTTACTTCAGCATGTCTTTTTCTTCTCTCTCTTCTATAAATCCAAGTAGCTCAGAGAGGTAAGTAGATGAGTCGGGAATGGCAGAAAGCAGGGAGGAAAATCCAAGAAGACTTACAAGCCATAAGGATGACAATCATGTATGCCCAGCTATAAAGGCTATATTTGTAATGTTGACAAGCATTGTACAATAATTTTGGTATACTAAAAAAAGGCAGTGAAAGACTAGTTTGTTGGAACTTTTTTCCATTATTTCTCAATCTTTTTTGTTTGGTTTTGGATTTTTTTTTGGTTGTTTGTTTGGTTTTTTTGTTTTTTCTTTTCTTAGAACATTAAAGAGCTACACTTCTGATTTCAACTTTCGCTTTTGTTTGTATATACCAAATGTTTATGGGTCTGGAGAGTAAATGAAAGGATTTTAAATTAATCTTAATTAGATAATTCTGTAGCTGTTCCCTAGATATAAATATGTTGCTCTAGAAACAGCAATGATAAAGCTGAAATCCCATTAGAAAAGGCAATATGTCAAATAAATATTTTTAAAGAAAAGAAAGTTTAATTTTGTTTCATAAAACATGATCTGCCTTGACAAACAATTTGCATATACTAGTACAGAACAGTTTCTCAGGATTAAGCAAACTAGTTCAAAGTCTCCTGTCTAGAACAAAATAACTAAAGTTAAATTTTCATTCTGTTAAAACATCTTGGCTTAAGGCATAACAAATTGTGTAAAAGGAAATAGACCCTTCAACAAGTTTATAACACTGATAACACATGCTTTCCATCTGATGTTTTGCAGTTATGTTGATTGTTATAGAATCTTAAATTTGAGGTGCTGAAATAAAGATTTGGGGGGAGTTACAAAATAGCTGTGTCATAGTGTTCTGGGAATAATTACACATATCCCGAGCTTCATTCATGAAGGATAAAAAAGCCTTCAACTTTGCATGGGATTGGGATTTTAAGTCCTTGATAGAATCCAGCTCTCAAATGCCACTCTCCACTTTACAGATCTGCACCTCCAGGTCCTTGTTCTGAATAAATTAAGATGAAAATATCAACTGCTAACAAGTTTGAGCTCTACCTTGAGCTCAACAGAATAAAAAGGTTATGTTTAAGGTCGGAGTGTAGATGAAGAAAGCCTCCCGTGTGAGATATTGTTGGTATTCTCTGTTGTAACCTGGCTTTGAACATGTACATAGGCTTGGTCTGGTCTACCCAAACAGCATGATGAAAATATAATTCCAGAATGAATTTAGAGACCATGCATGTGTACTTGACTATACATGGCTTGAAATAAATTCGGTGAATGTAGGAAATCCAGCAATTGCTTTCTTCTGATGACATGACCTTCAATTACACCTGCCAAAGTATGTGTTTCTGTGTGTGTGTGCATGCGAGTGCGTGTGTATGTGAAAGACATAAACTAAGAGTGGATATTCTCTTTCGGATAGCAAGGGCTGTTGCATCACATATCTATTTTCAGCTTTCCCGTAATTGCAGACTGCCTTCAGTTAACTCCCAGACCTACATTTCTCTGTCAATTTCTCTTCAGATACGTGAGTCTGAATTAAGAAAGGAATGCATTTCTAGTAGGTGTGAAGAGTTCCTCTTGGCCAGAGTAGCCAGTGGATATCAGAATAGGAGATTTTCCCTTCATTCAGAAGTGACCACGATAAAGGACGCTCACAGGATCATCCAGGAAAATAAGCTTTGTTCCAAGATGAAGAGCATGTGCTCCACTGGAGTCCTTACTGCAAGAAGATAACTTCATAGTTCTCATGCAGAACAAAGACACTTTAGAGCCCTTCAACCTGGTGATTTGGTTCATGTCAGTTTGGGGAAAACCTCTATCAAAAGACAAAGCAGAAAGGCAGGAGTCGTTTGTTAGCCTCTGTCATTTTCTCAAAGGTAGTAAACTTATAACTTGCTGGGGAATGATAGAGTCAGGAGAAGTAAAGGTTGTTGCCACTTTAATATGCATCAGAAAGAGGCACTGAATGACTAATGGGGATGCTTTATAGCACCTAATATTAGGTATTTATGGCTCCTCATAGTCTATTTAATTTGAAAAGGTCTAAGGGAGGTGAATTCCAGCTGTATCTTCTGACAATTGATGAAATACAGGTTTAAAATATTTTATTTTCTATCAGGCAAATCAGTCACCTGACTTTGTATCCAGTGCAAAGGGTCTCAGGAAATAGCAAAGAACATCACTTACCAGTAATTCATTATTCCCATCTGTTTAGATATATAGATATAAAAGAGTAGAACCTTCTCAAAGTGGGCTTACCTCCTCTTTGCAGAAACATTCTGCCAGAAGAGCCTACAAACCTTGTGCAGGTAAAACTTCCAAAAACTTGCAAATGAAAGAGGAATTCTTACTGACATATTCTGCACGGAGTCTTGACATGATTTTTCAGTGTAATTTTAGACTAACAGTTTTGCGGAGACATCAGAAGCTGGAACAATCTCCTCAAGCTGGTTTAGACCACTGCCAATTTTCCTGCATCTGTGACAATTCACTCTGTGTCGACTCAGATGCTTTGTCTCCTGTCCTGGTGATGCCTTAAGAACCTACAAACAAAACAACAAACACTTTCAAGATAATAATAGTATAGGAGGTAATATAAAGGTGAATCTTTATTGGAGGCCTCCAGGGGCAGTTACGGAAAAACATCCACAAAAGCCCAAACTACACCTGGTGAGTAGAGTTTTCATAAGTTTAGCAAATTAGCATAATTGACAAAAATCACCAATCAGGAGCACAGGTGATGCAGTAATTCTGGTTCAACCCTTTTCTGGAGTGCCTGCCTTGGTACTAGCTGTACTTTGTTTATGAAAATGTGTCTCAAAGAGATGTTTTTTAGCCTTGGTTCCCAGAGAAAACCAAGATAGGACAGGGGCTTTGGAATATGTTTTGTCTTTCTGTCTATCAGGGGAGGGAAAAGTACTGGGAAAACTAGCTAAAAATGCAATAATAGGCTACAGAGCTCCAAATACATGTTTAAAGAATACAGAGAATGTATAAAAGAAAAAAGGCAAAAAATCATCCAGCATCACTGGAATAAATCACCCTCTAGGCTACGATGTAAGAAGGAATCCTTGGAAAGCAGACTATCTTCCAGAACAGACTGAAGGTATTTTCAGCTACATTAATGTTCAATTTAACACAACCACTCCCACAGTGTCCCCTTCAGCTTCCCACTTGTTTTCAAATATTTGAGATCGGTTCTCATTTATTTTGTTTTGAAGCAAACATTGTATCTACAGGGATTGCTGTTTCTCTGTGCTGTCAGCTAGTGGTCAGACACACTCTTTCTAAAACTCTAAATGTACCTGTTCTGCCTGTGAAGTAAAGCCAGAAATATCACTGACACAAGCAGCAGAGAGATGTGCCAATACATCGTAAATAAATACTGTGCAAGCTCTGCTGTTGTCAGACTGGGTATCGTGCATACCCTCAGCAATCTGATATGCTTAGACTGAAAAAAATCCATTTTCTCAGGCAAACTATAAGGTTTTAAAAAGACAATAAAAGTGCCTGAAAATTTTGATAGGAATTCCCTCTGGGTGCATCTTTTAAGCAGAGACTCATTGCCTTTCATGTAGTTCTCAGTCAGGAACCTCATTACTTTCACCAGTCTGTTAAATGCTGTATTAACACTTTCTGATATCCTGAAGCCCTGTGCTTTGGGTTTGTGCTGCACACGAGGTTGATAATATAGAGATTTTTTAGTTATTCTTGAGCAGGGCTTACACAGAGCCAAGGCCTTTTCTGCTTTTTTGTACTGCCAAGCTGGTGAGGAAGTTGGGATACATGGGAAGCTGGGAGGAGACACAGCTAGGAAAGTTGACCCAAACTGACTAAAGGGATATTCCAGAATGTATGACATCTACTGGGGGGAAGAAAGAAGGACTGGGGAATGTTTGGAGTTATGGAGTTTGTGTTACTTGTGTTACAAGTAACCACTATGCTTGAGGGAACACAGTTTTCCTGGAGATGGCTGAACACTTGCCAGTCCGTGGGAAGTGGTGAATGAATTTATTATTTCACTCTGCTTGTGTGTGCAGCTTTTGGTGTCTCTGTTAAACTGTCTGTGGCTCAAGTTACAAATTTACTCTCTTTTACTCTTCTGATTCTCCCTGATTCTGCTGGCAGGTGAATGAGCGAGCAGCTGTGTGGGGTTTGGTTGCTGGATGAGGTGAAACCATGGCACCTTCCCTTTTCCATGACAGCTCCATGGAGATTTCTGACTACTTAACAAGTGGAAGGATACACCTACCTTGCAGAGAAGGCTTTGGCATTAGTGACTGATTCAATGAATACCAGAGGCTGTGCTGTCACATGGAAGACTCCAGTGCTGGGATCGGAGGTCCTGCAGCTCCATCCCTCACTCCTGGCTTCTTTCACATTCATCACAACTATGGTGATGTGACACAAACAGAATTTTATCCAGGAAACAACAGATTTTGCAAGAGAGAGTAAACCTTGGGGTGTCCTGAACTTGCTGTCAGAACATGGAATTTTTAGTACAAGTGGAAATTCATTTCCAGAGAGTCAATATTCCTGGTTTTGTTGTACATCCCATCTCTATCTCTTTGTCTGTGAAAATCCCAAAGTTGTAATCTGCTCAGAACAGTAAGCAATTTTTCAGAGAGGAAAGATGAAAATCCTGCATGTATCTGCCGAGGACAGGTCCAATTGTTTTAAATGAGGCATTGCTTGGGAATGAGGTAGATTATCATCAATGCCTATTCATTAAGGCATAGTTAAAAATTAAGAATTTTAAGGGACATTCATTCCTTGGTTAAAGTATTTGTGATGTCTCAAGTTTACTGAGAGTTTATTTGGTAGAAATTGTACAGGCAACTGCTATGAAAGTCAGCGTAAGAGAAACTGGGAATCCTCAGCTCATTTTTATCTCCTAATTTCACTGATTTATTAATAATTAATAAACTTCAGCATTTTTATCACAACTTTCAATCACATAATTCAAAATTCAGCTGCAAACACTAATTGGGTTTCAGGGTACCCATAAAAGAGAACCTAGAGTGATCAAGCTTTAAAATCTATACTTGTATAAACATTTTATATGAACTGAATGAACAAAGGAAAAGATTGTGGCACTTCCCTGTTTCGTCTCTTGGGATGAAAAGTTGAAATTTAGCCATGAGGAGGCATTCTGTGTTTTATTTTTAGAACAAACAGTATGACACACTTGAATAATAGTTGTACTAATATTGTATCTAATTGTTGTGTTACTATGATATTTAGTCTCCAAGACTACAGCCCTTTGGCTTTTATTCAGGAACTGAAAGTCAAAGTCCTTTTTAAATAATCATGTGATAATCTGTCAAACAGCTGCCTTTTCTCCATGTAGATACCTTATATTATCTCTACAAGTGCAGCTTCTAACTCAAAAGACAGCAGCTGTCAATAAGAAACTTAAGAGCATGGAACATGGAGGACATGAAAAAGCAATCCTTAGAACGAAAGAGCTGCAAAAAGCCCAGGAGAGAGCCCTTCAGGAAAAGAGTAACTTATTGACATAATAGGAAAGTTACTGAGTGGGAAGTTTTGAGAGCAAAAGGTAATGACAGAGGTGGCTGGGAGAAGAAAAGAGGTTATAAAATGTATGTCTGAGGTTTTATCTCTAAGTATTCAGCAAAATGGTTTCTGCTCAAAAGTTTAAATTGTACTGTGAAACATCTTGAGAAAAGAAAATCGAGTTTTGTTTCTCCATTGCTAGAATATGAGCTTCTTTACATGTGTGATACATACATCTTATTTTCTTCAATTTTCTTGTTAGATACCATTATTTGCAATAAAAGTTTCCTAGGTGCCAGTGTCTCATCTGTTTGTACTAGCAATGCTATTTATTATTTCAATTTACTGATGTGTCTAGTACATCTACTTATGTTTAAATTTTTCCATGTTTTTTTCTTTTCTTTCCTTGATTTGGTTTCTTCAGGAAACATCTCTAAGAAAAATTTCATGTCAGCTTTTGTCCAGGGACTGACTTTCTTTGATCTAATGTCAAGGTACCAAGAGAACAAGTTACAGTGACATGAGATGCTCCCATAGATATGGATAGGGTTCACCCATCACTTCAAGTATTTGAAGTGCATTCACTCTTTTAAATTTTCTTTCTTTTATAACTAATGCCTTGTCAAAATGACATCTCAAATTAAACCCTTTTTGACTAACATAGGTGAAATAAGTGCCTCTTCTGTGACTACTTTTCAAATATTTTTGTAATAATAAAATTTGATAATATTGTTTTTCTTTCCTTTAAAAACATGAGTGGCAAATGCTTTCTTTCCAAGAGGTGTTAAACAGACATACTTTGATGAAACAAACTTTACTAAAGTAGCCCTTTGAGAGGCAAAAATAGAATGAAAAGCACAAGATAATGCTCTGAGCATGAAACCTGGAGCAAATAAGTATGTAAAACAAGAAAGATTGTGTTAGCTGTTGTTAAGATTAATTTTATAAACTACAAATAGGAACTTGTTGTTCTAATAATTTGTAAAAGTCACGAAGCATAGAGTTTTAGGAGTACGCTTTCTGTGTGTTGGTGGTAGATTTTAGCACCACTTTTAAAGAAACTTAACTGTCCATGCATCTCTTTGAAATATAGTCCTCTTTATGTAGTATCACGTAGCCACTGATGAGGCTGCAGTGGAGAAGCAGATTGCTTTGTGCTACCTCTTTAGATTCATCCCTCTAGGAAAATCAACCTTGAATCAAGTAGTCTAAATGTTTCACTTATCGCATTTGCTGAAAGCTCTAAACGCCATTGTTGAAAATAGGAGAGGATAAAAGCCAGATGAATGTCTTTGTACCGCATCTTTAAGTAATACTCATTCACGTTGTACATACAGCATTATATAACCTTTATTATGTATACAGACAACATTTACACCGAAGTCCACAGTGATACATGGTGGAAGTGGGAACAAACCCAATATGAATGTTTCCTAAGAAGCTCAGATCATCAGGACATTTTGACTCCTTCAACGAAAAAGCTGGCCAAATCAGTCTTGATTTGTAAAAGTATTCTACCAGTCCATGTGTTTTAATGTGAAAGTTTTGAAATAATATACATATTACTTTATATATGCAGACAGCTAACACAATTTTTTTTGGTTCTCCGAAATACATCTGGCATGCAAGGAACCAGTACTAGTAAATCTTTTCTATATAGATACAAGGAAATGTGAATAGGAGAGAGAATATATAAGAGAACAAGCTGTTCTGAATGTTGGCATGGTCCTGATTTTTATAGGCACATGAAAATGAATCTGGCATGGTTTATTACAAAACAGTGATGGAACTACATTTGAGTGAGCAGGAGAATCTTTCACTTGCTGTTATGCTGTTACAGCTGAGCAGTATTAGAAAAATGAGTGTAAAATGGAAGTTAAAGTCACCTTTCCCAAAACTCTTAGTATAAAGAAGAGCAATTTTCTTGCATCTATCTCCTCAAGTAAATGACATTGTAATGGCAATGGTGTATTTCCAAGGTATTTTTACCAACACAGAACTGAAAACACAGAAAAATTTGCAATTAACTTGGTTTAAATGTGTAAATTTTACAAGTCTTATATCCATTAAAAAATATCTTGTATGTGCAAGTGCTTTTTAATTTTCTTTCAGACTTTACTTTTTTATATATTTAAACAACTGTAATTCTGGCTCTGTGGTGGGAATCATGGCTCTGTGGTAACACTGGAATCAAAAAGGTCTTTTGCCTCATGGCTAGTCCATTATGAGTTTGTTTAAAGAGTATTTTAGGATATGCAAACTGTAGCCCTTGCTCTTTGTAACCCCCAGTGTAGTGCCAGTGTTGATTTAGTCCTTAGGTGTACTAAGGACTGAAGGTTCACTACAGTGCAAAGAGTACATGGAACAGATGCAGGAAAAGTCTTACAACATACTGTCAAAAGACACACTGTACAAGAAGCAACAGATGTGTTCAGAGACATACATGTGGGCTCTGATTGTGTTATGTCACACAATATTGGCTTTGCAGACAAGAGGTGTTGGTTACTTCTGATTTATACTTTGTATAAAAATAATTAGATGCAAAAAAAAGTCCTTCTAAATGCAAAAGTGATTTCCTGTATGCAACCAAGTAAGCAACAGCAAAACAACAAGACAAAATAGGAAATAGTTTTTCTATGTGACAGCCCTGAAACTGTAGAGAAAATTAAAACAATGAATTAAAGTCTTAATAAGAATTTCACACTTTATTAATTTTTCAAATGTTGTTTGGATCCTTAAGGGTAGCAGCAACAAAAATAAGTCTAGCTCTGGATAAAGAGTGATGGATTTTATATACATGTTTTATATATATATGAATTAACCCTGAATTGCCTCAAGTACTTTGGTTGGGACCCTTCAGTTTTTCAACTAGTAAGGAAGAAGTCTGCAAGAAAAGAAGTTTATGTCAAAATCTCTGTTTTCTAACGTTGTCTAATAATGTTTTCTAATGTTGTCTAATGTTGTTTTGGTTTACCTGTTTCATTACAAACTCTAATTTGTGTGAGTTCAAATAGATTTTTGCAGTTGCAACTCATGAATGTTTCCCACAGTGTGGAAACCTTACAGAGACGTGTTTACTCTTGTCTGCTTTCCCGCTTCTTTGTCAGTATTCACCTCAGTGCTCTGATACACCTGTTTGAGGTACCAAGCTGTGCTCTTTAGGTACATGGAACTGTCAACTTCGAGTGTAGATCTTCCTGGCAATAGAGCTAGTACCGTGGAGTTTGTGGGCAGAAGTACCTTAGAGTTTTCAAAGTAAGGCATTAAAAGGAAGACTTTAGTTTAGTTTTCCCCTCCCATGACAAATGGCAAGAAAATAGCAGAGAAGGAAGAACTGGAGCATGAAAGAATCATATAAATTTAATTGTCTGTATTGGTCTGCAGGTCAGTTTTGATTAATAGGATCCTCCACATTCAAATGCATGAATCTGTTTACTCTGTGTTAAATAATGAAATCCTCCACCAGGAAACTAGCCAGTTGTATTCTATCTCTTTGTTGAAGCATATTAAACCCTGTAGTCTTTTAGAGTGTTGACTTCCTTGTGCTTTGTATTGGGCTCTTATAATTGGACATACCCGTGGAGAAAGACTGATTGTAAGAAATGTAAAAATTAGCATTCAAGGGTAAATTTTGGCTGGTTCTGGTTGTAGTTAACACTCATACATCCATAAGTGCCCAGAGTTATTGAGAGTTTAGCTTTCAGTTGAAAAGGGGGAAGACAGTGAAAAATATATTTCTAGGTATCTGTCAATACAGAAAACTCTGTACCCTGTCACATTTAATTTTGTCTAACATTTTAAAAATGATGGATTCATGAAAATATATTCAGAAGAAGACACTTTTTTTTTTGAAAGAAATGTTCTCATAAAAGTTTAGTCAAATGCATCTTTTAGTTAGCTATTTTATTCCTGTGCTTCCTGATGTATTTTACTTTATAAAGACAAGGATTTTCTTCTGAAAAGTGCTAGTCTTGGAATTAAATAAGTCAACACATAGCTTTATGCTGTGTTCAGGCCCCAAATCATAAAACACAGAGAATAGAAGTCTTTATTGTATAGCACAAAATGAAAGACAATAAACAAGTTTTTTCTCTAGCAGTCTCGGCAATTCTCTCACTGCATCTGAGTCTGCACTGTATACCTATTTATATGGTTACTTTATAAGTAGTTAATTTCTAAAACATAGCTGTGAAACTATCATGAAAAGATACTTTGATTTACACTGGGGAAAAATATTTTTAACCTCTTTTTATTTCTTTCTTTAGCTGTTACAGTAGACACATATCTTTGTGTCAACTTTCATGGCTAAGGTCCAGTTTGCCTACCTCTAAGCAGTCTACAAAAGGAGTACAATGGATGTAAAGATTCTACACAGGATAAGAGTGAACAACTATCAAGGACATTTTCACACATATTCAAGCTTAACTGTGGTCTGTCACTCAATAAACATAAGGAAATGCAAGAATTATTATAGCAGACCTTTTACTTTGTATGTTCATTTTTCAATATTAGTAAATAACAGATGCTTCGGAGAAAAGTGCAGTAGGTCAATGATGAATAGTTAGAAATTCATCTGCTCACTAGGAAAGATAATACTACCTCCCTTTTATGAATTAGAAGTTATGTTTGAAAAAAAAAAATTCACTTATTTTTTCGTCTGTTTGTTTTAAGTTGAAAAGCTCTGTGAAATTGCAGATTTCACATTTTTTAAGATCTTAGGTTTTTCTTATTGTTTTCAATATAATCACTTCCATACCTTAGACTGACAATCTCATCTTGCTGGGAAAACCTCAAATTAGCTTGAAGGGACCACAGGTACCTTGGATGGGGGTGCAAAGTGTTGCCAGTATTTATCTATCTATGGAAAAAGCTGTTATAAGATTTCTCACATCTTTCTAATCAACAAGAAAAGTCTTGGATTAGAACACTGTAAAGCAGCTTCAGGTCTGCTGTACATTTGAAACCTGTCAAAATCTCTTGTCTAGCTTAATAAAAACTAATTATGCTCCAATACCACCAGCAGCAGGGATGTTTTCTACTATAAATATAAATAATTGTTATTGGTTGTCTCACCAGAACTGAGGTATTGGCAGAAAATACAATCATCTCTGTATGAGAAGATTCATAAAATACTGCCATAGCATCATGCACATGAAAAGAAATTTGCCATCACAAAGTTGCAAGTCTAATTTCAAAACTGACAGCTTGTGTTCAACAGATTTTATCACATTAAGTGTCAGATAAACACTGTGAAAAAGACCCATACCTGAACTGCTAATTTTCTCTTCAAGCTTGTGTAAACCTCTATCTAGCAATCTTCATAGACTAGCTAGGTGTTTTAGAAACACTTCCATGTGAGCTTTCCTCTTCAATATATTCATAGAGTTTTCACCATGACTGAATATTAGCTCTTCTGTATCATTTTGGCATTGTACTTCGCCTGACTTGCCACGCTCTGTATACACTGGTGAGGGTGATGAAAGGCAGTTGGGTCTTTGTGTCTGTGTCTGGTCCCACCCCCCACTCCTGCAGTCTCTGATGGGCAGTGTGGCTTGTACTAGGATAGGAACACCAGGAGGAACTGTCCAGATGCTTACACAATTACTGCATTCCAGAGATGGAGAGGCTGAGGAGTTTTCTCTTGGCTTTGGTGCACATAAGCCTGCCAAAGGGTATAAAACGCTGATGGAGACTGAGTCAACTGGGAAAACCCATCTCAGAGGATGCAGATAGCTTCTAAGTGAATCTCCACCCTGACAGGGAGACCTGCAGTGTACATCCAGTCCAAATAAAGAACTTTGGTCACTTTTGGACAGGTGAATAAAAAGTGCTAAGATCCAGTCAAATATGGAGATAAAATGCTAAAGTAACTCCATGGGTGCTTTTTTTTTTTTTTCTTTGTATTGATGGAATCTGCAGGGCCAAAGAATGTAAACATCTATGCTTCCAGACAAACCCGCTTATATTATAGTTCTTTAGACACAGACTGTTGATGAAATCTAAGACTAAGTGAACCCAGGCACAGCTAGACTTCTCAGAAATCTAGAGAACAAGGTGGTCTCACTGAAGTTTGTGACTCAACAGGAGAGACCATAACCTGATTGTACTACAACATTGTAATGATAGACTTAATAGTTAAATACTGAATTGACAATACTTAGATACTGTATTAGCAATAAATCTAATCATAATCATCCACATAGTCACTGTGTCCCACTTTCTGCACCTGTCTGAGAACCTTACCTCCAGGTAAGGTTCAGCACAACAGCACCCTATGCTTCACCATCTGGTGAAGCCATCAAATACATAAAGAACTAGAGAGCTATAAAAACTTCTCTGTAAAATATTCAAAAGCTTTCTAAAGTAGTTAGGTTAGGAAGAGTGGAATGACAGAATAATTTCCAAGAACAAAAGGAAAATGAGCCAAGATATGTTGTTTTGTCTTGGCTAACAAAGTAATACTTTTGCTTTGTGGCTACTTTCATTTCCAGATTAAACAACTGTATAAAACAAACAAACACTGGAAACTTCATTCTTGTCATTTACCAGGAAAAAAATCAGCAAATTTTAAGGGTTTTCTAGATGAGTTTAGGCATGTTATTCACAGGTGTCTGAATTTCTTTCCAACTCAATTCAAAAATTATCTCTGTTTCCAGAATTCTCTCACATGATGAGTGAAAAATCATAATCCTGTACTAGTCCAAACGAAGTGGAATAATATGCATTATTACAGAAGGGTTATTTTTTAGAAAAAACTTTGTAAGGAGAAAATATGTAGGCAATATGGCCAGTCATAAGTCTCAGGTATGTTCACATGCAGATTTATAGTAGTACTAGGTGGTGTCTACCAACAGGCTTCACTCTTTACAAATAAGCAGAGGAATTCTTCAGGATCAGCTTCTCTAGTTTTTCATCTTTCACATTTAAAAATTAGTCTTACTATTAATGTCCTCCAAATTAAAGATGGGATTTACAATCTAAGAGAAAAACAAGAGATAAGAGAAAAAAAAAGTGAAATGATAGATGCTATTAGTCTAAATGAACTCATAAACCTTTAGATAAAAAAGATAGTTAGCTCATGATAGTTAAGATGTCTTTGTCTTATATAGCTGACACTACACCGATTAATCTCAGCAGAAGATCCTCTCCATATATTATGTTTGTTCAGAACAATAAATTACATTCCTCTGACTATTAAGGGAAGGAGGTTTTACCTATTTATTCAGTATACGTTTCAAAAGATATATTTGGTACAGGCTACACATGCAAGCATAGATATTTTATTGGGTCACATCAAAAGTAAAATAAATTAGGAATCACTGGGTATCAAACAACATTTATCTCTGCACATACCTTTGCAGAAGAGAACACATCTGTGGTGGATTGACATTGGTTGGCTGCCAGGTGCTCACCAGAGCCACTCCATCACTTTGCTCCTGTACGGGCCTAAACAACTCATTCAATGAGACTTTTAACAGAGCTTATGGTTGTTCATGTAAACTCTGAGTTAGATGCACAGGAGAAATACCAACAAGATATTCTAAAGAGGTCAAAACAACAAAAAGAACTTTATTCCCAGCTTTAGAAGACAATAGTGGTGAAAGTTTAGTGCAACATTCAATCAACCTAAAACACTTCTCAAAGCATGAACTTGGCCTATTTAACTTAGCAAACCATAAACCCATTTGATTTTAAATTACTCAAAAGTTCAAAGAGGGAATTAGAAGATGCAGAAAGAGAAAGAAAGAAAGAAGGAAAGAAAGAAAGAAAGGAAGGATATAGTAAAGCACATCTATAGCTACCAACTTCTGGATTCCGGCAGTGTTCAGATAGAAATTCCAAGAGGAGATAGGTTGAAAGCATCTAATTGCCTTGTGTTTAGCCTTAAATACCCCTTGGCCTTCCTGGGCCCTTCCCCCAGGTGAGACTTCTGGTCATTTGGACACTCAGGATCTGGATTGGGGTTCCAGGGTTGGGGTGTGGAGAATTGCCTCTGGTGTGCCAGAGGTTGGCAGCCGCTGCAGGGCTGGAATACTGGCTCTAGGGATGGGGGGTGCAGCAGAGCATGGCCTGACCTGCCCCTTTCCACACACACATACATCCCAAAATGTCTCAAGACATCTCTGCAGTCTCTTACACCTCCTCAGCTGGACAGGAAGGAGAAAAGATAAGGAAGGGTTCATGGGTTCAGATAAGAACAGGGAAAGATTCCTGCCATGGGCAAAACAGACTTGACTCAGGAGAAATTACTTTTGTTTTTTATCAGTCAAATCAGAACAGGATACAGATAAATAAACCCAAACCCTAAAACTCTCTTCTCCCTACACCTCCATTCTTCCCAGACTCAAATTCACAATTTTCTCTTCCTCCTTCCCTGCAGTAGTGCAGGGAGATGGGAAATGGGGGCTGCATCAGTTCATCACACATTGTCTCTACCACTCCTTCCTCCACCAGGCAGGGATTCCTCACACACTTCTCTTCCAGCACGGGGTCCTTCCCACAGGATGCAGACCTTCATGAACTTCTCCATCACGGGTCCCCCATGGGCTCACAAGTCTTTCCAGCAAACCTGCTCCAGCACAAACTCCTCTCTCCATAGGACCACAGGTCCTCCCAGGAGCCTCCTCCAGCATATGGTTCCCACATGGTCACAGTCTCCTGTGGTTGCATCCACCTGCTGCTGCATGGGGACATCTATAGGCTGCAGGTGTGTCTCTACTCCACCACAGACCTCCATCAGCTGTGAACACAACCTGTCTCACCATGGTCTGCACCACAGGCTGCAGGGAATCTCTGTTTCAGTGGCTGGAGCACCTCTTCTTCCCCTTTCTCCACTGGTCTTTGTGTCTGCAGGACTGCTGCTCTCACATGTTCTCACTCTTCTTTTTCCTGGTTAAAACAAACATTTGACAGTAATTTTTCCCCTTAAACATGTTAAGCCAGAGGTGCCACCACCACTTCTGATGGGCTCAGCCTCGGCCAGAGGAAAGTCTGGCTTGGAGCCATATGGTGTTGAATCTGTTGGACACGGAGGAAGCTTCTAGAAGCTTCCCACAGAAATCACCCCTATAGCCTCCCCATTGCCAAAACCTTGCAATGACAATTCAATACACTACAATTTCTCCACCAGTGAAGTATTCAGATTCAGGCTACAACAACAAAAGCTTTCTTTTGTCTGAAAACAGCTTTTCCCTTCACATTTTCCCAAAGTGGTCCCTAGCTCTCTGAGTGAGGCTTTTGCATGATTAGTGGAAAAAGCTGATGCAGCTGCTTTAAAGTGAGCCTTTAAGGCAAAAGAGAAAATTAATAGAGATCAAACCAAACCACAGACTTATGGCAGCTAGATATCTGCTTATTGACACACCTGTAACCTCTTAGGCAGAGCAGGTTGACCCTCCATTATTGTATTACATGACTGAAAATAAGCTGGATATTGAGCTGAATAATCAACCCTGCTCCAGGAATACTTCATGTTACCTCATGAGACTCATTTTCCATGCAATGAGTGTGCAGCAGTGAAAAAGAAATTAAGTTAACAAATGCAGTTGGTATCTCTTCTTGCTCAGAAGATGCCTCTAAGGCAAAATGCTGGTCCTTTTATACTTGGTAGGGATTTTGCTATTGACTTCAATGAGTCCCATGTTTACATGTAATTTAGCCAGCTTTATTACATATATTCCCCTGAAGGCACCATTGACATTTTTCAAACTTCTGTGCATTAATTTAATTTATATACCTGTAGCAATTGTTTACAGAAAAAAAATAAGCCAAAAACCAGCCCACGAACCTAGTCTACTTTGTCCTTCTAAATGTGTATTTTTACTACACTGAAATTTCAGTTAGATTACTAGTACACTTTATTGCACTTGACATTAGTGGGACTTTTCATGCTCTCAAAACAGTGACTGTTTAAACACTGAATTTCTGTACTTCAAAGGAAACTTTATGGGTAGGTGTTAATTTGCTTCCCATAAAATTACTTAAGTGATGTAAACAGCTGCAAGCTGCTGATGAGATATTTGGTGCCGACATTCTTGTGCTTCCCTAGATTTTCAAAATTTCAGGGTTTTTTTGACTGACACCTCCTTCACTACAACCTCATTTCAGGGAGTTGTAGAGGCAAGAGGTCTCCCCTGAGAGACCTCCTTTTACTCCAGGCTAAACAACTCCAGTTCCCTCAGCCACTCCTCATAGGTCTTAGTCTCCAGACACTTCATTTGCCTTGTTGCCCTTCTCTGGACATTCTCTGGCAACTTAACGTCTTTCTTCAAGTAAGTGACCCAAAATTCAACACTGAACTCAAGGTTCTGCCTCACCCGTGCCGAGTACAGAGGAACAATCACTGCCCTGGTCCTGCTGGCTATGCTATTGCTGATACTGGCCAGGATGCCCGGGGTCTTCTTGGCCACCTGTGCATCTGTAAACTGACTGATCCCCTTGTCCAGGTTGTTGATAAAGACATTAAACAGGACTGGGGAATATTACTTGTAACCAGCCACCAGTGGGGTTTGGCCATCCAGCCAGTTTTCTACTCAGTGAAGAGAACACCCATCCAAGCTGTGAGAAACCAGATTCTCCAGCAGAATGCTGTGGCAAATGGTATCAAAGGCTTTATTAAAGACTACATGCACAGCCTTTCCCACATCCATTAAGTGGGTCACCTTGTCATAAAAAGAGATCAGGTCGGTCAAGCAGGACCTGCCTTTCTTAAACCTGTGTTGGCTCGGCCTGATCCCATGATTGTCCAGCATGTGCTGTGTGATCACACTCAAGAAGATCTGTTCCATAACTTTTACCAGCACTGAGGTCAGGCTGACAGGCCTGTAGTTCCTTGGATACTTCTTCCAATATTTTTTGCGGATGAGTATCACATTGGCCAACCCCCAGTTATCTGGACCCTCCTCAACTATCCAGGACGGCTGGTAAATGCTGCAAAGTGGCTTGATGAGCTCTTCTGACAGGTCCCTCAGTACCCTTGGGTGAATCCCACCCAGCCCTGTAGGCCTGGGCCTGTCTAAGTGGTGTAGCAGGTTTTTAAACAGTGCCCTTGGGTTTTTGTCAACAGGGAATAAGCTGAATTATCCTCAACAACACCTCCAAGCTAGATGAAGCATCATCCTCACTATTTTCCAGCTACATATGCACATCCTCACATTCATTATGCAAGGCCCCCTAGGAGGGTGGAATATTCACAGAGGAGATGCACCTGCTCCAACAGGTGGGAAATTTTTGTCATTTCCTCCTACCCCTTAAGTTAGAGATGGGGCCTGTCCCAGGGAAGCAAGGGTGCAATTCCAGTAGTCTAACTCTCTACTGAATTCCCATCATCTGCATGTTGATGTTGATTTCATAATCATACCATATCCTTATGTAGGAAGGATGGAAGATACCCATGAAGATCATTGAATTGAATCTCTAACTCCACACAGGGCAATCTTAAAGTTAAATAATATATCTAAGAGCATTGCTTATTTGTGTCTTGAATATCACCAGAATTGGGGCGATAATACTTTCTTCAGGGGAGATTGTTCCACTGCTGGATCATCCTCTTAGGGAAGAACTTAGTAATTGCTTTAAGCCATTTCTTCATGTCCTATCACCGACCCCAGAGATAAATGATCAGCACATCCTTATCATATTGTGAATCATTAAAGTAAAGTTACTTTATCTTTTTGCATTAAATTATTTAAAATGCACAGTCAATAGAAAATTCCTTAGTTATCCATGAAGTAATTTTAAATCCAGGAAAAAAAATAGTAAACGAATAAGGAGAAGTTTTTCTGAAAATTTATACCACTGCAATTAAATGTAGAAAGAGTAGAGACAGGGATCTAAAACTGAAGAAGATGTATCTTCATCTATCTCAGGAAGAGAGGAATCAGCAATAACCTTCTGCCTCTGGAGACCTGGTTTGAAAATGCATTATAAGTAAATAATTGTGTTCTCTGGCTTCCCCATTTAGCTGTCATTTTCACCACTAAATGCAAAAAAAAAAAAAAAAAAAAAGGAGAAGAAACAGCAACAACAATAAAAGACATAATTACTTAACATGACTGACAGGAAGCAGAGACTTGTCAATAACAGAATAGGAGGAATATGGCAGGGCAAAACTGAAGTATATTGGCACCTGTCTGCAGTGTGTTGTGCTCCAATTAGTGCTATTAGTTCCTCATTTTTAGGAGTCAAACATCCAGTACAAAATTGTGTACTACAAAACCTCCAAAGCTGTTGCACAGGAATGGGAGAGGGTCTGTGGTGGCTCCTGCTGAGGATGGCCTGTTGCCAGCAGGGACAATGGGCAGAGTTCTGGCTGCTTGCCCATGAAACAACAGCTATTGTGGCTGTTCACTATAGGTGAGATTGCTGCGGCACCACCCTGAAGTTAGAAAGACAGGCACCTTCTGATGATGGTTCCTGCGTGGTTTTCCTGACCTCTACAACCTTAACCAATGGACTGCAGTACCAATTTCCACTGCTATGCACAGAGAATAAGTTAAAATTCTTTTGCATTGGATTCTTCAGACCACAAATTATGGTAAAAAATTATTTTTAAAGATACTATAGCAATCTGCCTCATCATAAAATTTCACTACAGAAACTCCATACCAGACAGCATTTTGGTTTTTACATTTTAGCATTAGAGATTACTATTTCACTGAAAGTAAAGAAAATCTTTTGTTATATTTTCACCGTATGAGAGACTTGCACTTGGTCCAAAGAAGAGCTGGCATGTGCTTAAATTTTCTTGCCTTCAAGCAAAAGGGTGTGAATGTATCTACTGCTATGGCAAACTGCAGGTCAGGGGAAAGTACTTGAGATGTAATTAACATTGGAGAGTGGAGAAGGAATTGCTAAGCACCTCTTGGTTTGCTAGAAGACAGTATCTATAATGATTCAGGGTCTGAGGGGGTCAGCTGATAAAGAGCAGGTTTTGGTGCACTATAATTACAGAAATAGACTGAAATATATTTACAGAATGAAATAATTTTTTTTTGTAAAAAGACAGAAGGGTGCATAATCACAAAAAAGTTTCTAATCATACATAAAATAAGGGTCAAGCCAAGAAACAAGGAGATGTATATTATAATCTGAAAACTGGTGTAGTGGGGCATCTCCAAAGTGACATATGAAGAACTTCTCTGGCCTGAAACTTCACAGCAATAACGGGTTCAACAAAGTACTCATTCTGCAGAGAAGCTAGAAATTTTAATTGGAATAAGATGAATTGTTTCAGATGAATTCACTGCATGTACAGAGTAAGTTGGCAAACTCAGCTGACCTGAAGATTTTAAACAATTCAGTTGCCCTACAGCTGTCCAGTATGTCACATAACCAGTGGGTGGTGGGCTTTTTTGTTTGTTGGGGGGGGTTGGGGTTTTTTTTTGTTTGTTTGTTTGGTTCTTTACTGTTTTAGTCTTCTTTTTATGCACAGGAGACTGGATCATACTGGGAAGTGAAGTTTTCAATAACCAAATTATCTTTTAATTTCTACAGAATATGTCTCTTCAAATGGTGTCATACTCTCCTTGAGGCACTGCATTTGGATCCTCTAGGAATTCCACAAATAAGTGTTTCTTTGACAAGACCGCCTCCTCTCCCAGGTGTCTCCCACTTCAGGACCCACTAGGAATTCCACAGTGAGTGTTTCTTCTCCGACACAATCTACTTCTATTCCAGGTGTCTCACTCATTTTCATCCTCTTGCCATAAGATTTGAGATGGAAAAAACATGGGTAGAAAAATCAGACTGTAAAGGTTTCTGAATTGGCTCACCTCAGAAACACATAAAGAAATAATTTCCTGCTAATATTAGACAATTACTAAAATTTTCCATATATTTCCAAGGTACAATGACCATAAGAAAAATTCTTCAACAGGCACTTACAGGCAATTAACTATACAGGAAATATCAAAAAATACTGTTACAATCATGCTAAGTTAATTAAATCAAAAGACAAAACTGGAATAATTCTAAAACTTATGCTTAATAGAAAAAGCTAGTCATTAAACCAAGAGTGAAACCTGTGTAAGACAGGAGGCATGTTTGAGATAGCTTTTACTTTAAAAGGTTTGGTACAGCTATGATGAAGGCATGATGACATGGATTTAATACTTATTTGCTACCTATATTTTTTGTCATATTTGTGTTATTATATTGCCATACGATAGTGCCCTATTCTGTGTTTTTTGTGGGGAAATGAGTCTTGTTGTCAGTGGTGTACACATGCTATGAACCATTTTCTAACCAAAATTGTGGTTTGTGAGACTACTCACCTGCCCCTTAAAACACTGCTAATTGCTGCAATCAATAGTTTGCATTTCAGAATGAATAGTTCAACATAAGCATAATTTGGAATCCTATTTTCTTGCTCTGACAAGAGTATTTTCTACTTACCCTGATGGAGTATTTTCGTGTATGGTCTGTCAGACAGTGCTTACTGGTTAAAGAAAGTGCATTTACATTGTGCTGGTGGAGTTCTGCACAAACAAGGATCGAACTACCTCAGAAACTCTAGCAAAATAATTTGTGGATCTCATTATTTCTTTTTGTCATTATGAGACACACAAATATAACAGGGAGAACTAAGTAGCTCCTTCCTTAAATAACCAGTTTATTGATAAAAGTATAGAATTAAATAAGAAAATGAATTATATATCTAGCAGTGGTTTAACTATTCCTCTATCAAAAGTAGATAATAACCTTCTCTACAAAGGTATTTAAAAAAAGATGAATGTTTCTTTTAAGATTAACCAAGGGTAAAGATTCTATTTAAGAATTACACCACAAAGGACTTGCGCGATCAGAAGAGCTTTGCAAACAATACAACAAAAAAAGAAAAAGATACATTTGAGATTTCAAATCCTAGTAAATGTATTCTGGAATATCTTGTCACAATGTCAAAAATAGAAAACCTCCAAGTTGTGGAAAAATACTTATAAAGATGGAAGCATCGCACCCTTTCTTAAGATAAAACAAGCTAAACAATCTCATGAAGGTGATGAGAAAATGAAAGGATGACAGTCACAGATACTTTAAATTGGGTAAGCCATGACAAAAATATGTTTTCCTCTTTCCAGAAGAAAAGAAAATAAAATGTTCAGCAGTGAACAAGCAGCGGCATGCTTTGATCTCATCACTCAACCTACACTACAGCTCTTTCCTGTTCATCTCTGCCAGCAAGCCACTAAAAACAGCAATCAGACTGAACAAACAGAAGCCAAGAGGAACATCAAGAAAAAACAGCCTTCCACTTCAGTGACACAGAGATGAATTTTGCAATATTGGTGATAGCAAATGAGATTAATGTTTTCATTATCATCACTTTTATTTGATACTGAATAGTTTAGAGTATACTGATGGCTTATCCTGTTAGTAAACTGCCTTTGATTTACTTATGTGAACAGGGAGGCTTATGCTAAACTTGGCAAACAGAGGAATTACAAGATTCATTTCAATTCAACATTCTGGACATTTATTTCTGTCTCAAAGCTTGCCCTTTAAATATTCCTTCTGAGAAAGTAGGATGGATCATGTCCCTCAGCCTTAAAGATTTAAAAATTATGCTGCTAATTCTGAGCCTCTATTAATTTTGGGAATAAGGTTCTTGAGTTTTTCCAAAAGCCAGTGTATTAAAACAGTGCAGGCTCTACTGAAGGTTTCCACAGAGGAAGACATTAGAAACATTATAACTAAAGCAATTAGTATGTGCCCAGGGTAATCTTTTTAATTTTTCTTTTCTTTTTTAATAAGCATAAAGTCATGATTAAGGACCATCTTTGTTTCTTTTTCTGTCTTTTTCTTTTAACCGCATTGTCTACGAAACCGTGATAGAGATCTTGTTGCACAAGTCACTCCCTAAATCATTAAAATGTGGCATCCAATGTTTTTCTTCCTTTACATTATGAATTATGTTTGGTCTTTTTAGATAAAAACACTTGCTTGTCAGACTGCCACGTTACATAGATCATGCTGATGTTACATTTACTTTGTTTTAGTAATAGAGTGAACTGATATAAGTCAATGGAAAGAACATAGTCAGCTCTCTTGCATCTACAATAGTACTCTTAGCATAACAGCAGTAAAAACCAACAACATTTGATTACAATTTGATAGCTCTAGGTACTGCATCTGACCTGTGATCTTTTGCAGGTTACCAATAAAAAGCAACACTTTTGCATTACATGTTTTAGGTTGGATTCTTCAGATGATTACACTCAAGTAACAGTAATATGTTGATAACTTATCAGGCTCAGTACTAGTATAGTTGAATGCAAGAAGATGAAAATAACACTGGTGATGTCATGTTCTTTGGCAGGCACAGTGTCTTCTGCTACCAATAGTATGCATTTGAGTTACTATCTAGTATTGACCTAAAAAGATGGTTGTGAATGCTCCGAGCTTTAAGCTTTTTTTTTAGGCATCCATGTAAAATTTAAAATTCATGACACTCATTTTCTCAATGCTTTTGTAGGCTACATACAGCTTACTGAGTGCTTAAATGTCATAAAGTAGAAGAAACAATTCATTATTTGCTCTACCGTTGAAACTGACTGAGCAATAAGGTTTGTGCATGTTATTGCAGTCACATCCAAGGAAGCAGTACACCATTTTCTAAAGGACACAAAGATAAAGGAAAACCAGAATGGAACCAATTAAACATACCAGATAATATTAAATTTGCTTTTGAGTATCTATAAGTAGCTTTGGTTTCTCTGCCCCCATTAACAGTTTATTTTCTGGTCAGGTGCACTATTGATTGTTCTGCACTGAATTTGTTTTTTCCTCATTAGCTTTCCAAACTTTCTTGCCTCAATTTTCTTCAGATACAAAAGCTGAACAAGATTATGTGAGACTTGTTGCTTAGTAACAGTCCTATTCCTAAAAGGATAATGGTTGAGCACTCTGTGTCATCTTCTCATGAAAGAAGTCAGATATCTGTCCATTTGCTCCACAGTATTTCAGGACTTTTCTCTCTCTCTTTCCCTCCCCTTCCCTCCTCAATTAAAAAAGAACGTCTAATTATTCATTAACTTGCAGTTTATATAATGCACATGCAACTTACATGCTCTTTATACTTGATGCGTCTGTATTTGCCCATGGGAAAACAAGTGCTTATGTTTCATCTCTCTGCAGAGCAGGAAAAAGAACCTAAAAGTGATGACAGGCAGCAAAATTAATGGAACGATGGGAGAAGGGAGAAGAGGAGAGGAAGGTTTTGGGGGAGGGCAAGCCCCATCCTTTATTATACTTTGAAATAATCTTACCCTCTGAAGAAGATTTTTGACCCTTCTAGGAATAATAGATGCTTGGCCCCTTAAGTCCTACAGAATTAAAGAGCGCATAGCCTTGAAGAAAAAGAAATGAACTCTCTGACAACACTTAACATTTTGTTTGTTGGTTAGGTTTTTTTTTTAAGAGCCAGTGATTCATTCTTAATGACTCTTCATCTTTTTACAAAACCAGTCCATTTACATTCCTGCTATAATTGCCCACAAACAAAAATCCTTCTATTTTAATAAAATTAACATGTCACTTAGTGGATGAATGTACATACTGTACAGAACAGATGACAGGTCCTACAGGAGAACCATTTGAACAAACAGTGAGACAATATGAACAACGAGCAAACTAAATAGAAAGAGAACAGTGATGTGTTTTAACCACACAGCCTTTTGCTCACTCCAGTGGGCTGAAATAAAGAAAGTTTAACAGGGAAAAAAATCCCTGCATGCACAAGCAAAGCAAAACAAGAATTCAGTCACTCCTTCCCATGGGCAGGCAGGTGTTCAGCTATCTCAAGGAAAGCCGAGCTTCATTGCACCTAATGTTTACTTCGGAAGACGAACACCATCACTTGTTCCCTTCTTCCTCTGTCTTCTCCAACTTTATATGTCGAGCATGACTACCTGGCGTCGTCATATGGTGTGGGATATTTGCATCAGCTGGGATCACCCGCCCCACCTCTCGACCTTTACCAGCTTCTCAAAAATATAAAGCTGGGGAAAGAAGAAGGAAAGGATGGATGTTCAGAGTGATGGTGTTTGTCTGCCCAAGCTAACACTAGGCGTGATGGAATATTGCTTTCTGGAGGTTGTCCACAGGAAGCAGTGAATTAAATCCTCGTTTTTCTTTGCTTGTATGCAAAACTTTTACTTTTTCTATTAAAATGTCTGTATCTCAACCCATGGTATTTGTTGCTTTACCCTTAGGATTCTCTCACCCATTATGCAGGGCAGAGTGAGAATGTGGCTGTGTGGGGCTTAGTTGCCAGCTGTTCAAGGGGTTAAACCATGATGGAAGTGCAGAGCAAGGGACATCTCTGAAAAATAGAAGCAGCTTTTCTGCAGATGAACCTCCACCAGCAATTTTCGGGTTTAAAGAAAGGAAATATTGGCTTCAAGGACCAGTAGAATCCAGGGTTTGCAAAGTCTCTTTCAATTAGTGGTTTGTCTAGTGGATTGACAAGAAGCTCTTTTTATGGAGGGTTTGGTTTACTGAGTCAAGGAGGCTGGTATTACCAGTGTGACATAAGATGTTGCACTTGTGATCATGCTGGGGTTTGTATTTTAGCTCAAAAGGCACAAGTGATATTCTTGATGGTCATTCCACTCCAGATCCTTGCTCTCTGCTATTCACTGAGATTCCAGATAAGGAGAAATGGCTGGAGGAAAGATCTGCTCATCAGCCTCAGTGTTTCTGTAAAAGGTTTAAGGTCACAGTAATCTGTCTGTCATGCTGGCTGTTCACGCTTATGCCTGAGTGCACTCCATCTTGCAATCATATTATGCACAGCTGACACAGTCAAGTTATATGTGAAGTGGAAGGAGTTCAACATTCACTTAAACTTTTTAGTCTTCAAAAGCTGGCCTGTGATTTTTCAGGCAGGACATTTGACCCAAGAGACCAGGGAATATATATCATCAGCTAGGACACAGACAGGTATCTTCAAGCCAGGTGAGGTGGGAGCAATACAAGTACCAAATACCAATGTCAGAGGCTTGAGAGCTTACTAGATATTTTGAGGCCTTTATAGTGTTCTTGCTTACAAGAAAAGGTATCCTGGTGACATAAGAACAACTTGCTATCATGGTAGTACATTGCTGAGTGTTCCACACTTTGCTACCTGATATAAATATTTATTAATCACCTCAGCTGCTACTTTTTTCTTCTCTTCTCTATGGGTCTAGGAAAGTCAGGTCCTGCCCGACCAACCCAACTTCCTTTTATGACCAGATGACTTGCCGAGTGGATGAGGGGAAGGCTGTGGATGTTGTCTACCTGGACTTTAGTAAAGTCTTTGACACTGTCTCCCATGGAAAAGTAGTCAGCCCATGGCCTGGACAGGTGCACTCTTTGCTGGGTTAAAACTGGCTGCATGGCTGGGACCAGAGAGTGGAAGTGAATGGTGCTGCATCCAGATGGTGGATGGTCACTAGTGCTGTCCCCCAGGGATCACTGTTGGGTCCAGTCCTGTTTAACACTTTTATTGATGGTCTGGGATCACAGAACCACAGAACCACAGAATCACCAGGTTGGAAGAGACCTCTAAGATCACTGAGTCCAACTCATGCCCTAGCACCTCAACTAAACCATGGCACTGAGTGTCATATCCAATCTTTTTTTGAACACATCCAGGGATGGTGATTCCACCACTTCTCCAGGCAGACAATTCCAGTACTTCACCACTCTTTCCGTGAAAAACTGTTTCCTAATATCCAACCTATATTTCCCTTGGTGCAGCTTAAAACTCTGTCCTCTCATTCTGCCAGTTGTTGCCTGGAAAAAGAGACCAACCCCCACCTGACTACAACCACCTTTCAGGAAGTTGTAGAGAGCGATAAGGTCACCTCTGAGTCTCCTTTTCTCCAGGCCAAACAATCCCAGCTCCCTCAGTCGTTCCTCCTAGGGCTTATGCTCCAAGCCCCTCACCAGCCTTGTTGCCCTCCTCTGGACACGCTCAAGCGTCTCCACGTCCTTCCTGAACTGAGGGGCCCAGAACTGGACACAGCACTCAAGGTGTGGCCTCACCAGTGCTGAGTACTAGGGAAGAATGACTTCCCTGGTCCTGCTGGCCACACTATTCCTGATACAGACCAGGATGCTGCTGGCCTTCTTGGCCACCTGGGCACACTGCTGGCTCACGTTCAATTGGCTGTCGACCAGTACCCCCTGGTCCCTTTCCTCCTGGGCGCTGTCCAGCCACACCACCCCCAGCCTATAACAGGGGGATTATTGTGGCCAAAATGCAGGACTTGGCACTTGGACTTATTCAACTTCATCCTATTGGACGGAGTCTACCATTAGCAAATTAACACCAAGCTGAGTGGAGTGTTGACCAAGCTGGGTGGAGGGTAGGAAGGCTCTGCAGAGGGACATGGATAGGCAAGACAGATGTGCCGAGACAGACTATCAGCAAGTAGTTCAACAAGGCCAGGTGCCAGGTCCTGCACCTGTGTCACACCAAGCTCATACAGTAATACAGGCTGGGGGCAGAGTGACAGGAAAAGGAAAAGGAAAAGGAAAAGGAAAAGGAAAAGGAAAAGGAAAAGGAAAAGGAAAAGGACCAGTGGAAAAGGACCTGAGGATGCTGGTTTACAGCTGGCTGAACATGAGCTGAGAGTGTGCCCAGGTGGCCAAGAAGGCCAGTGGCAGCTTTCCCTGTGTCAACACTCTAGCCAGTAGGGCTAGGGAAGTGAACATCCCCCTGTGGTCACCACTGGTGAGACCACACCTGGCTACAGTTCTGGGCCCCTCACTTTAAAAAGGACATGGAGATACTGGAGTATGTCCAGTGAAGGGCAACAAGTGAAAGGTCTAGAGAACATGCCTTAGGAGGGAGCTATGGTTCTTTACTGTCAAGACAAGGAGGCTCAAAGGGGGACCTCATTGCTCTCTAGCGCTGTGACTCTGAGGACGGTGCTCTATCAGTTTAACACCAAGGTTGTGGGTTCAATCCCGATACGTACCATACACTCAAAAGCTGGACCTGCCAAGTTGGACCTGTTGAGTTGGACCCTTTTCAATTAAGAATATTAGTGGCTTACCTGAAAGGAGGTTGTAGTAAGGTGGGGACTGGTCATTTACTGTGCTTGCAGTAAGAGGACAAGAGGAAATGGCCTTAAACTGAGACAGGGGAGATTCAGATTAGATATTAGAAATTTTTTTTCTGTCAAGGTAGTCAGACATTGGAGACGGTTGCACAGGGAGGTGGTGGAGTCTCCATCCCTGGAGGTGTTTGAGAGGCGTCTGGATCTGGAACTAAGTGATGTGGTTGAGTGATTTAGGGATTATAGCAGCAGCGCTGGGTGAATGGTTGGACTGGATGATCTCAAAGATCTCTTCCAATATTAGTGATTCTATGATTCTTACAGAAAAGCTGTTCTGTGTTCTACATGTTTACCTTCATACATAACCTAGTTTGTATACCCCCACTATTAAAATAATGAATATAACTGTGTGATACACACATGATACGCAGTTATAACTGTGATAATTGTGTGAATATAGATGTGTGATACATCTCTTGGAGTCTAATGTAGACCCAAAATTATCTATGTATAAAAGCTAACAGAAAAAAAACCTTTAAAAAAGTCTTCCACTGCCTTTCTGAAAGACAGAAGCATGTACATTTCTTGGTTTGGTCTCCCAATTTATAACAGTCAGTCCAAGTTGAATGCTCTTTTCCAGAATACATTACCTCCTTTAGCACATGCCAGGAAAGAGGACTTAATAAGAGTGATGTGATGATGCCTGTATGCTGTGTTAAACAAAGGATGTCACTCTAATATAAAAGTCATTTTATGTATCAGAATCTTTGTATTCTGACAGAATTTATAATGTGCAAATAAAACAGGAATATGTAATTTTACAGATGCTTTTTATCTGCTCAGATGAGCAGTTGAAAAATACAAAGCAGTTTGTAATTCAAGGCAAGTAGAAGAAAAAGTCTCCCTTTACCTGTCCATCTCTTCCTCATGTACTCTGTATTTCTTTTTCTCTTTCTTGTTACCATGGCCTTTCCTGCAGAGCTTTCACAGGTTTTTCATTTTGGCTGTCTACACTCATAACCTGTAGTTACCTGTATTTACCTAGTCTCCTGTTCCTCAAATTAACATGGCCTGCTACATTTTAAATGAGGTTGTAGATTTACAACATAACTGACAGTATCATTAGTGGTTAGGATCACACTGTCTCCCTTCTTCCACTGACCTCTTCCTCACTGTCGCCTTTCTTTTAATTCTACCACGTCATTCAGTTATGGCAGTTAACCATTCAGCTGTACCAATAAGTTGCATATCATCTTGCACAAAAAAAAAAAAAAAAAAAAAAAAAAAAAAAAAAAAAAAGAGGGGTAAAAAATTGGAAGCAAAGAGAGAAATCAGGGGTTTTGCTGTCTATGTGTTTTTCCCTGAGTCTGCAGTTGGTTTCTGTGCTGTAAATAGGTTGAAGAAGTCACAGACCATCCTTCCCTGTTATTTCCCCAGAGTCACTACATATTGAGTCGATTATTTATCGTTTTATTTATCATCATATTATTTATCATTTAACTTATCATGCCACAGCCAAAACTTTTGTGTGAGCACAAAACATGAATTAGTGCAGTGGTCAAGTAAGTTAGAAGGGAGAAGCGAGGACAGACCATCTCTGCTGTCAAAAGGTCATTTGTGAAACAGCACTTAAAGAACTAATCTTTCTAATTTTGAGGTCAGTATAAGTCTGGCAGGAATGGTAAGGTATTCAGTCCCCTGGCTAGAAATGCTCCTGTATTCAAAATAATTGCAAATTAAGAAAATAATTGGGCTTCACCAGAACTTGCACCAGGTTTTGAGCCAAAGTCCATCTGTACCAAAATCATAAACTTTCTTCTATGAAACTTTTGCTATTAGCCTGTAACAGTAGTCTTCTGGATGGCAAAAGGATTTGGATGGGAAAAGACACTCCACAGTATGGTTTTACTCTACCTTCCCAACACTTACTGCCAGATTGCAAGAACAAAACTTGACTGTTACAGCCACTCGGGCACCCACTCTGACTTTACACACTTATAAAACCAACAAGACCACTGGTTTTGCCAAAAGCTGCCAAAACAATGGGCTGATTTGGCTTCTGCATATGAAACCATGGAAAATTATGGTGTTGATTTTGAAATTGTGCTTTCTGTGTCCCTGTTTCTTCCCTTTATCCATTTATACCTGTGACAGTGAAGCTGAACAAGATATTCTTGGTGTAAAGAGAGGAGGTGACCATGCTGATAGTATACTTGAGAATTTCTGTTCAGCCTTAATAATTTCATTCCTTTACATTTTAAAATCAATCATTTTGGTCTTGGTGTTATCATGTTAGTATCACTGCAATCATTATTTCTTAACACATTTTATATAGCTTTCAGTAGATTTCAGGAAATATCTTGTTAGTTTTTTCTTGTTTTTTCAAAATTTTATTTAGTTATTAAAAGTTAAGATAATTTTTTTTATTATTATTTTTTCTTCCTTCAGATTTGTTTTACTAGAAGTTCTGCTTTATCTTTTCCTTTATAGTATTTTTTCCTTCACCTTTTATAATGATAATTTTAGCTTCATGCTTTCAAGGTTATTTGATTCATTGCCTTCCAGAGAGTATTTTTGAGTGGTTCATTCATCAGGATATCTTCCATATACATTCTTTTCTTTTAATATTCCCTGTCAGTTCTTGTTCTTTTAATGTTTCTCTATTTCTTATCAGTCAAAATGCTAATGCTTTCCCCATTGTGATGGTCATGTTGGTATCTAATTAAACCATGGATCACACTTACTGCAGAAATACAAATTGTTGCCCATTTATTCTCTTAATAATAAATACACACCCTTCCCCTTCCCCTTCCCCTTCCCCTTCCCCTT
>VXAD01003444.1:75224-147690 GCA_013399195.1 Dicrurus megarhynchus
CCTTCCCTTCCCTTCCCGCACCTTCCCTTCCCTTCCCGCACCTTCCCTTCCCGCACCTTCCCGCACCTTCCCTTCCCTTCCCGCACCTTCCCTTCCCGCACCTTCCCTTCCCGCACCTTCCCTTCCCTTCCCCCACACCCCTCTTCCTAGCACAGTTCTCTTTGTAAGCAAAATTTACCCTGTGCTGAAAGGTGCCACCCTTCTCTTTCTCCCAGGTTAGCTAATGAACCAGCGTTTTTGTTTTTTGGAGACAAGCAGATTCTACCTCGAATTCTTGCTCAGAGCTCTTTCTGGGAGGACTACAAAAGTACTCCATATATTGGAACAATGTACCAAAAAATGCTGTGCACTAGAGCAGGACGGACAGAAAAACACAATTCTACACTTCTGCTGTCATGTTTCCTGCACCTGAATATCACAATAGCCCCACCTGCAGTTTTCATGATTTTCTTTGTCTTTCTCTAATCTCTGGACCAATTCATTTGAGGAATTGACTCAAATGACTTGCCAAGGCCTTATGAAGAGATTGCAACCTTGTCTGAAATTCCCTTTAGCAGACTCTTTTTGATTGTCAATTTGTTGATCATATTGAATACTCTGTCTTTCCACAGCTGTGTGGCTGAGGAAGGTAGACACTCCAAGAAGCATTGAGTCTGCCTTCTGTGATGAGCTTTGGAAAACACGCTTCTAATTGCCATGGCTGTGATTCTGTTTGACTGATACATCTAGGAGGCAAAGCACTGTCTCTGAAGTTCACCATGATTTACAAGTGAGCCCTCTGGCTTTCTTACTGAGTCACCATGCCAACCACTAGTAACACTTCTCACTAAATGGGTAATATGGTCTACTAGCTTTTCACCCTTCAGCGCATGTGGCTGTAAATGGTTTGCAATGCATTAATTTTAGTTTGCCATAGAATACAGTTCTTCCCCTCCTATTGTTCAGACTGGGCACGTATATATGAATTAGATGTGTACATAGCAATCACACTGTAGAACAGTGTCACTTGTACATTGTAATTCTTCATGTGATTTCCTGTGTTATTTTTTGTTGTTTTACCAATACATAGCCATTTAGTTAAATCATGTATTGTAACTGTATAAATTTAATTAAAAACTGGTCATGTTTCGTTTTCCGAATGTGCACCATATGGCACTCAGGTGTGGTTTTTTAAGGCTCTCAAGATTGGAACTGTTTCTATAACACAAAATACCAAGAGAGTGTCAAATAATAAGAAAGTGAAGTTTTCATATCAAAAAGATGGATGTCCATATATGATAAGTAACTGTTTACAGTTTTGCGAAGCTTGTGGGATTCTTCTATTAACATTTTTTTCAGAAAATTAGTATGTCTCCCAGTGTGAAGTTCTAGCACTCATGCAAGTGCATATATATTGTGTTGGTGTGCTGGATCTCTACATAAAACACAGATTTCTTGTAGTACAGATATTATTGAACAGAAATTTTTGTCTCTGAAAAGCCTCATGCTATTTTCTTCTTGCAAATAGGCGACTAGTAAAAAATTAAAATAGAAACCAGTCTTCATGAACATCTCCAAGGTCTCTGTGCTTAATAAAAAAAGTGTTTAAGGAAAAGAAGGACCAGCTGCAGATGTGGATGGGTTCAAAGATTACTTACACAAACTCAATCCATACAGTTCTGTGGGACCTTGGCAGCAGACCTGAGACATCTGGGTGGTCTTGTAAGGGCACTGTCAAATAGCTTTGAATGTCTGTGGAGATTAGGGCAGATTATCAACAGTTTGAGAAAGGCAAACTTTTGAAACATCATGCCCAGTTTCAAGAAGGACAAAAAATGTGGTGCAAGAAACAGCCAACCAGTCAGTTTGATCCCTAAAAGAGTAACAAAGTGGATTCTTTTTGAGAATATTTCTAGGCACATAGGGAGAAGCAGGTGATGGGAACAGTCACTGTGACTTGAGCAGAAGCTGATGCCCCACCAACCTTGCTGCTTTCAGTGATAAAATGGCTGGATTTGTGGATAAGGGGGGAACAGGAGATGTTAGCAGAGCTTCCAGAAATCTGCTAAAATGTCCTTGAAACCAAACTGGAAACTGAGTTGTCTGGATAGCTTTCCTATCAGGTGGTTGGGCACTTCAGCTCAGAGATAGTGGTAACCATGCATGCTGTGTGTTCCAGGAGACTGATATCTCATGGGGTCTCATCAGACATCTCCTGGGGCCTGTCCTGTGTAGGATCTCTATCTCCTACCTGGGGAGGTCACAAAGTGCACTGTCAAGATTCCAACGGCAGAGACCAGTTGATGACCACGCATTTTCAAATCCCTCTCGGATCAAGAATTGGAGAAAATCAGTTTATTTATTTATTTTTGCAAAATATGTGTTAGCTGCTACAAGCAACCTTTTCCTGTTGGCAGTGCTCCAGATACTCTCTAACAAAATCAGCATCATGAGTCTTAAAAATGAATTAGAAAAATCCTTCAGATGATGAGGAGTCCTTGTCCTACCTCCTTATTAGTTCAAGGTTCCTTTCTTGGCAGAGTGTGATCTATCATTTTACTTTTCTCTGGTTTCCTTTGAATGCAATATTCTACGCTTTAGAATGATGTCACATGTAGTGACAGTTACATTAGTTAAAGAGTTTTTAAAACTAGTTTAGTAATTTTTTATGGATACTGTTTTCAGAATTTTTACCGAGATAAAAAGTAATTTTTTTTCTTTATTTTTTATTAAGATGTTAATTCAGTGGTAAATTTAATAGTAAAGAAAGATGCCTCATCTGCTACAAAGATGTATTTATCTATATGCTTATTCAAGAGTAATGTCAAGGGAAAATTTAAGCAGTCAACAATTTTTTTTCTCAGAGAAAAATCATAGTTCTACACAAACAACCAGGTTTTTGAACAGTTATTTTTAAAATTGTGAGTTTAATAGTGTTCAAATTAAGCATATATGAAATTGAAGCTGAAAATCATTCTCTGTGTGTAGAAAAGGACCTTTTTGTCACAGTTAAAATGCTTGAATGTTAGGCCCTCAGAATAATAGAACAATCTTAGCAATAGAATGCCTAGAAATTCTAATGAATTTTGCTGACTCTCACCCATATTCATTTAGGATCCACCTTGGCACCTTGTACATGTACCTGGCACCTCTTCTATGCTACTTGGCATTATCTTAATTCTACAAGTGGAAAAAACTAATTAGCTCACTGTTGGATTTACCCTCTTTCTGTCCATGGCCATAAGGTAGTTATCCAAATAATTAGATTCTCTGACCTCTTAAATTAGGTTTGGCAGCATTTTTCCATCTTTATCGACCCTCTTCTTCACCTTAGCCTAAAATAAAACTAGAGACAGAAAATTTAAATTAACATAATATTTATCTGAAAAGTACTGTGTCTAATGCAGATCTGTCTAATGAAGCTGTGCCTAACCCTTGCCTTCCACAGATCACAAGACTACTTTATACCCATGTTCTAAATAATTTATTCTCAGCCCAGAGTTCACAAATGCCTAAACTACAGCACTTTTCACTTTTATTTTGAATTAACAACATTCAGATATGAACAATGTCTTTTAGGTAGAACCGTGTGTTATGATCTGATTAGTGAGAGATGCCTCTGCATGAACTAAGATGAGAGATCTATATGAAACCATATGCTGAAGTCAATAATACAGATTTTATTCAACAGTAAATGTGAGGTAGAGAGATAGAAAAAAAATAGAAAAGAGGAGAGGAATTGTGAATAGAGAGAGAGATCCAGTCACCACCCACGGATCCAGCGACTTCCCATTGATCCTTCTTCACCCCAGGCATCTCAGTAGTGGGGTTCCTGGAGTCATTCTTCTGAGGGTACCACCTTCATACAGTTCAAATTCCAGGTATCCATGGGGTGGATGCTCCCTTGTGAGAGATGTTCCCATAACTTGGAGTGGCATGTGTCTGAGCAGTTGATTCCTTTTGCACAGTTTGCCACAGTGGGAATCTTTTGTCTGGATGCATTGACTAGGATGTGCTAACCAGATCTCACATGTGTCAGCAAGTTCATTGTCACATTTCATTTAAAAAGGATCTTAAAATTTTCATGACGTCAGATCTTCAAAAGGAATTGATCAGTCTTGCTGAAGTAGGACCATCTATTGGCATGATCAATAGACCTTGTCTCAAAAGATCTCATTTATGAGGAAGGGAAGAAAAGGATTTATTAGAAACAAAACCCTTGGGATCATGATGGATCCATGGTTTTCTATAAATGTGGCAGTCAAATGTCTAAAAACTGACATTTATTTCTTACTTAAAAGAAAAAATGACAAATGGACAGTTTTATACTGGGTATTAATACCTTAGCATGAGAACTTAGGAGAGGAAGTTTTTCAAAGGTGAATAAAGACCAACATCAAAAGTCTTGTATTCTCTTGCCCGCAGGGTTATAGAATCAACTGGTCTGTTACACTGCAGGCACACACCTACCCTGCAAGTGAAGGGATGTTCAAAATCAAAGATGTTACAGCTACAGCAGCAGTCCTTCCCATAAAATATAAAGCTCTAGATAATTTGCACATAGTTGTAAGATATTCATAAAGGAGATTACAGGCAAAAGAGTTTTAAACAAAGGAACAAAATAGTTGAAGCTGAACCCTTCAGAACTCATTTGATGTGCCTGTAAGCAAGAATGTTTTGCTTAGTTCTAAGGCCAAAAGAAAGCAATGTTATTTAAATCGAGCACTGACTAGAAAGTGCTGTGGCTCTTATTCCATTCAAAATACAGCTAAAGGTCAAATCCCCCCAGTAAGACAATAATCTTTTTCACTGAGCAGTTTTGATTCATAAATAGTTCTTTGCCTTTAATGTGATTAAGTAGAGAAGAAAGTAATTTGTTTTCTTGTAAGAAAAAGTATTACTACATTATCTCTTCTGTGAGATACAACAAAATAGAAATGAGCTGTTTCATCATAAAACTTCCAACTCCTAAGTACTAGTAAATTCAAAAGAAACTTCACTATTATTAATTGTTTCACCAACTCTTTTTCGAAGCTCTTTGTTCACTGGACCTCAAATCCTACCTCAACTCAATCTCTCTCAGTAATGGATGGACACTAAATCCCCCTACGTGTCAGTCAATTGTGGTTTAACTATGGTGGAGAGAATTTATAAAATAAAAGTGAGAAAACCCATGGGTTAAGAAAAGGAGAGTCTGATAGTAAAAACCACCACCACCACCACAACAAAAACAAAAATACCCAAAACAAACTAACCAACCAACCAACCAAAAAAACCTAAACCAAAAATAATCCCACATTAAAAAACAAAGCCAGAGGGGGGAAAAGGAGAAAAAATGGCCTTTAATTTTCACTACCAGCCAACTGGTACCTAGCAATAACAGTCCTGACATACTTGCTTTCCCCCGAGTTTTTATGAGTAGGATACCATAATGTATGAAGTATCCCTGTGGACAGTTGGGGTCTTCTGCCCTTCTCAGTTTCTGCCCCAGCCTGCTCACTGGTGGGGTGGGGTGAGGAGCAGAAAAGGCCTTAGCTCTGTGTAAGCTGTAATGAAAACATTGTGGTATCAAGACTGTTTTCAACACAAATCCAAAAGACAGCCCCATAAGAGGGCTACAAGAAAAATTAATTTTATCTCAGACAAAACCAGTATGGAATTTTTAAAAATCCCACCTGCCAGAATCAAGCACAATAGTATCAAAAGGCTTACTTATTTGCTTATTTATTTATCTGACAAAGTGTACAATCAGATGACTGTGATTTTACCTTTTCCCACTTCTCTCCATAGAGGAAGTGTGACATTCTCCTCTAGAACCCTTGTGTGAGGAACCAATTGAATTTTGATTTTTTTCTCAACATTGTTTGACCAGAGGTATGTGGGGAAGGGGCTGCATACATGCCATGTGCAGGAGGCAGCTAGGAGAAGTTGGAGAGAAACTCTGTCTCCAGGGAGACTTTTCCTGACAGCCCTTTCACATTGCACATGGCCTATTGGCAGTCAGTATCCTTGATGAGGAAGAGACTGCCAAGGCCACTGTGCCCTCTAGAAAAGTTCTCCAGTTGGGGGGCAAAAAGTCGCCAGAATGGAGTTCAGTCAAATGCTTGACTGGCCAATGGTCTCTGGCCAGTGAGCAGACTTTGGGAGGAGCCAGGGAATATAAAAGTAAATGCGTCACAAGCTGTGGAGCTGGATGCTTGCAGGGGACGCTTGGCTGGGTGCTCAGCTCTGCCTTTGGTTTGGCTTGCTGACTTCACTGACCAACCACCTGAGACCACCCCTGAGTTTCATGTATAGCCTGTGTCAAGTGTCCCGCCCTACTACTTATTCTCCAGTCTTTGCTTGTCCCGCTTCCCTGCGTTCCTGTCCGACACCCTACCTACTTTGTTTCTGCCTGCCGCACTCCTGTCTGAGCCACCTGCTTTCAACTCTGCTTTGCCGATCCAGCCCATCACTGCAATCCCTGCCGCAACCCTGTCCAGGGTTCTGTACCTCCTGCCTGAGTGCCCACTCATTCACCTTGTGTCCCGCTGCCCATGGCAGTGGGAGCTGTGCCTGTGGAGCTGCGCCTCTCCGACAGCTGGGCGGCCTCCTCAGCAGGCAGCGTGCACACACCCCCTGCCTCTTGGACGTTGACAGCACTCCTTGACTTTCTGGCCGTGATGCCCGCTTTTTCTCTCTTATCTCTCTCCCCCCCCCCATTCTTTTTCCTTTTCCTTCCTCCTTTTCTGCCTTTTCTATTCTACCTGAGTAGGGCAACGCACTTTTTGTTCCCAATAAATGGTTTTCAGATATAATATTTGCCTTGTTTGTCTTAATTCTGTCCTAGAACATCTGTTTTAAATGAGCTCCCCATGGTTCCCCACAGCAGAACGCCACACCTTGTCCATGTTTTACTTCCAGACCAGTGTGAAAAGTTTTAACAGTAATCTGAACTTTTTACAGAAACTCAGGATTGGCAGGATCTGGCTGCTGAAAAGTCAGAATGCTGAAATATTTGTGTGTAACATACCAAAAGTGTCTCACACACAGAGGAAGACTGTACCTCTTGTACACAGGCATAATTGTTGTTATTTATTTTAATTTATGCTAGAAAGATTATTTTCCTTTCCTTTTCATCCTCATCCTCTCAAATTCTCATTTCCCAGATTTTCAGGCCCACCTTCTGAAATGATAACTTTAACAATTTTCCAGTCTTGAAACCCTTTTTTACCTTCAACAGACTCAGTATATTAATTGCATTTTACCCTAACAGACCTTCCCACCCTGCATTCTTCTTTGCCACACATTGCTATTAACACGAGTAATATCAGCAGTTGAGATAATTCTCCAGTTTGCTGTCTCCAACAGCAGTGTGCCATGTACAGCTGATAGGAAATACAATCCTTCAGGCCAGAATAAGGCAACTGCCAGCACAGCATTTACAGTAAGTCCCATCTAAACAGACTGAGATACAATTTTCTGTAAAAAACCCCAAAACCCAAAGAAACAACAATACAAAATGAAGAAAACACCACCAACCAACCAACCAGGCAACCAGCCAACCAACCAACCAAAAAACCAAAGCAACAACAAAACAGACAAACAAACAAAAACCCCAACAACTCTCCCCCAAGCCTTTGGAGATATAGAGTGTAACATCACTGTTTAATTATTGAGACCAACTCTCTAACTGCAGGGCTGACTGTGTAATATCTGTTGCTCTGATGTCTCTGTCTCAAAACAACTTTATTCAACTGTCGATACAATGATGGAGACCAAATAAATGATCTTTTATTTCCAGTTTAACAGTACTTGCAAAACAAATTATGTATATCTTTCAAGAGAATGCCTCCAAAATTTCAATTATTCCTTTCTTGTAAAAAAATGTACTTGGTGTTCTAAAAGAAATAGAATCTTTACAAAATATGTGGTATCTACCCTTTTTAAGACAAATAAAGTGAGATTTACAGAAGAATAAAAAAATAAAATTATCTTGCTGCAGAAAAATACCACTTAGAATTTATTTTATCCTGTGTTTTTAAACAGTTACTTATAATCAGTACTAATCAAACTCACTCTATCTCTTTGGGAACATAATTGCCTTCTTTTAGCTCTGTTGTTTACTAGAGAATCTTTGTGCAGTTTCTCCTACTCCTCCTACCTCTGCAAAGAAGGCAGCTCTTGATTTATCTCATTTTGTGAGGTTCAGCCTTTGGGTGTGGTCTCTAACCCAACTGTTTCAAACAATTCCAAGTTAAATGAACCTTCTCTAAAAGGAAGAGAAGCAGAAGACCTACTAAGTAGAGTGTTGGAAACCGTATGAGTAAAGCCTCTTAGGTTTCCTTTTACATGGCAATCTTTGGGCATGAAATGCAACTACATTTAACATGGAAGTAGCTGAAGCGAATCTGCTTGGTATGAAACAACATAAACGTATTTCCAACACTAAAACCATCTAAGAATGTGGGAGGTAGAAGGGACTGATCTGCTGTAATATATGGTATGATTAATCTTCACTATTTTAATTTTCTTTTTATTTCTTTTTTGTTGCTGTTGTTTTGTTGTATGGCTTGGGTTTTTGTTTTTACCACAGAAGTAAATGTAGAAGCATTACAGCACATTCAATAACAACTCCCTCTAAGATGGAAAGTTAAAAGGCAATACTTGAGTTTCTCACAAGCAGTACTTGTCAGAGGAAGGTTCTCACTGTTAATTGCAAAAATACACATGAAATAATTTTAATCAAAGGCTTTTAGTAGTATGCACAAAGGCAGAAGCAAGCAGAAACATGTTAGTGATTTGTAATTAAGGTCCATAGATTTTTATATTTTTAGTTCACACAAGTAATGAAATTAAACAGAAAACTTTGCTATGTATTTTTTAAAATCCTTCCAGGACATATATATATGTATATATGTGTTTATGAAAAAAAGATATTCTTTTGATATCAGAGGAGCTGAATGTATCAGTCAGACTTTGCCCCTGGCACTGACATTCATAAAAGCTTTGTCTGTAAGGAATCGTATCTGTTCAGATGCGAGTAAAACAATTAAAGGCCTAAGCCACCTTCTAAACAAGAGAAGCTATGATAAATGTCTTCTCCAGCAAATCACTCCATAATGCTTGAGGTCCAAGATATGCCTTACATACATCAAGTTGATTTGATAGCTATCAGTAATTTCCCACTTCCATTAGGACTACATCCAAATATCCTGCCATTGCCTAGGGTATTTGCTTTGACGGTACATCAGATTTAATGGATGCCTCTCAGTATTTCTGTTTATTTTTCTATATATCAAACCACGACATGAAGTTTCTGAAATTACATGGTATAAAACTATTTTGCACTGAGTTTCTTGTATACTTAAAACTTCTGTGGCTATCTATTAGGTCACAAATAAAACTCCAAAACACCACAAACCAAACTCAAATGTTCATAGTTTAGAGTCAGCTTCTGTTAAGGTCAGGTAAAACCTCTCCAGTCAGTCCAGGAATTCTGAGGTTCCTTCACATTGCAGTGATGAAGTTCTAGCAGACAACCGATAAAAATTAGGACAAGACTGCACTCACCCTAACACTGCACGGTCCCATTGTTGGCTGACCCTGACTGACTGCCCACCAAAGCCTCTTTATCACTCTCTTTCAGCAACAGTATCAGAGATAGAAAGTGTAAAAAAAAGGCTTATGGATTGAGATAAAGACAGAGAGAGACCTCTCACCAATTACCATCATGCGCAAAACAGACTCAACCTGGGTAATTAATTTAATTTATTGCCAGTCAAATTACAGTAGTAATGAGGGTAATGAGAAATAAACCCAAATTTTAAAACCCTTTTCCCTAACCCCTCTCTTCTTCCTGGGCACAACTTCAGTCATGATCTCTCTACCTGCTCCCCACCAGTGCCACAGAGGGACAGGGACCAGGGGTTGCAGTAAGTTCATTCCATATCGTATCTTTTTTTCTTGTTTCTCATGCTCTCTCCCTGCTCTAATGTGGAGTTCCACCCACAGAAGACAGTCCCTTATGAAATTCTCCAACATGGGTACTTCTACCGCTGCAGTTCTTCACAAATTGCTCCAGCGTGGGTCCTCTACTAGGCCACAGGTCCTGAGAGAAAACCTTCTTCTGCACAGGCTTCCCTCCACAGGGTCATGATTTCCATCAGAAACCTGCTCCAGTGTGTACTCTTCATGGACTGCAGCTACTTTCATGCAACCTTCTCTGGTGCAGGGTCCATGGGCTTCAGGGTGGATACCTGCTTCACCGTGGACCTCCACAGACTGTAGGAGAATGTCTGCTTTGGCACCTAGAATACCTCCTCCCCCTCCTTCTTCAATGACCTTGGTGTCTGCAGAGTGGTTTCATCACATTCTCTCACACCTCTCCCCACCTGCTGCTGCACAGAGGTTATTTATCCTGTCTTAAATGTATTATCCCAAAGGTGGTATCACTGTCATTAATGGGGTAAGGGTTTGGTGAGCTGTGAATTTATCTTGGACCCTCACTGGATCCATTGGATATAGAGGCAGCTTCTGGTGTCTCCTAACAGAAACCACCACTGCAGTCAATGCCCCCTCCTTCCCACATCCTTAGCCACACTTACACTACCAAAACGTTGCCACACAACTCAATAAAACAACCTGATAAGGCCCAAGAGTTAACTTACACTCATAAGAAATCCTTGAGATATTTCTGTGATATTTCTCAGCACATCAGCTTGCTGGGAGGCCTGATGTAAAAGACAAGAATCAAACTCTGAAGATCTCTGTGAATTATTTTTGGAAGAAGCTTGACACAGTATCTACAGAACAAAGGAGGCTTTTTGAAGTTAAATCAAATATTGGTAAGGAATATTTTACATTCTTTTTTTTTTTGCCAAGTTTGTATGAGAGTAGTGAATTTAAATGGTTTTCCCCTGGATGAAAATGTTGTGTTTTTTTTTCTTTTTCTTAACAGAAGTTGTCTGTGTTAAACATTGAAAACAGGCTGGGAAGCAGATGATAGGCACTGAATAGGCTGGTGAACACATCCATTCTTTAAAGTCTTTTGACTGAAAACACAGTCCAAATGCCAACAAAGAGTGTATTGGGGAATTATGTACTGCCACGGTGCTGTTGCTGGCTAGCAAGCTGTCCTGAGCACCAGGCAAACTTCCACCTGCACTGTAGGGGAGGGTGGAGGCTGATCACGGTGCAGAAGGGCAGGAGAAGCTCCTGCTTAGGCTCACCGTGCCTACCAATGGTAGAGGTGCGTGAAGCAGGCAGGAATGAAGCAGAGGGACTTCTTCGTGAGAGCAGGGAAAGGTTTATTGGAGAATGGAAAAACCACGGAGAAAAGCCGAGAAAGTGGGGTTGGCGTGGGTTTTTATACGCCTACATCAGGGGCGTGGAAAACACAAAATAACCAATGATAAATCAGTTAGGGGGTGTTACAAGGTGGGGGGAGAAGGGGTTAGAGTGAATGGGAGAAGGAATAGGTGGGGAGAAGTAACAGGGGCCAATCAACCACCGAAGAACACAGAACTTTCTGGAAAGGCAACCAAAGATGAAGAATAAGGGGAGGGGAGGGCAGCAGCCAATAGTCTACGTATTTTACACAGCCTTCTGGGTGCTCACTAAAGTTTCAAGGCCCTTGAGCTGTGGAGGCATCAAACCAATGGACCTTTTGGTCTGCTTGGTCCGGCTGACCACGGCTCACCACAACAATGCATGATCGTTATGTAAGGTACTTTAATCCAGGAGAGGCAAGCATGAGAGTAAATTGTTACTCAGTCAAAATTAACTAATTTACTCTTTTTTTTCCCTCTCTCTCTCTTTCTTTTTTTTTTTTTTTAATAATAGCCCTGCTGATCACATTGAAAGTACAGAAGCACAGCATTATGTGACACCTACAAGACATGAATGGAAATAGAGACTGGTTAAATGGGAGCCTCGTTTGAATTAAAATCTAAGTATTATATATAACTAAAGTAATGCTGGCAGGTGGTGGTGTAGAGTGGACTCCGTAAGTCTGACATGACTGCACTGAAATATCCATTCAGTAACATGAAACTTAATAGACTGAAAGTATATTTCCCGTTATAATGTACCCAGTGACCTCTGTTGTTTCAAGATATATGGTGCTAGAGTAATTGCAAAATCACCAATAGTGATAGCTGACTTTAACAAGCAGAAATCATCTCATTAAACTACTGAGAACAGTTCTATAGTTGTAACAGAGAATCTTATATAATAACAAGACAGGCTGGTGCTCACACACCCGTGTAGCCAGTGGATATGCCTCTGCTTTCTCCCCGCTCTTTTTCCACAGAGGCACACTTCTGCATCTTTCTGGCTGGCAGGGAACTGGCTGTCTGAGAAACTTTTCTCTAATACCAGCAATGATAAGCATTGCATTACCTTCAACTCAGATGGAGCCGAACCCTTATTCTGACTCTGTCCAGGGTAATTCCCACCTGGGAAAGATTAGTGCCTAGCAGGACTAAATGGGTTTTTTTGCATAGGCTGAGGTGAGACAGTTTGACTAGAAACAGATGGCAGTTTGTTGGTAGTGCCAGGGCAAGTAGTCAGTCAGTGAGTGCTGCTCAGCAGGCACTTGGCTCACCCTTTGCAGAATTTAGAACTTTCATACTGACAGAGTGGCTGAGAATTCACTCTTTTTTATTTATATATATATATAAAATTATTTTGAGGAAACAGTAGTTCAGGAAACATATCTGTTTCTATAACTTTTGATTGAATAAATCTATTTCTAGATTCCTTGGAGGATTCTGTAAGTGCTATTTCTTCCAGGGTCCATTGCAGGGTAAACTGCAAAAGCTGAATTCCAATTTTGCTCTGCTTTCTAATCTCACCTGCAGATGAATTCTCCCCTGAAAAAAATTCAAAAGTTCCTTATGCTTAGAGACTTCTTTCACCATGGAAGAACTACAGCACCTAGCACTTTCTTACTTGTAAGTTTATACCTGAAACCCAAATATCTCTAGCAGTATTAAATTCTCCATATGACTGTCGGTTTCCTATGTGTATAATGTATGTGTATATTTGCATGTGCGTAATGACACAACTGGTTTAAAAACATTTAAATTCTCATGGTTGTAGCAGTATATTTTGCTCCCTAAAGAAATTAATTTGTGCTATAAATCTGACAGCACACTCAACTGATACTGGGATCTTTTTCAAGATTGGAACTTCTGTGCATAGTTCCTATAGAATCAATCCTTTTTCCATATTTATTAAAAAAAACCAAAACTTAAGAGCAGAAGTGTCAACATAGAATATAGACAGCATGAAGGCTATATAGTCTCTATTTTCTGTATATTCTAGAATGCTTCATTGCATACCAAAGGAAAGGACATGAATCTTCTGTTGGAAGAGAAACACAGGGGTCTTTTACTGTGACTTTTTTTATTTATAAGATATTAGAAAATATTTAGCCTTGTGTAAGCCACTAATTTTATTGCTTCATGGATATCTTAAGCTCAAGTAATCTTATTTCAAAAATTATAATTTATATTGTTTAGGGTTTAGCTGGGGTTTTTTTGTAATGTAAATTGAGGAAGTTTTCTGCATTTTGCTTCCTGTATAAACATCTAAGGCTGGGTTCAAGTATTTAAAAAAACATTAAATCGAAGTATGATAATAGATATCTTTTATTAATTTATTTTTGCTATTGTATGTGTTCTAAATGCAGTCAGACATGGCTTTGCAGTATAAATAGTCCGGGGATAAAACTGGGAATAAAGTTTAAACTGCTGTTCTTGGTTGCTTTGCAAATTCTGATGACAGGTTTATTGCAAGCAGAATTCTGTGGGGAAAATAAAAAAAAAAACAACCTAGCACCATCCTGCCATATCTCTCACTGACGAAAATCAATCAAGCAAGCCATGTTATCTCCCTGAAGATGGCACCATAGTAACTCTGCAGTTCTCAATGGATAAAGAGATCCAGCCCACATCCTGCCAATTCCTACTCTGTTCTTTCCCACCTTGATGGGTTTCTAGATTCCAGTGTACACTTGTGTATTACTGTATATATAATATTTATAAAATGATATTATATAATTAATACTATTAATATATTTACTAGAATTAATGTAATCAATATAAATATAATTTAGATTATGCAGGAGCCTGCCTGTTTTTGTACTGGGAGTAAGCAGCCCAGAGGAAGATCTGTCATTATGACTGGGTCTGCACTGGCAGAAGGCTTGTTCTGAAGTGGCAGCCTCATGGGAACAGAGGGGATATTTCTGATGATGTTTACTTTGTTTGCTTTCAGTGCAGTACTTGACTGCAAGGCGAGTCCTACCTACAAGCTGGTGCTTTCTGCAGATTGGAAATTCAAATTATTTTCTCAAATACTTGAGCATACACCTGGCAATATCCCAAAAATATGTGGCTGCACTGAAGTTCAACCCAGATTATTCAGGGTTCAAAATTTAGTTTTATATTCTTGTTTCTTCTTGTGGATTCCAGAATTCCCACGGGAATTTCCTTGTCACTTCATAAGGTTTCTGGAGTAAAATAATTGCATCAGTTTTAAAAACTGTAGATGAACTATAAAAAACCTCCAAAATAAAACCAATGTAAGTTTCTGTTGCAACTTTTTTTCCTTAAGAGAAAATATCAACTTAGATATGACTGATTGAAGTTTTATGCATACTAGAAAGTGGTCATACCACTGTATTTTCTTTTAGATTCCTGCATGTTTGTCTATTTTCATCAGGTTTAACAGCTGAAGTATACTGCTGAGTTTTAAATGTCTTGTGTTTAAGTACTTTTTTTACAAAAAACATTTTACCATCATAGATTTTTATTTTTTTACCTTCTCTGTTTCTTTATCCCACTGGAAATTAAAATTTAGTTATTTTACTTACTGCTGTTTCATAATTATGAGGAGCATGGTTTTAAGATTACACCTTCCTCATTTGGTTTTCCTGATACCATATTTGAAACTTGCTATTATGTCTGGTATTGAAGCAGGATTGCATCACAGAATCAAACATTCATCAAACCCTTTGTGTTGGATGAGACCTTTTAAGATCATTTAGTTCCAATCCTACAGTAACATCTTCAACCATATCAAGTTCTGTCCAATCTGGCCTGGAATGTTTCCTTATTCATCACCTCTCTGGGCAAGGTTTCACCACAACCACCTTAACTGGAAAAAAATATCTACCTCATATCTAGTCTGAATCAACCCTCTTCTAGTTTAAACCATTAATCCTTGTCCTATCACGGTAGGCCCTGACAAAAAGTCTGTCCCCATTCTTCTTACAAGCCCCCTTTAACATTGGAAGGTGTCCACCATAATGTCTCCCCTGCTCCACATGGAACAATCTCAACTCTCTCAGCCCATCTTCATAGGAGAGGTGCTCCTGACCTCAGGTTATTTTTGTGGCCCTCCTTTGGACCTGCTCAAGAGGCCCCTGCATCCCTTGTACTTAGAAGTCCAGAACTGCACACAGTACTCCAGGTAGAGATATATGATCACTGCATCCCAGGTTGCCTCCAATCCTGATGTATCTGACTAGCTAACCTGTGTTGGTAACCAGCATCCCCTTTGACAGGGCTGTCTCTTACCGGGATTAAGAAGTTACCCTCAGTGCAGTCCAGGAGTCACCTGGATTGTCTGCTGTGGCTACTCTGAGTGAATATTCTTGCTGACACATTACGTGCCCTACAGGTTTGTTTGAGGCAGGATATAGTAAGTACAGTTCATGTTTGAAGACTATGGGGAGAGAGCAGAGCAAGAAAGGATCAGAAGTAAATGCAGTAACATCGAATTCTACTAGTTTTAAAAATTGCCTGATTTGAAACCAGCCACCTTGGGTGTTTTTATAAACCATGATAGCTCCAACTGCTTCAGCATGCCTTTGTATAGTTTAGGCTGAGTTACCAACTGCTTACTTTCTGAAAAGATGTCGTACGTAGAGAGTCAGATTCTGAAAACTTAGCTATTTTCAATGAAAAGCATTGAGATTGTCCCCAAACCTCATTTTGCTTAGAAACAGATTTTTCCTCATGTTTCCCTTCAGTGTGACTAGCTGTTTTCTAAAATATTTTCTCTGTAAAAATGTTTTGCAGCACTGAAGAATGATATACATTATTTTCTATAAACCTGTATATTTCAGCTTACTAAAATACACATATATAGTCAAGAGCTTAGGGATGTTCTGATACTGATACATCTCTGCTTTCTCTTCATTTGGTAAGGAAGAAACTGGCTTATACATTTTTTAAAGGATAAAAAAACTGCTTGGCCCTTCAGTGACCATCTCAGAAATAAGAGCCTATTATCCCCTAGATGAAAATGCACAAAGAATCCCAAGCATTAAAGAAGAAGGTGCTTGTCCTTCCAAAAGACACAATGCTCTTTGGGAGGGGCGCTCACCAGTTAAAAACTTCAAAGAGAAGCTTTACCTGTAACATACAAAAATGGTGGCCTTCTTTTCCTTTTTAACACCTCTGAGTTTGATCTGAACTGGATTCCAAGTAATTTGAAGTTACCAAATAACTGAAATAAAGACAGACTGGAGGGTCAGGGAAATATTTTGAGGACAAAAGCAAGCCCTTCAGAAATCAACAAGCCTTGAGAATAATAGCAAGTTCTTCCACATATCTGACTTAGGGGATGAACATAATATTTCTAGATCACAGCAGCAAAGCAGATGAACTGAAGTGCAAGGACTGGTAACAAGCAAAATGTTGATACGCTGACACAGAAAATGAAACAAAACAGTACTTACTCCTTTATAATAATTGTATCCCCTTCTGTTCTATTTCTGACCAGCAATATGATGGGTAATAAGAGAGACTATACCCAGTGAAGTAATTAAGTAGTCCATAATTTTCTACTGATGCTGCAGGCAGAGACCATCAAGACCCAACTATGTAAACAAGTAATTTTTTCATCTGCAAAACCAGCAGACTTTCATAGGGTCAGTCAAGTGAAAAGGCATCTGTAGCTAAATGATATTAATGATATAAGCACAGACTTATCAATTGCATTTCTAGCTCTCTGGAAATGTTTTGGGTAACAAGTTTCTTAAAACCTAAAGCTTCATCCTCAAGTTCACTTGATTGATATCTCGATCAATTGTTAGATGTGACATCACTGTTACTGTTGCACTATGGTAACCACTTGGGTGTGATAGTTACTCCACACTGAGAATGATTAGTGTGCAAAACCACCAAATGTCTTATCTGTACCATATAAAAGTGGTCCATAAGTAAAGAAGAATTCATGAAATAAGGGATGGCTAAGGTTAGAGAAATTACTTGTCACTTCCGGGCTCTGAATACAAATTCTAGCCATGATAGCTGAGAACTGGATTCAGGAGAACAGAATTTCTGTTGTAGTCCTCTCCATTGTGCTCTGGATAAGTCTGGCATTCTGTCAGGAACAACTAAGAAAAGAAATGAGCCATCTGCTGATAGACCTTGTAGCTGTGCTCATCTGATGTGTATTTGTGCAAGAATTCGAAAGAAATCAGACGTGATGATTTAATGAGAAAATGGAGCAATATGGCAATGGAGCAATATGGCTGTCATTCTAAACTATACTGCTAGTAATCCAGGAGTCCTGGACAAAGCTAAAAAATTAATGACCTAATAACAGAGTTTGTGAACGAATCCATGGTTGTTCTTTTGTTTATCTGTGCCAAAATTCAACAGTGTTATCCATTCAAAAACTGGATAAAAATGTAGACAGTTAAAAATCCTAAATATCCAGCTCTTGCCTTATAGAAGCATAGAAGGATATGAATATCTATGGAAAGATGAATTTGGAGGAAATAATGACTCATGGTGAAGTACCAGTATAGACTTAGAATACCTCTATTTGTTGTGGTGAAATATTTGAATTTACAGCAGGATAGCGGAGGACATTCTTAAAGGAATGTCTTTGCTACAAATCATCAGGAAAAAGGCAGATATCCAGCTCTTGTTTATTTAGATTTATATCAAGTATTTAAATATTATTATTAATCTTCTCAGCTTCTGTAAGGTACTAAGCAATTTAATACTCTTCTGAACTTAATAGCAGAGGTTTTCAATCTTATCTTCTCAACATTGTCCCCTATACTATTTCAGAAACTCTAAAGAATGATACCTGTTTTATTAATAACCCTTCAAGTATTTAAGCATTTAAATGTTCAAGTGACTTTTTTCTTTGGCTCCCCATGGCAGTCCATGACTGTTAGAAATTGCTAATAATCTGGCTTTAAAATTTTTCCATGGATATACAGCAAGTTTGAGAAATGCACTGCTCAGGCCAGCTCTGCTCCTCCATCTGACCTAGGAGTGTCTCTTGGAGGGATTATGAGAGTATTGAATACAGTATCAGGGGACTATAATAGAAAAATCAACAACTGCAGTGACACATATATCCACATGAGTATTTCTGTCACAGAAACCTAGCAACTACATGACCTTTAGGACACTGTAGCTGTGAAGGTTGCAGTTTTTTAACGAACAAATAAACAATCCCATAGAAACCCTAAGATAAAATGAGGGGAATCTGTTGCGTTAAACAAAACCATGAATTTTCAGATGGATGTCTATAGAACAGATTGCTGTCTTTCATTCTCCCTGCTGTTATTGACCCAAGTTGTTTTCCCATAGCAAGAATGAATCCTGCTGTATTTGTTTCCCAGAATTTTTTCTTTATCTTGCAGCTGAAGTTAGAAGTCGGTTTCACAGTACTTTAGCAAAGCCCACTAGTGAAAAAAGCCTTCTGGAAATTTCACCATACCTTAGAAGCAACCTGCAGTTCCAAGGTTTGATGTATTCTGAGATGCCTGTACCTATCTACACTATTCAGCAATCAAACCATTAAATATTGTATTACAGTAAACAAGTTGCAAAGTAAAGACGAGGTAGCATCAGCTGTTGTGTCTTCTAGTCTCCAGCCACTGTTTAATCCTGGTGTAACTCTTGAGAAGACTTCCTGTGAAAAAACCCTACATATATACTTGAATATGTTGAAGGAATTAATTATATACTAAGTTTCAAAAAGATGATTTAGATTCCTTTCATATTTTTTCCATATTCAGTAGTTTCTCTGCCTTCTCATAAATGCAAAAAGCAGAAAATGAAAAATGAGAAATTGACTTGTGAACTTCTTATTGTAATGAAAAAAAACAACTTGTTCCTGTGTTTGACAGGAAGAAGGTAAAAGGCATCCTAGTGGGATTGTCCAATGACAATGAGTGTGGGTCTACCAGGTTTATAATCTTTAGGAAGATATAAAAATATATGAATAATAAAAAATGATTAATCTCTAAGTACTTAAAAGTCTATAGGGTATTTTTTTTCTTGTCCTATATGCTTCCGGTCTTGGGTAAGATAGAGTACATTTAAGGCAAAAAATAATTGCCACGAAATATAATGACTGTCTTTTAAAGAGGCTTTCATGGTGGTGGTAAGTTAAATGGATCCCCTGCTTCTGATAATTGTATATAATAGTATACAGGCCCTTCCTTTTCTTTTCAAACCGATAGTACTGGGTCTCCTATGAAAACTCATGAACAGAAAATTTAAATGTTGGAAAACAATTTTAAATTGTGAAAAACAGTTAGTTACATGTCACAAAAGAGAGACATCTTCCTTAAAAAGTGACTCAAATGCTGATATCTGTGTAATTTTTTACTAATAGAGTTACAAATCACAACACGTAATTTCCACCCTCCAAGAAGACCTTTGAATCTTTGCATCTCAGACTAAATACAGAAAAAAATGTTGTAAATATGACAAATGTAATTACCTGTTTAAAGAAAGCATTAAGGGAAGAAACTAAATCACTGTTTTAAGCACAGCCTTTGAAGTTAGGGTTGAATTTATAAATGTTATTGTTCTATTTCTGTTAATGAAGTGGGGATGCACAGTAGAAAAAAATAAAATGTGTAATTGAAACAGAAAATATTGCTTTCTCGTTAGCTGTAAACAAACATTCATTACCTCTGATAAGGGAAGCTGAGACATTATTCAATTAATCTATCAGTAGGGAATGAGAAATTTCACATGCCTATGCTGAGAATGACCATTCCATATTTCCTTGTTCTGTCAAGAACTTTTTGATCTCTTGTGGGAACAAAGGCTATTTTTTAAGCCATTCCTGTGCTGCCAGAAAGCACACGAATAACCTAATCTTCACATTCCTTTTCATTTTGTATAAAAATGATATTTCATCCAAAATATTGCCAAAGCAGACAAAAGACAAGTCTTGGCTTTGCCTCATTTCCAGACAGGTCTTTGATAAATATTTCAGGTTTGTGAGCACAGTATCTTGCTGAAAAACTGTCTTTTTGCCAAGTACCTTTAGCATTTCATTAACTTCAAATACCTTTTTTAATTATGCATGCTTTAAGTACATACATATATTTAGGTATCTGGATAGCTGGGTAGATTACAGGTGACGGGGAATCCTGTTTTTCTGGCAAAAAAGGTGATCTTTCAAAATGCTGGATGATTAATAAATTTCTTGATGGCTCAGAATTATGTTGATTTTCTTAATAGGATATTAAGTACACTAAATAACATTATAATGACATTATATAGTGGTACCTCACAATAGGTGAGAACAGTTTTGTGTAATTTCTGGAGTCAAAATAGAACCTCAAATACAAAACAGACAATGTTTCTGTTTGCAACAGCTTTCTTTGTCTTTTCTATCTCTTTTATTTTATCTAGAGGACTCTTTTTTTTTTTGAATATTCATAGTCTTTCCTTATCTGAACTTTAATTTCTTTTTTTCCAAGTTCCACAATTTAGACTTGTGTTGGTTGTACAAACATAAATAGAAAGTACTGGACATGTAGTATTTTGCAGGTGTTCTTGTACATTTTTCCTGTAGGTTTAATTTTTATCTCTCTCTCTAATTGTGCATGGTTACTAAAACCATCTGAGCACTTCAATGCATTGTCCTTGTGCTTCAGTGGGCTTGTTCTGTATAAGAAAGGCCATGCTTGGTTCACCATTGCACAAGAATATTTTTCTGTGCCTCAGCAGCCTGGTCTATTCTGAATTTAAATGTAATAAAGATGAGACATGTTCTCTGAGTATCCTGTAGCAGAAGTTATGAGGTAAATATCCTCATATCCTCAGGTAAATCGTCTCTGCTGGAAATAAGAAATCAGTGAAAAGAAGTGTGCCTCCTCAAATTCTGTTTTGTTTGTAAGCATTGAAAAATTCATCTTCCTTGACACTGTGTCCATGTGAGTTTAAGCAGGGTGGCTTCTTGGTAGCTCAGCACAACATCTTTAATATTCTTTAATATATAGTGAGGGTGGATACATGCAGACTGCATTAAGGATTTTTGAAAAGCAGCAATAAACTCCCTTGCATATTTTTAGTCCAGAGCAACTAAAACACAGTATCCCACAATCAGAGAATCTTCTGTATTGGAAGGGACCCTCAAGAATCATTGAGTCCAGCTCCTGGCCCTGCACGGGACATTCCCAAGAGTCACACCATGTGCCTGAGAGTATTGTCCAAGCAATTCTTGAATTCTTTCAGGCTTGGTGCTGTGACCACTTCCCTGGAGAGCCTGTTCTCTACCACCCTCTGGGTGAGGAACCTTTCTCTTATAAGCTCAAAAGGGTTTCACATATATTACTCATGATAGAATACAATGCACTTTGAACACATAATTTTATTACAATCTCTACAACAATAGCTGTTCACAAACATCCATCCGTATTTGTCTTGATAATATACTTTATAGGAGGATGTATTGTATTTTCAAAGTTTTTTTGTAAGGACCTGCTCCAGCAAACTGCACTATTGGGTTTAATTGTAAGTCCAAATATTTCTGTTATTTCTTACGTTCTTAGTACAAATTGATGAAGTCTTTTGCTTAGCCTAGATACAAGATGATTAATTATTAATCTGCTCACTGCACTGACCAGTTAACAACAGCCTTAATAACTTCCCTAGTTATATGTTTCAGAGCTTGTCCAAATATTTGCAGGGTTCTTTGACAGTGTAATGACTACAGTAAAATGAGGACGCTGTTGTCTGTTGTTACCTAAAGCAGTTTTCCTACACTGAAAATGTTCAAATGATATATAATGTAGCAGTGCATGAATGATTATTGGAAGTGCAAAAAACTTCCTATATTTCTTTGCCTAAAATTTCTCCGTAACTTTCTGTATGAAAATCCTCCAGTGCCTTTCTTTCAAATATTCTTACCAATGCTTTAATAGTTTTTGGGAGGGTTGTTTGTTTGTTTGTTTGTTTGGGTGTGTTGTTTAGGGTTTTTTGTTATGGCAATATTAAAGAAAGAAGAATAAATGATTTTGGATTTTGGTTGTTCACCATTGTGTAAGCTAACCCTGGTTCAAAACAGCAGCCCACATTAGATATTCAGATAGAACAAAGGTTTAGACTGAAAGAAAAATGAGTTCAGTAGCAGACTGGACTGCTCAAACAAGGAAAAACAACGAACCAGCCAAAATTTACAGATACTAATCACTCCTGAATCCAATGGAAGGAAGCAAAAGAGCTATCAGACTCCCTTAATTAAGAAAATCTGTCTCTGTTTAACAAGGATATTTGAAAAGTTATTTTTAAGCTGTGTGCCATGGAGCATTTTCTCAAGGATAGCAAAGGATAACCACTCAGTTGCAGCCTGATTGGACATAGGAAAGGTGTTATGAGGAAGTGAAAACGCAAAATAGCTTGCACAGGCTGGGCAGGCACGGGTCTTGTCAGCAAGGAAACAGAGGTAATGGTTGGCTTTCAGAGCAGGCTTTTCCTATAGAGGAATTATCAGAAAAAAGTAATTCTGAATACTGGGCATCCACTCAGACCAGTATGCTCACATTTTTTTATACCAGAAATACTGAAATTATGCTAAAATTTGTACATTTATGTCTTCCAGCTAAATACGTTACAGAACAAGGCAGATATTGAAATTGCATATTCCACAGAGTACCTTCTAAGGTGCAGTAATCATATTCTAAAAACTAATGCTGTTTCAAAGGCATGGTATAAAGGAGACCTGTCACATTACAAATTTAATTCAGAATCAGTTTTCCTATGGCAATGTAAGTTTGTAATAAACAAAAAATCAGACCTGAAACAAAAGGGAAATACTCAGGAACAAAATTTAATAGAGCATGTCTACGGGCTGTTGCAATCATAAAAATAATTGCATACCTTCAATAATGTAAATAGGACATGAAGCATCCTTGTTATTAGGAAAGATTCCGGAAGACCACCCAGTAAGAAACAATCGTCTGTACATAAGTTTGGATCTGTGCAACTGCTTTCTTCAAATTCTTCCTGCCTGGATAACTGTTTCTTTTTGTTTAAGTGTCAGCAGAAATGCATGACTGGATCAGAAGTCTAAAACTGTGTTGTGGGTTTGACATAATAGCAGACTGCACTGAGACTGCTTACCTCAGGTGAGAGCACAAATTGCTGCAAAACTGCCCTGGATCCCTAAGTGCACAAAGACCACGCAGTCAGTGAGCACACCACTCCCTCTCCTGTCCTTCTGCCAAGCAGGCAGATAGTGTGGGCTGAGCGGTTGTCCTGAACTTCATTACACCTCCCACAGGTCCCCACAAAGCCTGGATTTATTCTTTCCTTTGTTCTGTAAAAATTCAATAAATTATAAATGACATGGCATTAAATGGACTGCATGAATTCGTTCAATTATTTTGATTCAGTTAGTTTCTTTCCACGTCAGGCTTGTCTGTGTGCTAGCATAATAATATTGACGTGCTAGTACCAGTAAAACTAAGTAGGAGTTTGAAGTAAAATTTTAATAACTTTATGGATTTTTGAACCCTATCCACAAAACACTGCATCTTTTTCACCTTATTACGTAACAGAGTAATAAAAGGATTTTCAGTAACATTACACTGGTAGTTGGTTTTAAAAATGAGATGAATTAGATACCAAAAGCATCCAAAATCATTGTCTTCTTTGGAGATGGAGACCTATGCAATGGGAAAATCTCAATAATGAGTCATTATCTGTACAAACAAAATTTTTATTTTTCTGAGCAAATTCACCTATGAAATGGTAACTTAGATTATACAGCAAACCCCAATAACATTTTTATTAATATTACTACAAATCTCATTCTTCTGAATACAATTATTTGAAACCAGAGTACAATATGTCAGATTCTTCTTTAAAGAGTTCTAGGTACATGAAATACCAGTTAGGTGCTTGTGTTCACCATATTTCCCATTGCATATACAGGACTTTAAAAATCTCATGATTTACGTCCAGAAAAATCATTATAAATGCTGCTGCATTTATCAGAAGTGCATTAACAGACACAGGTTTCTAATTCATGAATAAAAGATCCTGGATTTATTTTCTTTTCACATGAGAGAGGGGAGGAGGGAGAAGGAAAGATTACTTTTCATACATCTCAAGAAAGCAGTAAAACATTTTTAGAAAGAAAATTTGTTGCTCGAAGCTTTCAATGCAAAGATAAGTGGATTATTACTATAATAAGAAGAAAGAGAGAGAAAGAGGATGATATTTTATGGGTGGAGAGAAGTGTATTTCAGCTCTAAAATGTTGTGTATTACAAGCACAGGATGGACAGGCCTTGAAGAAATTTGTCACACTTTTTGCAGCATATCATATTAGAAACCACTGGCTCATGGGCCATGCACCTGAAGTCACAGCAGTCATTGCTGTGCTTTATGCTGCTACCACGGCCTATTCTAGATATGACAGCTTTTTACCTTCATGAACAATCTGTCACCTCAGTGAACAAAATCAAGCTTGTGAAGAAAACCTTTGGATATTTCCTTCTTTTTTTTCCCCTTGTGACAGTAAGTAATCTGCTGTCAGTGCAATTTCACCTGTACTATCCTTGGCACTCAGGGGGAAACAGCTGTTGCCTCTAAGTATATCCTCTGCATTCTTAAGTTTTATCTCAACATCTGTACCATAAATGTTAGAGAGGCTTTATTGCCTATTCAGAAGAGTATGTTTTCTGAAAGGAAGTTAAAAGTAACAAACCTGCAGTTTTATAAGCATGCTGCACTTTGAACAAAATGAATTTATTAAATGGTTGAAAATGCACTGGTTCTAGAGGGTAAGTACAGATTAATTAAATTACGGTTTAAAAAAAAGAGACAAGGAGGGGGCAAAAATTTATACCATTTCAATAGCAAAACCTATTCCCATGCAGGCTGCTGAAGTACCTGAATTTGAATTATAAGCCTAAATGAAATTATGAGCAAAAGAATTATCAAGGTTTCTTCTTTTCTCTTAATCAGCAAATCTACAAAAGGTTGGAAATTTTTAGCTTTCTATCCCTAATTGATTGCAGTTTTGAATAATCTGATTGGAATCTTGAAAATTATGTCATTTATATATACAGTGAGTGGACAAATATTGTGGAGCAAAGACAGAATGTTTTAGTTTCACCTTTCCACTACTTTTTTTCCCACCAAAACAGAGAACAATAAATTATAAAAATCTCTGACTTTGATTGTTGCCAGTTATCATAGGATCACAAAATGTCATGAGGTTAAAATGTTCTAATTAATCAAAAGTCACATTTGAGAAGACATATAGGTATGTATGATTCATTCTCAGGATGGACAAACACATCTGAAAAATGGCTCAGCATAGAAATTGTCATGTGCTATGTCTTCAGGATAGCTGAACATTTCTTCCCTTCCTGAATCTTCAGATGACCAATTTTGACTTTACCTTCTTTACAGAAGTGTAGGATTGTTCCACTTGCCAAAACAAGTGCGAGAGCAGACGAAATAGTTTGTTGACCTTTGGGGAAATGCTTACACGCTGGTCTCGTGAGGGTTTCCCTTTGCACAGATGTGTGAGTGATTCTGCCTGTCACACCTCTGCTCTCTGTGGTCATACTCTGGTTACCTTTCCATCTGCTGCCCCCTGTGCTGGTTTGGGTTTATTCTCCTGTGCACATATTTGGACAGTTTGAGGAAACGTGAATCTGTGATAGGGGTGAGGAAGGTCCATCTACCTCCTTTTTGCTGTGTTCAGAACAACAGTAAGTTGCTACCAGGGGAATGCTGATAGGGTATGAATGAGAAATACTTCTCCTGCCTACATGAAATACTGTGTCAATGAAAGTCTTGACTAATCCCCTTAAGAAACAGAAAAAAAATAAATTGTAAGGAGGAAAAAAGGACTGAAGACACAGCTAGAGACATCAGTGGTGACAGTCCTTCCTAATACTTTGGAAATACAGCAAGAAAAGTTGTTCTGGGTGTGGTTAAGGAATCTTTGAGTTTTCCCTATGATGGGGATAGGGATTTGCGTTCAGGCTAGACAGCCACAATTTTTATGGTCTTTACTCCATGTAAATGAACCCTTGGGTGAAGTGGACAACTCAGAGCCCTGCAGATAATTTGGTAGCACATGATCACAGCACAGATAGTTTAGGAGAAACCCAAAATGTCTGAAAGAGAGCCAAATCCAAGTTTAAAAAAAAAAAAAAAATTCTTCTGTTAATTGTATCCTATTTTTGGCTTAATAAATTTTAAATATTAACTTTTGGGGTTTTTTCCTTTGTTTCTTTTGGTTTGTTTTGCTGTTTTCCTTTGAATATGAGATTTTTTGGGGGTTTATCATATTATTTACTTAAATTCTTAAACATTTCCAAAAAAGCAATTTAAGAAAGGTTTATCAGATGATATGCTTTCAGCTTTTGTAATTAAATTGTAAATAAAATTCTGGATTATTCTCTTTTTTGGACAATCATATAGACTTACTTAGTGGTAGAATAACTCTAATAATGACATAATATAAATACATTCAATGACTTTTTTTTTCCTGAATAGACAACTGATCAGCAAGGTAGTGTGTCAGTGCACAAAACGTGTGTATAAGCTGGAAAGCCATAGGCAAGAAGTGCTGCATTTGAATAGCAGTTCTCTAGATTAGTCTTGAAAATGTCCCACGAGAGCCTGTGTTGTCCCCACTAACACAGACTCGTAGAATTACCCTGGGATTTTACATTACTTAAATATGTGCAGTGACATGAATCAAATTTGTTTCTGTTGATATGAACCTTAAATGGCTTTCTACAACCTGTCTCTTCATATATTACTGAATGTCCCCATTATATTGTACATGTAGTTGGTTTTAATCCTTTCCAGAAATGAAATTGCAGAATTTTTGTGAGCACTTGCATTATTCTATTACTGAAACATAACCGATGCATGAAGCAGATGCCAGCAGCAATGGCAGCAGCAGCAGATGCTGTGTGCTGGGAGGCGTGTGAGACTTGTGAGGTCCACAGGGAGTACCTGAGGGGATTTCTGAGTTCCTATCTCCCTTGATTTGTGTGTCTATAGGAAAAAATTGGCAGCTGAAAGCTCTCACAAGAGAGGCAGGTGACAGATGGGCACTGTCCCCATTACCAGTTCAAACTGTGGGAAGCTGCCTATAACCTGCCCAGATGTATCACCAGCAAACAGGGCAGGCACAGAAAATGGAAGTGGCATGGCAATCTTTATGGCAGTTCTTGTGGAAAGGGGTGCAGAAAGGGCTGTGTTCTCTGCCAGTTTCTGCATCAACATGTGCTCTGCTCACCCACTGGTTTAGGCTGCAAACCCAGTAGTCAGCTCACCAAACTGTGACTGTGCAAGTCTATCCAGCAGCCTGATGTCTTCAGAGAATAAAGAGCTTGTTAGTCTGTGTTTTTATGTTAAAAGCATGGTGGTAGGGATGACCTATCGGTGTCTGCAGCTGACAGGAACCAGCTACCTAGCCAGGTTAGCCTGCAATGGGTGGAGGTGTCACCTTATTGGAAGCTGCTGTTTAGGTGCAGGGCCATAAAAACTGTGTTGTTGCCCACTAGGTAGAAGAAGGTGGAAGATCCACCTGCGCAAAGTGTGGTATGGTGAAGTTACTCAAGCAGTGGGAGGAGGAGCTGCAGAAGGAAGTAATCAAGTTACACTATATAAAGGAGAGAAGACCAGAAAGATAATTGTCTGAAACAGGAAGGAATAATAGTGACCCATGGCACTGACTCCCTAAGACAACCAAATTATGTCAACAGTGAACATACAACACCTTAGAGGAGGAGGGGCTGTGGTCTTTGGTGACTCATAGGAACAGGATATCACTTCACTCTCTCCTTATATGTACCAACTAACAAAATGTATGAAACCTTTACAGTTGCCAAGATCAATGGGCAAGATTCACAGGGAGAAACCGTACCTTCAGCTCATAATGAAACTGCAGAAGAAAGTGGTGAGTGCTGGTGGTGGGTGACTTTTGACAGGAACAGAGACACTCGTCTGCAGACCTGATATACATTTAAGAGAAGTTTGCATCTTGCCAGGAGACAGAATCCAGTTTGCTGTAGAGAGACTGCCACAACTGGTTAAAAGCACAGATTACTATCCACTACAACTTATCCATGTGGGCACAAATGCAAGCAAAACTTACGGCAAATCACCAGGACTTCAGAGCCCTCAAGGTCCGAGTGAAGGGACAGATGTCCAAGTGATCCTCTGCCTTATCTTGCCAGTCAAGAACCAGGGTACAGTTGATGTATTATGCAGATCAATACCTGCTTTCTGGCTGATGTTGTTGTCAGGTCTTTGGTTCTTTGAAGAATACAGCCCATTGGATGGAGATGGGATCATCTTATTTAGAAAACGCATGAAAATCCTCATTAGCAGATTGGCTGAGTGAATTGTATTTTAAACTAAGAAACTTGGGGTTATGGTCCACAGCTGTGACACCTGTATATCCATAACCCATGAGGCTGTTGAGTGCACCTACTGGTGCATTTTTCACTACCAGAGTACTGAAGAATGCTCACAAACTCTTTCCACAGGCAAAAGCCGTGTGTGCTGACAGCTTAAGTGCAGGTATACCAAAACATATAGGCTGGGCAACAGTCAGCAGGAACAAGAGCCCTGTGCCCAGTCTGAGATTTCAGACATCATATGAATCTTAGAAACATGGTAGGAAAAGGCACGTGATTGGATGTCTATGATGTATGGCTATAAAATCTTTTGGAAAGAGAAGAATGGAAGAAGAGGAATTGGAGTTGTGCTTTATGTAAAAGACTCTCAATGTGTGTGGAGGTATGGAGGTATGGAGGCCAGGAAAGTTCTTGGGATCAAGAAATGATTGTCACCATGTGGGAATCTTTTCTTAAGTATCTGTTACTGCCCTCCCAATCTGAGTGATAAGGCCAACAAAACCTTTCTTTGACTGCTCAGAGAAGTCTTGGGTCAAGAGAACCTTGTCCTCATGACTGATTTCATTTACCTTGACATTGTTTGGTAAAAGCACATAGCTCTTCCAATCAGAAGTTGGTCATCAGATTAATGGAATTCATTGAACTGCTTTCTGATACAGATACTGGAAATGCAGTTTAGGGGCAGGGTATTGCTGGATTTGCTGCTCATAAACTGAGCAGATTTAACTTGACAGCGTAACTACAAATGGTAACACTGGATACAGCAACCGCAACATCGTGGATTTCAAAATCTGATTGAGCACACTGAAAATCAGTAGTAGAGCAAAACCCTGGGTTTTAGAAGAGACAATTTCAATACACTAAGACACCAGCTGTGAAGGAGTCCATGGGAGGCAACCATGGAGGGCAAAGCAGCTTGTGTGTGCTGAGAATTATTCAAGAGCAGCCTCCTGAAAGCACAAAGGGCAGCTGCAAGGAGGTTGAAGGTTCTCTCTTCACAAGGAACCACATGGAGAAGACCAGGGGAATTGGGTATAAGTTGCACTGGAAGAGGTTTCATCTCAATATAAGAAAGAAATTTTTTACAGTAAGATCAATCATTCAGTGGAACACCCTCCCCAAGGGACACAATAAATTCTCCATTGCTGGATGTTGTCAAGATGTGATTGGACAGAGATAGATAGATTGATAGACAGATAGATAGATAGATAGATAGATAGATAATGTGATCCAAGCTCCCTTTCCCATGAAAAATTGGACTAGGTGATTTTTTGGGGTCACTTCCAACCAGGTCTGTTATATATTTCTATCTACCTAAATTCCATTCCTCTGTTTTCAAAGGAAAGAAATGTAGTACTGAACATCTGCTGTTTTCCAGAATATGTTCAAAAATGTATAAAATTTATTATTCCAACATAAAGATCTCTATTTTTTTATATCTTGAAATAACATATCAGTTTGCCAGACTAGATCTATTTTTGTATTATATTTAGGTCTGATTTGGATGCTTTCTCAGAATCTGAGCAAGTGAAAAAGTGAAAGCAATCACTGCAAACAAATATAATTTCTTTATTTATTCCTCGAGTAGGGTTGCCTATGTCTCAAAGTCGGTTAAATAGATGTTTAATAGAATGAATATGGAGGAATCAATACAACAATCCATACTAATGGAACCCCTCCTCATTGGTTTGGTGGGTATTTTAGGAGGCAGAAACATCTGTGTTTGTTTCAATGATTAAACTTCTGAAAATTTGATAAAAGAGAATTCAACACTTATTTCCATATGTGTTCTTTCATCAGCTGAAATAGTCATGAACAGAAATAACTAGACTTATCCCATCATATCCAATAATGCTTCCCCCATCTTACAGAGAAAAATTCTTCCTCATTGGGAAATGGAATAATCTATACTTACGTTTTGCATCTACAGCTCACTACTTAGTTAATCAAAATACACCTATTCTGGTCTAGGAAGCAGCACAAATGTCTTTTAGGCATACATTCCTCACTATCTACTAATGACTCTAATATATTTTTCTTCTATTCAAGGTATTCTTGCTCAATATGCACCTGTATATTTCTGAATATATATGAACATAACAATTTCTCATAGACTGGAACATTTACAACATCATTTGGTAAATATATATATATGCAACAAATAAATAGTACTAAAAATTTTCACTTGGAAAATAAAATATTATATGAATATGAATCTGCTGTGGATATTGCTGCAATTAGCATTTTCCTGTAAACGTTGTAACCCAGGGAAGTTAATTGGAAATTATGCATATACACCCTTATAAATATGTAAAGAAAGAAAGATTATGGAAAGGTTTCATTGCTTTTGAAAAAATTAATTTTTATATTTATAAACAACAAATGCATATAGCAGCACTTTCAATGCCAGCAAAACTCTTATACTCAAACTCCTTTCCCAGTGGTTTGCTGGATTTTTGATGGTGATCCCTTGCAAGACATGAGAAATTTTAGATTTCAGGCACATCTGTATCAAAACAGCAGCATGAGATACTCCACATTCATTTCTTCATAAGCTCAATTATTGTTTTTTATGTTCAGACTTAATAATTAAGGTTATAAGTCAAAGCACTCAGGATTTTGAAAATGAATGACTTGGAAGATGAGAAACAGTACCATATATCTTGTTTGTGAAGATTATAATGTTGTCTTTAAATACACAGTCCAGCAATCAATGGGCCCCTTTGCCCTTTGGTGTATCCAGGCTGCCCTGGCTTAAAAATACATCAGAATTGCTGAATCCAGGAGGATTCTGCCTATATGCTTCGGGTCAACTTGTTGAACAACCCGGAGTTTATGAACGAATGTGCCAAACACTGCTTCAGTCTGGCAGGAGAAACAAGAAGAAAGAATGATGCTTCAGGTGAAGTAGCTGAGCAATTTTTGGTGGCAGTTCTGCTACAGGGCTTCTATGGGATCCTTGACAAATGATTAAAACTGCGCTTTGCAGCATACATCACATGTAGTTTGTTCTGCTCCAGCAGATGATTTGTAGAAGTGTTTACTAAGGAAAGTCACAAAGTAGCTAAAAATGTAAGTAATCTGAAAAATCAAAGCACAGATCTTCAAAAGATGAAAGGTATGTTAAACCATACTGAGATTTACACAGTTGAGGAGAGACCACTACTAACATTCTGACATCCACATGCCTGCAATTTGGATATGCACCTGTATGTCAGCATTCTGTGCATTTTTAGTTTGGAAGCCAAATGAATTTTTTTCACCCTGAGAACAAAAAATTAAATTTAGGTGCTCAACAGGAGACTTTCATTGTTTTGAGCAGTAGGTAAATCAAAGCAGAATAATTTTTGAAGACTTGGTTCATAAAGTCATGGAAGCTGAAAATACTCACTAAATTCTTACTGGTATCAGTCCCAGTTGTACAGAGTTCCATACTTCTATCTTCATTCCCTCAAAGTTCAAGTGAGTCCAAATAATGAGTAACATTATCAGCATTAAATATGGATTTCCTCTCATCAGGTTTACAAATGGAAGTATTGTGCAAAGTTTCATGCCTGGGCACACTTAAACAGCAGCTTTATATCTATCATCTAAAATCCACGAGTGGATTTTTGTCTAGATTGGGTAGAATGTTCTGTTCTGTTGCAAAGACAGCAATATGCCTATTTATCATCTCAGAACAACCAACTTGCTACACCTGAATAGTAATTTGTGTATTTATTTAAAATGCTGAAAACCAGAAAATACTGAGGATACCTCTGTCTAATCTAAACAGATGTATGACGACTGTCCCTTGAAAGAACAGTCACTGTATAACCTCACAATATCTCTGCGTTCAATCACCTTCCCATTCCAACCCTATCTCTTCACAGAGCTCAATTTCTCATTGCTCTGTGTGGAAGAAACATTGATCTCACATTTCTGTAAGACCAAGCCAATTTTGACCAATCCAATTTTAACCTCTCTTTGCCTTCAGCTTCAGTTGAAACCCGGGTGTTCAACTGTGCCATAGCTCATGCATGACAAGCCCTCAACTAAATGCATTAGTTCCAGTCATTTGTGATTTGGACAGCACTCTTAATCTGTTCTGACGTTTCATGCACAGCAGCCAGCAGGGAATTGGGACAGCCATTTCAGTGTTATTGCTCAGATTCTAGATAGCGGGGTTTATATTCAATGTTACTTCAACACCACAGTGGAGTTCATTACACTGTGTTGAAACATCTAAATTCACCAAAGCTGTACATTTCCGTAAATACTAGTGCTCCCCTGAGGAGGAAAAAAAAAAATAAGCTCTCAGGTGGGTGTATTCCCTTAATAAATGACAACAATAACTTATCAAATGTAACAATAAGATCAATACCTAATATGGACAATCAGATCTCAAATGTAATAAAAATGAAGGGGAATTAAAAAAATATTACCATGGTGCTATCTCATAATTGTTCATGTCTTGAAAAGAATGTGGAAAGAATGTGTTCTGATAATGTACTACACCTTAAAAGTAGTTAGATATCCTCTAAATGCTTTATTTTGTTTATGCTCTGACAACCTGTGATATGCCCTCATCTCTCAATGTTGCACTACAAAGCAATCATGAGGCTTATCTAATGAATGATGATGGCTTTTTTATTGAAAAAATAGTAAATCTCTGTGTCATCAATTAAGATAAGGTAACTTAATCCACAATTAATTTAATTAACTTTATCAATTAAGACAGAGTTGGAAATTATATAAGTTGAAAATCTCATGTTATAAATATACGGTGCAATCATAATGAGCAATTAGTGTATGATAGAGTTTGATTAGGGTGATTAAAATCAATCTATAGTCACAGCACAAAAGTTTAATAGAGGATGAAGGTAGCTGAAGACAGAATAATCAACATACAGCTACAAAGGTTTGCCAGCTATCTTCAATCTATCTGTACCCAGAAAATATGTAATCATCAGTAAATGTGCAGCAATTCTCATCTGTGAATTTCTTAATTCTAGGAGTGTAGGGCATATTGAAAGCATTGAAGTGAAATCCTAAAAGCAGACCAGGTGCAGCTTGTTGATTCAGTTTACAGAAAATTAAACTGTGAGGGGGACCAAATTATTTCTGTACATGCCTATGCATTTGGCTTACACAGATGCATGCTAGAGAAACTGAAAATTAACCTTTTTCAAGTAGACCAGGTAATTGATACAGATCCTAAAATGGAAGGTATTTTGCATCCTATATTACATCTCAGTGTTTTAATATGTCTGTTATTTCTTAACAAGGAAAACACAACTCATATACCAATATTTTTTCCACATTAAAACCTATCTTCCTTATTACTAGATGCGTTTAGAAAGGAAATTCAGTAATCATGAAATCTGTTATTCAGTGCCATTCAAAACAGTGTATTTGATGGTTGTAAAGGATAAAGGAACAAAACAAACTTACTACAATGGGGACAAAAAGGTAAACACACAGGCCATAGTTAGAATATAAATATTGTAATCTCTAACAAATATGCTCACTTGATGTCCATGAAGTTTATTTTGACATCTTAAAACTTGGCCATTAATATAATAAGAATTGTGCAGCCATCTTTGACCTTGGGGTGTGCAGCTGTCTCACTTTTCACCTTTTCCAGGATGGAAAGGATTACACCATTTTGACTCCTGCTTAGCCAAGCACTCCAGCCTGTGCTTCTCCTCCAAGAAGATTAAACTGGAAGAGTTAGAGAATTCTACTTTAAAGTTCTTTTTCCCAAGAACTGGTAAAGACCCAGACCCAAAGTCCATTGATACTTAAAATGCTTCCTTCAGTCTCATGGCTCAGTGGTTTTTTTTACTGGTCTCTACTACTGTTTCAGCTTTCTGCTTGAACCTGGCTGGTTTCCAACGACATAGTTTACCATCTTGTTTCATCCACTCTCTTTGTTTCTTATTTTCTTCTTTCATCATAATTTATTGCACCCTGCCATTTGTTGTAGGAATTTATAGTAAAGGCTGGACTCAGGTGCACAGTTAAGTATTTTAGTTGAAACAGAAAAGCTGCAGCTGCCAGCTCCATGTTTGAATAATTTGTGCTCCAGACTTTCCCAAAGCCACGTGGGAGTCAAGGCAGAACTGAAGCTGAATCCCAGTGACAATAACATTTGTGTAATGTCCTTACCACAAACAACCCTCGAGTACTACATAGTTATACTATGCTTTCCAGGAAGCAAAAGAGTTGGGAAAATGGGAATTAATTCAGTCTTTTCTCCTGTTTTGTTTGAGTAGTTTCTTACATTTTCCCATTTGTTTATCCACCTTTTCCCTCCTCACAGATCACCTGTGCACAGCTTTTTCTGCTGTGTTGCTTGCTTCAAGAAGGAATAACTCTACTGTGGAAAGGCAGAGCTTCAGGGAAAAATTTGGACTAAGTGTAATAAACACTCATGAATTTTAAAAAAACAGAAAAAAAAATCTTTAAAAACACGTCTTATGCATTGTATACTATAATAATAATAACGGTAGTACTAATAGTAGTAGTAGTAGTAGTAGTAGTAGTAGTAGTACCATTGCCACTACCTGAAAGAAGATTTTATTTAGTTGTTTTTTATCTTTGTCATTTCACAACTGATATTTTGCATGGTTTTTAATCCTCCTAAGTGGCCGTAGGTGAGAGCAGAGAAACTCCTTTCTTCTTACTCTGCAATAGCTTTGTGTTCACAAAACCTAAAACACGGCAGTCCTCAAAGTTATTATGCTGCCTTGTTTTCAAAATAGCTGGATGTACACATGCTTTCTTGTCTTGACCTACATGCTGCTGTGTTAGTATAATATCAGTATATGAGGCACAAGAACATCTGTTGAGTCACAACCACACAAACTGGATTGTCACTCGCAATCTAGGTTCGCAGATCTGCCTAACCATGAAAAGCATCATTTGAGATTATTACATTTCAATCTGACATACAGTCATCCTGACATATTAATGTATCATAAAATTTGTTTTAAGAATTGACAGGGTGACAGCAGAAGTGTTTGTAAACCAGGTTTTATGCTTTTCCCAGGATTATATCTGTCACAAGACATTAGGAAACTATTTTAGTGGTATCTTTCATTTAAAATGACATATGATAATGATACAATATTTGTGTATGCCATGGCTTTTTGATAGATTAAAAGGCCTTGAGATTCCTAGGCTTGAAAGTTTATGCAAAGGACAGTCATTAATTTTCATTTATTTTTCAAAGGTAGAAGTGATCAAACCATATGGTGAAGTCTTTTGCTTACACATCATACATAAAGACAAATAAGAAGGAAGAAAGCAGCTCTGAAGTGCTGATGTGTTTGGTTTTTTTAAATTATTCTGCAAAAATATCTGAAGTTTAGGGTTCTTTCAGATACAGAGAGTGATTAAAATATGACCTTAAATTCACAAATTTTTGCTTTACTACCTAAATTTTGAAAAAAAAATCTTCCACTTGGTAATACACCATTAATGAAAGCACCAGAGTTATGAGAATTTTTGAGCTCTCTTACTTGCAGTAATAATTTCTATATTTTCTTTCCAGAAGAAGCAGTAAATCTCAGAAATCAAGGTGACATTTAAAAAAGATTAGAGATTGCTAAAACTTGGATGTCATGTCAGCTGCTGTTAAAGATTAGTTATTTGATATTTAGGGATTTAACGATAAAAAGAAAATACTATTCCTGTATTGATCTAAGAACAAAAGCTTTCTCTTCTTTTATGCTACGTTTTCCTCCCATGTCAACTTGTTTAAATCATCCCTATCAACATACACCAATTTACCAGAATTTACATGTTCAAAAGGATGGAGTATTATTTGTAGTGTAATCCTTGGTTTGATGGCTAAACAAAACCTATATCAAAGTTTATATTTATTTTGGTGACAGCAAGCAATTCCTCAATGATTAAATACTTTTCATACATTCTTTCTACTAGCAAGCTTTCAAAATATTTTCTAATTGATTTAGTTCTCATTCTTCACTTTTTAAAAATTATTGTGTTTGTATTATTTGAATTCTAATATTCCTCTAAAATATTTTAACAGAAATCCTAAATAAAAAGAAATAAAGGGCAATGCATTTATTAACAAGAACAGTTGTACTCCATGTACATAAGACATTTAAAGTAGATCAATGTTTGGTTTAGTCTTTCAACAGATAGTGTTTTGAGTTCACAATATGCTGGTGCATTCCAGCGTTCCAATACTTAGAGGGCTGTTGCAAAGAGAATGAAGACTCTTTAGAAGGAGTCACATGAAGAAAACAAGGGGAAATGGGTACATGTTGCACTGGAAGAGGTTTTATTTCAACATATGAAAGAACTTTTTGCATTAAGAGCAATTATTCACTGGAATACTCTCCCTAAAGGATGCCATAAAGTCCCCACTACTGGAGGTTCTCAAAATGGAACTTGTCAGAATGCTAGATAAATCTCATCCAGGATTCCTTGCCCATGGAAGGATGATGGGTCATCTGGACCAGATGATCTTTCAAGCTCCCTTCCAACCTGGACTGTTCTACTGTTCTATGAGATGACTCTATGAATTCATTATTTAAATGAAGCAAAGCTTTGCAGGCCCAGACCTCAAACATAGCTGAGGATGCATGCAACCAACACCATCTGTTCCCTGATAACTGAATACACAGTTTGGTATAGAATGTATATATCCTGCTCTACTGTTACTCTTTGTTGGACCTTTCACTCTTTCCCCATTCCTGTACCTAATTCAGCATACTGAACCTGTAAAATCTGGGCTTTTTTTCCTCAACACCCAGTGTTGTTTTATTTATAAGAATATTCTTCAGAAATATGATGTAATGCGAAATCATTATGATTATACTATCTGAAAACATTTGCTGTGACAATTTTCAGAGAAGGAAACAGCTGAGCACATTCCTCCGTTTAAAAGTATTTCTTTCCGCAAGCTTTTCAAGAAGAATAGCATTTTCTTATGTTTTAAAGTGGCCTTTTGTCAAGTTCTATTCACAGCCTTTCTATTAACCTTTGTGATCAGATGCTCATAATCTGAATTAACCATCATTGTTTTGGACATTCTAATGCTTGGGTATATATACATCCATCTCTTTGCATCAGCAAATGTGTGATTATGCTGTCACTTTAGCTATATTTTTGTGGCAGAATGTCAGAAATTATCTCTGTTTTAATAGGGAAGCAAATCACAATGAACTCTCTGGCCTGATAGGATTATTTTCCACTTTGACCCCTTCCTCCTGTTTTTGGGTAGGTTTTGTACCTGGGCACGATGTCGCAGGTCACCACATCAGAATACCACAGCTGTATCCAGCACAGAAGCAAGCGGTAGGTCAAAGCTGTACAGAAGTAGCCACTTCAGGCCACTTCACGTGCAGCATGAGAAAAAGTTTCTGTATAAAGCTGCTTTGATCAACTCTGGCTGTGAAAAAAAGATAAAGGAAAGATGGTTGTGAAAGGTCATTTTTGCTGCTCAGTTTGATCTACCTCTATTATCCAAGAAGAGAAAAATCAAATTAAATCTGTTGTCATTAATCTTAATGATTAAAACAGTAAACAGTAAATATTATACCCTGATCAGATTAAAATAAGGATTTATAAGTCTGTCTGCCCTTTTTATTCTTTAATTTCCATTCTTGCAAATTAAGACAGCAAAGTCCGAAATAAAATATTTTTTCAAAGATCTTGATCTTTTATTTAAAAAAAATTTGAAACAACATTAAAACCAGAGTGTTAAATGCAATCTTAAAGAACAGCATTCAGTCTCTACAAAAAAAATAGCATTTCAGTGCACAAGTGCAAGTATGGAACATGTGCTTTAGAAAAGGAAAAAGTGTTGCCATAAGACCAGAAAAAGGGATTGTGAAGGATTTTTTAAATGCAGTTACTGGTCATAGACATCCAAAATATGATCATTAAAAAATTCATCTTTAAATTCTGCCCATCTCACACCCCTTCTCCAAACTGAGTAACTCACAATAAAATAAGACTTTCACAGGAAGTCTGGTTTACATCTAGTTGAATTTATAGACTTGAAAAAAGAAATAGAAGTGAAATAGTACAGGGGAAAAAATATGATTTTTCTGTTTTTTGGTTCAAGTACTATGGGGAAACACTGATTCCCTACTACAGATTTTCACGCTGGGGCACACACATGTGAATCCAATCTGCTGGATTCTCCTTTTCCTATTGTATTCACACTGTCCTTTCTGTAGACTCTAAATATTTCTTATAAACTAGGAGTAACACTGAATTTGAGTATTCAACAAGCAAGGCACTTGTTTACAGCTTCGGTGCTAATTATAGTTGGCAAGGATAAATTGTGAGGGATGCTTACCTTAAGTTGCTTAAGCAATTTTAAGTGTTAGTGTAGACTCTTCTACAACCTGCCTGGTTCACATTGCAAAGGGTTTGGAGGAGAAAGGAGAGGGAAAAAAGGGGAGAGGGGTATGCAGTAATGGCAGCTAGCATTCCCTAAATGGGCCCAAGCTGTTGGCAAATACAAACGTTCCCAATCCCAATTCTACCCCTACTTACATGATAAGACTTCAGACACCCTTTGGAAGAAGTCTGCACTACCAACACATTACAAGAGACATTGCATTGTAGGATAGGTTATACTTCAAACAGACCTGCTGCAGTGCTATTTCAGAGCGCTGTTGAACCCTGCATGCTCTGAGTAAGGCATGCTGTAATGGAGGGTAGAGGAATGAAACATAAACAGAGGGAAAAAGGAAATGAATAATTGGTAGCTGGAATTTATTCACTAAATATGTTCCTTTAAAGGTCCTCATGTGAGAAGATTGAAATCTCACATGTTACAGGTGATAACTACTATCTCCATGTCAGTGTAAGGCTTTTACCCTTCTGCTTTATTTGCTGTACTGAAAGTGGTCTACAACCGGTTCGAAGGTATGTCCCACACAATAGCTATGAAAATAAGAGTCATGATCAGCCATGAATGGTCCGTTCTTGGGAAGAAGGATTAATATTCCTGTAATAACTGTCAGAACCTCAATGATTTCCAGGGAATGTAACAGTTCTAATATCCTGGTCTATAAGAAATGGAGGCTCCCTTTTTTCCCCTCTTTTTCATCCTTTCTCTCTTCTTACTAGAAACTGAACGTATGTTTAGCTAGCATCTCACTCAATTTAGATTGTAATGAACAAATCAGTAGCAGAGCCTTCTTTTTTGTCCATACACATTTTAATTTTCTGTTACAAATCTTGACTAATAGATCAACTCCTAAGTTCAAGGAATGTGTTAATGAATATCATAACAAACTAATGTGAAATAAAGAGAAAGAAAAAACAATCAGGTCCCTGAAATGAAATTGGAATAAGCTGTTTTTTCCTGAATAATGTATTTGCACAAGCTGCAGTCTATGTGTAAATGATTAAAATCTAATAAGCAATCATAGGACACTTTGATTTTCGATATAAAATCTTACACTGAATGCAGACTAAATTAGAGTTGCACCACAAATTATTTCTGTGAAATAAGCAGCACCTACATAGAAATCTTCCTTTTGTCACACTGTGCAAGATGCACTTAATTTCTTCATACAGCTATCAGGTGACATAAAGCGAAGCAATTTTTAGGATGACTGCAAACTTCTGTAAAACTACAAGTTTTTAGCCAGGGCCTGGGACTTGGCTTGTCCTGGATACAACACATATTATGCTCCTTAAACAGATCATGCCTCAGCTTTATAAGAATAGATCTTGTTCATAACATCTAGCTGTTAAAGGCCTCCCTTTACCGGCGTTTTGGATGTACCGACCAATGGTTCTACATATCCATTTGCTAAAAGCCTGAGTGTGATTCTACCACTAATGACCTCTGAGTTCCAGATGGTTCTTAAAAATAAAAAGTTGTCACATGTGTTTACTACAACAGTTGTAAAAAGTTTTAATTTTTCTTTTATTTTAATCACAAGTGTATCAAGTCTGATAGCAAGCCAGTGAATGAGATGATTTCCAGAGAATGAAAATGAGTAAGATGATTTCATGTGAGATGATTTCCAGACCACTAGATTGCCCATAAATTAATTCTGGTTCTATGTGTGCTGAGATTAAATTGAAAATTCTGAACTATTAAACCTGTCTATATCACTGAACATGGCAGATAAGGAGTGCAGGTTCATATCTTATTTGCAAGTCAGCAAACACATGAGGTGAGGAGTGTCTGACCTCATTATCATCTGGCAGGTCCATTTCTTTCCTTTCTAACAGCAGTAATGAAAGAAAAAAAAGGAGGGACATTCATCTTTTGACAGAGAATCATCTGGTTATACACTGAAATATGCCATGTTTTAAAACCTAGTTTCTGCCCTTGCCAAGAACCTTCACACTGTCACAGAAATTAACATGAAAGCTACAGCTCTCACTGAGTCATCAAATCTTTTTCATTTGTTCTCTAGTCTCTAGAGCCTCTCTATCTCTTTCTGCAAACTTCTGCCAAGTGATTTTACATCAGAAGAAAACATAAAATTGTACTGTGGAAGTGAAACGTATTGCAGACTGTCATTGCTTCAAGGTAGACTGAGACTTTATTGTAGTGAGTTCATGTGGCAGGACTGAGTTTTCTATTTTTGCTTTTTTCAATGCTGTTGACCAGAAATTCATAACATTTTGCTCTTCTTTGTGTTATGTTTTCTGTTTGTTTGGTTTTTTTTTTTTCCTTTTTGTTGTTGTTGTTTTTTGGGGTTTTTTTGATTCCTTGTCTGGGCTACTTGCTCCCTGCATTTTTTTCCCAGACAATTTCTGCTCACTTGTAACTTGTGAATAATTGAAAAAAGGTTTTCTCCAAACAATTTAAGAGTTATTTTACAGCACAGACTTCCTATTACTCAACAGTTTTGGTCACAAGGGCAATCCTGTATAAGGAAGGTACTTTTGAGTGCTTGGAAACTTACAAAATAGCATAATATACATAACATATGTAATATATAAATAAATACTTAAAAATCTAATATTCTATCATAGAGAAACATATAATGTTTTAAATCATATAGTTATATAATAATAGTAATAATGTAATATTTTATGTTTCTTTCAATGTATAGCTATATTTCATTGTTCTCTGGTAAGTTTGGGACAATATGAAGCACTTGAAATATGAATTAATAACAGTGACCAAAGTCATATGTCACTCTGAAAAAGTAATTCACAACAAAAAGTAAACTCTGTTTCTATGAATTAGAAAATTTAGTTAATCAGCAAATAGAAATGGGTCATAGTTTTTTGAAGTTTCCAAGTAATTTGAAAAGCAATCTACAGTGATAACTATGCCAATGGTCCTAATGAAAGTACCTCCAGTGTGAATAAATAATTCCCCATGAATTTCATACGCAATTATGCTACAGCCTGAACTGAAACCATTGATGAACACTGGCACTGTTTACAGTAAGCTACATTTTTTATCTTACCATAAAGATAAGAGAGGACAGTTCAATTGAGTTAGTACCATCCACAACTTCTAAGCAAGTCACAAGTCCTAAAAGCAAACTAAAAGTTACTGTGGTTCCAGTTCTGTGGTAACAAAGCTATCTAACTAGCGCTTGCAACTAGTGCTTGCAGAAAATAAGTCTCGGCAGGTCCTCCTGTCATGAATGTATAATCAATAAACCCTTGTGAATATTTCTGCAAACTTCTGCATTGCATTGAATGTAGGCCCCCAGATGGACAAACTGGGGCTTTAGGTGCCTAAAGCTTAGCAATGAGGTCTTTTACCATCAAAGATATTACTGAGGAGAGCAACTGGGACTGTGGCATCTGTTTCAACCGTGCTCCCATCTGGTCAGCTGCAGACCAACCTTCCTATCAGGTTTCCAAGTTTCACCTACTACTAAGAAGACTTACTGCTGCTGAAAATGGCAACTCAGATGATAAAAACCAGCCATCTGTAACAATCAGATGCCTTCCTTTTTTGTTATTTTACACTGAAAAAACCCAACAAACAACACAACAGCAACAAAGTACAATGGATTAATGGATTATACCGCACATTTGGAATTCTATGCATACATTTGGGTTAGAATAGATTTGTTCAGAAACCTCCATGTCGGAATTTACCTTCAGAAACCTTTTTAACAATCTGACTTCCTGTTTTGAGAAATCAAATCTGTTCTGAGATTTGACACTAGGGAGTAATCTAGTCCTGCAAAGACTTGTGGGCATTTAAATGTATGATGCTGAGTGGGAACATACAGTTCCACTGGATTGTGGAAATCAGCAATTCATGCACACTGAAGAACTTATTACTGGTGAATGACATGAGGATTGGATTGAACTTGTATTTTACATTTAATACCTTGAAAATATTTCCCAGCAAGCAGTACTCAGATACACAAAGTTACACATATACATGTGCACGTGAACACATGAGTATACACGCTCACAAAATGGTAAAAATTCAGTCTGGGGTGTGTTTAAAGGCTGATTTTCATAACTGTCTGGATGTAATAAAATGGTTCTCTGTTCTCTCTCTCAGGAGGCAACCAACTGAGTATTTTTAATTAATGTGGAAAATTTTTGTGATGGTCAGACCTGTCTGTTTTAACATCAGCAAAATTAGTCGTTTAAACACTGAGATTTTTCTTCTGTTCTAGGGATTTTTTAAAGAAATTTTTAACAGAAAAGTAGTTATTAAGGATATCTTTGAAAGGCATCAAGACATCTTAATAAAAGTAAATAGTAAATATTCTCTTTGTCTATCTGAGACTGTTAGAAAAAGCAGATCAGCTCTGAGAACAACATAAGGAATATTTCTTTCACTAAAACAAAATTTAGCTGAATTTATGAACTGATCTTTTGGCCAGGCTCATGAAATATCAAAACAGCTAATGACTGGTAACTGCAGTTATCATTAATGAAATTGTTCATTGTTTCCTGCTCTTAAGAGAAACAGAGTGGTAGCATTAAACCTATTATTTTCTTTGATTAATGTTGTCTGCTTTCCTCCCTTTGCACAGAAATATTCTTCTGAAAAATCAGGAGAAATTGTTTTCATGCTATATGAAATATTAGACTATAAATTTGGGTTGTTATATGTTAGGCAAAAATGCCCCAATTTTTTACATCTCTTACTGCATCTATTTTCAAAATATTTTGAGTTCTTAGGACGGATTAAATGGATTATGGAAATTATGGCCTAAATTTATACATAGAAGAAAGAAGGATAACATAGTTATCAAGTATGGATCCTTTTAGTCTGAGGTAAAGGTCTGTAGTTTCAAAACTTCCAAAACACATTTTTAATATGCTAAAAAATTCTGTTAGGTTGCAATATTCCATAAGTATTTTTTTGTCTAGCTCTTTGCTTGTACTTTTTAAAACTCCTTAAATAGTCTTCTGCTTGTGTCAATAAAGTAAGACATCAGCCACTTTGCTCAGTGTAGATGAGCATGGTGGAAAGGATGGTCTCTTCACCTCTTTTTACATGTGACTTCAGTTGTTCTCTAGGTGTCAAAATAGCCCTTCCTCACAAGGGATCTCACATACTAGAGATTAGGAAGAAAAAACCTTCCGTGATATTAATGGATGACTTGTGCTTGATTCAAATCAGCATTAACATACACCAGAGTGAGACAATTTAAACATGTGGAAAAAAAAAAGAAGGGAAGAACACACTGAAGGTTAAAATGACAGTCAAACACACATGAATTGGGAAACAGAGGTCAACAATTTAGTGAAAAAGGAAACTGATTTTGGAAAAAGGAAATTTTTTCTGTCTTACAGCTAGGGCAGCAAATAAGAGGAGTTGGAAGCCACTGTACTGCTGGAAAGTTATGACCTCGTTGTCATTCCTGAAACTGGGTGGGATGGATCCCATGACTGGAGTGTGACTAACAGTGGCTACAGGCTGCTCAGAAGGGACATGGGAGGAAGGAGAGGCAGAGGGATTGCCCTTGACATCAAGACTTGGATTGAGTGTGAAGAGTCTCTGAAGAACAGCCAGGAGCAAGTTGAAAGCTGGCAGGTGAGGAAGCGAGACCGAGAACGAAGGGAGCCTTTTGGTCGGTGTCTGTGACAGCCCAGACAAGAGGAGCCTTCTGACGAAGCCTTCTTGCTCCAGCTGCAGGAGGCATTGCACTCACGGGCTCTTGTGCTGCTGGGGGACTTCAACCACCCCTGCACATGCTGGAAAAGGGGCTGCAGGCAATCCCTGACATTCCTGGAATGCATGGAGGATGAATTCCTGACCCAGGTAACAGACAGCCCCACAATAGGGGAGGTGTCCCTGGATCTCTTGGTCACCAACACAGGTGATAGGAGGCAGCCTGGGAGGCAGTGATCAGGCCCTGGTGGAGCTCACAGTCCTGAGGAATATCGGTCAGGAAAGGAGTCAAGAGAGGCCCCTGAACTTTAGGAAAGAAGACTTTCAGCTTTTCAGGGAGACTGTGGTTAGAGGCAAAGGAAAGGAGCAGAGCTGGTAGATCTATAAGAAAGCCTTCCTTTGAGAAAAAACTATCAATTCTCCAGAACAAGGCCACAGCTGGGAGAAGGGCATGGCTGATACCTGCTGATAGAACTAGAGAAAGAAGCCAGTGCACAGACAAGGGAGGCAAGAACAGGTGACTGGGGACGAATACAGAGATGAAGTCTGGTTGTGTAGGGGTGGGGTGAAGAAGGCCAAGGTGAAGCCAGAATTGAACGTAGAAAGGGACACAAAGAATAACATTTATGACTTTTACAGAAGTTAACCAGAAATGGAAGGTCAAAGAAGGTGTGTCTCCAATGAACAAAGCTTGAATAGTGGGTCCATGGGAATATCATAAGGTTTAACAAGACCAAGTGCAAGGTACTGCAAACTGGGTTGGGGGTAGACTCAGAGAGCAGCCCTGTCATGAGGAACTTAGGGGTGCTGGCTGACAAGAGGCTGGACATGACCCAGCCATGGGCACTCCCAGCCCAGAGAGCCAAACGTGTCCTGGGCTGTATCCAAAGCAGCGTGGGCAGCAGGGGAGGGAGGGGATTCTGCTCCTCTGCTCTGCTCTGGTGAGACCCCACCTGGAACACTGCACCCAGCTCTGGGGTCCCAGCACAGGAAGGACGTGGACCTGTTGGAGCGAGTCCAGAGGAGGGACACCAAGATGATTAGGGAGAGGGAGCACCTCTCTTTGAGGAAAGGCTGAGAGAATTGAGTTTGTTCAGCCTGAAAAAGAGATGTCTTAGAGGTGACCTACCAGTAGACAAATTTGTCTACTGGCCTACCAGTAGACAAATGAAAACCTACAAGACAGATGGAGAGAGACTTTGTTACAAGAGCATGTACTGGCAAGACAAGGGTGAATGGCTTCAAACCNAGAGGGAGCACCTCTCTTTGAGGAAAGGCTGAGAGAATTGAGTTTGTTCAGCCTGAAAAAGAGATGTCTTAGAGGTGACCTACCAGTAGACAAATTTGTCTACTGGCCTACCAGTAGACAAATGAAAACCTACAAGACAGATGGAGAGAGACTTTGTTACAAGAGCATGTACTGGCAAGACAAGGGTGAATGGCTTCAAACCAAAAGCAAGTAGGCTTAGATTCGATGTTAGGAAGACTTTCTTTACTGTGAGGGTGGTGAGACACTGGAACTGGCTGCCCAGAGAAGCTGTGTAGGCTCTATTACTGGAGTGTACAAGCCCAGGCTGGATGGGGCTCTGAGCAACCTGCTCTAGTTGAAGGTGTCTCTGCCCATGTCAGGGGATTATAACCAGATGATCTTTAAGGTCCTTTTCAGCCCAAACCATTCTATGGTTCTATGACACTGCTAACAACTTGCCATTGAAGATGTCTCAGGATGAAGCGTACTGCAAAGCATGTCTGTACAGATTAAACTGATGAGATTATTAGATTAATACAGCAATATTTGGCTGTATACTGTCACTGCTGTTAATGTCACAAGTGCTATAATACATCTGAGCAAACAGACCTATAAGAGCCACCAGGGGCCTTTGACTTGGAAAAAGCCAGAGGTTGGATAGGACTCCACAACTAGTGGAGACATTGGTGGTTTTTTCTAATTATATAGTTTAAAAAGCTGTACAAAGGGAAAAAAATAGTCCCTTGAAAGGAGGCACAGATGGGGAACTACAGGCCTGTCAGTCTGACTTCAGTGCCAGGGAAGGTTGTGGAACATGGCACATACAGGATAACCTGGGGAATAGGCCCAGTCAGCACGGGTTTAGGAAAGGCAGACCCTGCTTGACGAAGTTGATCTCCTTTTATGAGCAGGTCACCTGCCTTGTGGATGAGGGAAAGAAACTGAGGGAGCTGGGGAGAGAAGGAGGCTCAAGGGTGACATTATTGCTATCAGTAACCACCTGAAAGGAGGTTATCCCAGGCAATTGGTGACAGAACAAGAGGAAATGACCTCAAGCTGCACCAGGGGAGTTTCAGATTGCACAACAATAATAATTGCTTCACAGAACGAGTGGTCAAGCATTGGAATGGGCTGCCCAGGGAAGTGGTGGAGTCACCATCCCTGGAAGTGTTCAAGAAATGACTGGACATGGCACTTAATGCTATGGTCTGGTTGTCATGATGGTGATTGGTCAAAAGGTGGACTTGATGATCTTAAGGATGTTTTCCAACTTTAATGATTCTGTGATTCTACGTATACCTTCAGCAGCATGTAGAGAGTTGTGCTTGAGAAGGAGTTGCTTGGGCCACAAGCCCAGGGACTGGATTGGTGGGAGCAAGCTCCTCTCAGGTTCTGGTTTGTTTGGGTACATCCTGTGGGTGCTTTTCAGGATAGAAATTTCTGTCTACATGCTCCTTCCCACTCAAGGGGTAAAAAAAAAGGTCATGCGTATTACTGCTTGTTCTGGTTGCGGTCTTGTGGCTCTGTACCACCAAATTCCATTCTCTCAAAAGTTAAGGATAGGAGAGTGGAGAAGAAAACCAAAACCAGGAGAAGCATGACCCTGAACTAACTGTGTCAAGAAGCAGTACAAAGTCCTGAAAAAGAAGCAGGAGTCCAAACTTCTCTTCACGTAAGATCTGATCACTCTCTCTTAATTGCAGTGTTCTTAATGTGTAGTGTTTTTAAGTATATTTAGCACATCCTGCAATATTTGGTAGTAAAGGCACACACAGTAACAAAGGGCGATGGGTGATGTGATGTCTCACTTTGTTTCGCATTAAACATGAGCATCCATTTGCTATCAGCATGAGGCTTCCTTGCTTGCCACCTTGTAAGAGACGGTCCGAAGATCCCTCATCTGCCTCACGATCATCAACGAGGATGGAGACTGAAAGATGCTAAAAACCCCAAAGGGGGAAAGAGGGTACAGGAGTCCCAGCCAGACCAAGGTGGGATGTCTGTCAAGTGCCCGCAGGTAGGCATGCTGAACAAGTTGCTCTGATGCTGTTCCTTGCTGCCCAGGAGGAAAGGACAGCACTGGAGCTAGAAAGAATGTCCTGTGCACCTGCCCTGCAAGCAATGGGCCTCGCAACACAATGGTTGTAGATTTCCTCGCCTCCTGGACAGGTGCCCTCCGCTTCGATAAAGACTAGAAAGGGACTTTCTGAGAAGACCCCTATGAGTACTCCCCACAGAAAGAAGACGGATCTATTGGCAGGACCATGAAGATTCTGCCTCGCAGTTGGTAGCTATTAACCCGCCGCCCCCCTTTTTCTCTCTATACTTTGTTTCTTTATATCTCTCTCTCTGTCTTCCATCGCATAATCGTGTTGTTGGCACTCAAATAAAAGTGCACTGTTTTGATTTAAACTATAATCCCCGTTTGTGTTTCTTTTGCACTCTGAGATCGGTTAACGAACCATCACGATTCCCGTTAGTGTTAGAGGATTGTGACATTAAATTGGTGTCACGGACAGGATTCTGACAGGCAGAAGGGGTTGCAAGGTTGTGTGTAGTCTGTATTAGGGGAAGGATGTTTCGCTCCAGCCGCACCTAGCCCGACACTCCGAAAGGGTGAGCGGTGCCTAGAAAGAAAGGAGGGCAGCTAGAATTTCCCGCAAACTGCACAGGCCTAAGTATGAAGCACCCCCTACTCAGTTGAGGTCTTCAGAAATTCACAAAAAGATCTCTTAGTGCAAAAGGGGGAGGGTTGCATTTCTTTTTTAGAGTGAGAGTACAAGTTTGGTCTGCCTGGTGCAGTGAAGAGACAACCCTTAGAAACTTAGAGTACCTCCCAGGCAGATTTTGGTCTCTTTGCCCACTCTGGGAAGCAAAGGGAAACACAGCTAAGTTCTGTGTGTGTTGCGTAACTAAGCACTACCTCCCTGTAGCGGTTTTTTTGTCCCTTCATAAGTTTAGAGTGATAGTACTCCCCACGGAAAGAAGACGGATCTATTGGCAGGACCACGAGGATTCCGCCTCACCGTTGGAAGCTATTAACCCCTCTGCCTCTTTTTCTCTCTATACTTTGTTTCTTTCCATCTCTCTCTCTCTCTTCTATCGCAGAATCATGTTGTTGGCACTCAAATAAAAGTGCAGTTTTGATTTAAACTATAATTCCCGTTTGTGTTTCTTTTGCACTCTGAGATTGGTTAACGAACCATCACGATTCCCGTTAGTGTTAGCGGGTTGTGACACGCCTTCACAAGATGGTGGCAGCTCCATGATGCTAGCTGGCGGGTGGCAGCTGCCCTCATACATGGCATCACATCACATGCTGGAACCCAGCACCCATGCACAAGTGAAGGGCAGCCAGTGGTCTCATTTCTGCTGAAGCAGACAGCACATTGTTCTAACTAAATGAACTAATTACCATAAATAAATCACATTGCATTCTTATTGGAAAGCTTATCAGACAGTACTATTATGGCCTTTCTGTTTGGGCCTGAGAACCTTATCTTCATACACCATGTTTCTGAAGTATAATGTAGATTTCTGGGTGGAAAGAAACTCATTCCAGGGTTTGAATGAGAATTAGATTCACAGGAGTAATACTAATATTGTGTTACTCTTGAATATGAAAAATTATTTTATTATTTCATCACTCATGGTACAGAGAGTGAAAAAAACACACATACCAGTAAAAAAATCTCCATTACTCTACTTCAATATAAAGTATTTGAAAATAAAATATATACCTCCTGAAAGATGCCTGCAAATTTTCTGTCATTAGACTAGGATGCAAATATTCCTGTGCAGGCAGGAGTCTTAAAATTAGAGTGCTATTTCAGAGAAAAGCACGAACATTATTGTTCATTAAGGATCCACACATTAATCAGTAAAACATTGCCCTGTGTTGCAAAAATAACGCATCTCAGGGTTCACAAAATGTTTAGTCTTATTACTGTTTTAATATTGTATTTATGATAATAATTTTATTTTTCCTGGGATATATTCTGTGTAGATAATAAAAAAATAATGATGATCTATACATTATCCATAAAAAGCACAAAATGCTGTTTCAAGAGGTTCACTTTCTCCTTACTACTGATATGTTGGCCAAATATTCTGCCTGTGCCAATGGGCACATTAAGAAGTAAAAAGCAGTATAATATAATGCTACAAATTTAGCTCATTGCTTTCTGATTATGGTATGCATTACATTTAATTTTTTTTAGAAATAATGGGATTAGTATTAATTCACACAGAACTGTCCTGTTCTCTAGGATTTATTTCCTAGTTATCTATAGACTGCAGCTTTTTACCAAACAATATTCTTTATGTGATAGAAGGAGTGTGGTAAAGGGAATTGTCTTCTTCATCATAAAATATGCAGTGCCTTCCAATTAAACAACTTGCAATTTATAGAAGCCATATGCTCAGTCCCTATAAATCAGCCTAACTTTACTTAAAATGAGGATACAGTAGTTTGTTTTCACTCAGGAATTTGCTAGCTACCCATCTAAATAATCCATAAGGTCTTGATTACAGAAATATTACCATTTAAATGATACTAGCAGAATTAATTTAACATTTTCATTCTCCATATTCAAACCAAAATAAGGGTAGACAGGGTTACTAGAGCATTTCTGTTGCATGTCTGAAGCTTATAAAATCTTTACCAAAGCAATCATGCTGGAAATATCTTAGTAGAGATATGTTCAGTCCTGGTATTCCTCTAAATCTTTGCAATCTTGAAGGTGATTAATAGGCAGCTGGGTCATGAATAACCCTGTTTACCTACTATGTGCATAATAATCTTGTTCATGCAATTATTGGGCATACACCTGATACAAAGCAATTTCAGTGGGTTGTCCTCATGGTGAAGAATTGATGTACCTGTTGGCAGAGTAAATCCAAGGACAAAGAAAACTTATGTTGTGTATTTGGACGAAATATTCAGGATGCTGAAGAAAGATAAGGCCAAGAACAATGAAAAGTCTCATTTTTTTTTTTGTCTTTAGAGAAATAATGAGGTCAGCCATGCTTTTTAAGCTTCTTTTAAGTCCTGGTGACAAAGAAGAGATAAAATCCAAGGTGCACAATGCTGCCTTCACTGCAGTTGTCACTCTGGTCCTTAGAAATATTAAGGCTACTGAGAACATATGGAAAATCTGAAGCAAAGAAGACTAACTGTTGGTGGAAGAGGATCAGGTTGGAGGACATTTAAAAAAACTGGGGCTACACAAGTCTGTGGGCTCTGTTGGGATGCACCCACAAGTGCTAAGGAATCTGTCCCATGTCATTGCAAGGCTCCTCTCAACTATAATTGAAAGGTAATAGTGGCTGGGGGAGGTCTCTAAGGACTGGAAGAGAACAAGTGTCACTGCTGTCTTCAAGTAGGGCAACAAGGAGAATCCAAACAGCTACAGTCCAATAAGCCTCCCTTGAGTTATGGGGAGCTGGTGGAGCACCTCATTCTAGAAAAAACTTTTCCAAATATATTTAAAGATTAGATGGGGATTGGGAGTACTCACCATGGATTTCTAAAGGCGAATTCATGCTTGACCAAACTGATAGACTCTACAGTGGCATGATCAACTTAGAGGATGACAGGAGAGCAGCAGATGCTCTTTATCTTCACTTCACAAAGGCATTTGACTGTGTCCCACAAGATCCCCATAAGCAAAGTATAGCTTAGACAAAGAACTGTGAGGCAAGATCCAAAATTTTGAGTTGCCAGGCTCGAAGGACTGTGATTGAGAGCACAAACTCCAGCTGAAGACCAGTCAGTAGTGGTATGTCTCAGGAGCACATATTGCAATCAATACTTTTAAATTAATGACCTAGATGGATAGGCTAGAGAGCATCCTGAGAAACTGGAAGATGTTTGATTTACCAAACAAAAATTTGGTAGTCTCCAGAGGTACCTTCCAAACTCAGTTATTCCATTATTGTACCTAAAAGATATATTGTTAGAGGAAAATTCTCTCTAAAGAAAATAAAATAAAAATCTAACACACACCGCTGTCACATAAAAGAAATAGGTCTAAAAGGTCTTGAATAGCTACAAATCAGAATTGAAAAAGAAACATTTATGGCAACATTAGAGAAATTCCAGATTATCTCTTTTATGAAAGAATTAGAATGATAACATCATGGCTACAAAAATATACTTCATATGGATGTCATGTGTTAAGTCAAGCCAATAGCAGGATTACTGGCAGAAGCCTGGGACGCTAATAAAGCCACAGAAATTCTTTTCACTTGAATACTTCTCGTAACACTATAGCAGTTTCACTTCCTAAGTACTGTGGTTTGCAAATCTTATTTTGCTCACAGATTTTTATTTTTCCATCTATGCAGCCATGAGTTTTCAAAAGAGCAAGTAGTACTAATTCTGACGTTTTGTCTGGAGCAAGTGTAAAACATGTCTTAGGAAACTGCTCATTCTATTACTTTACTCTTTTACTATCAGGCCATTACTGTTGCTTGAATACACAAATCTTATCTGTTTATAGACAAGTCCATCAATTGGTAGTCACATTTCCTATGCAGTTACTCCTATATCAACCCCTTCACTTTAAAAAGTGACAAACCACACCTGTAAAGGAGTTTGTCTCTTCATATGTACAGACTCAAGAGGGTGAGGAAGAGAAGTTACGGTGCAAAATTATTTGAGATAAAGACAAAAACCTACGATTTCAGAACAAGAAAGGGCTTGATATTTTAGAATCTTACTACTAATTTGTAAATCTGAAAACAAATATCCTATCAGATTTTCCTTTTATGGTGTAAGATCTCACCAGAAACTCCTGCATTTTTATGCATATTAGTCCATCTTTTAATTGTATTATAAGTTAGCAAATGGGTGACTGGTTCAGAGGTCAGCAAGTAATCAGATTTACAATGTTAATTAAAAATCTAATGTTGCCATGAAAAAAATCTTGTATGATTATCAACCAGAGGCTTATGAAAGATGTACACAGACGAATCTGGTGTTTTCTTTCAATATGCTCTGAACTGTAGAACCTGTTTTACATAGCAATATCAGATGGAAGGAGTTTAATTAAATCTAATGATCTGCCCAAAAGTCAATGTGTGTGGAAATGGAATTAATGAAATTCCTAGGCCATTTTTTCTGATTATAATTGATTAATACATAGAAGTGAATATTAGAAATAACTCATCTGAGAACAAGAATATTATGTTCAGAAAACTTTTACCTCTGTCTGGCATTGATTAATTTCTCACTTGACTCAAAACTGCAAACAAAATAAAAAAATCTGTAAATTACAAGACAAGTTGTGATGTGCCATTTTTGTTTTGTTTGTAGCTATAATGCTTGTTTCCCATAATAAGACAGTATTTTAAAGCATAATGGCTTTTCTCATAATCTAAGCAGTAACTCTAGCAAGCATGATATGGGTCTTCATACACTCTTATTATTTACAGACCTGTAAGGAGATATGTATCTGCTTTATAAGTGGGAAAATGAGATTTTTTTTTTGTCCTTCTTCTTCTTACATCAGTTAAACCCTACTGCAGCTATCCTGTAGAGAGGCAGTAACTATTCCAGAATAAACTGTAAGGATGTAATGATGGCTTGGATGTTTTCTCAGTGGAGTGCTCCTGAAGTCGATAGGAACACATTTTGCTTCCACAGTGGTGTTTCTGCTCTTCCACTGTCCACACTTTTTCCCAGAACATCTCATATTTTGGGAGACCCCTAGATAAAATCACATTATACAAAAGTCACTCAGCAGCATCCCAATATGAAAGTTAAATTTTACATGCTTTTAAGTAGGATGTTACCTTTGTCCATGCTTATTCTTTATCAAGTAAGAGGAAAAAAAGTGTCTCAGGGATGTTAAATGATGAGTGAGACCTCAGAGTACACCACAGGTCTAATTTGGACATGTTGGGAAAACAAATGAACTCTTACGAAAAGACAGTTGTCCCTAAAGCAATACCATAATTTGCTTTCCTTTACTCCATACACCCAGCACCTCACTTACGTTTTTTTTTTACTTGTTCTTTTTCTTGTTGATTTCAGTTCACAACATATATGATGTCCTAGATTTTTCCTTTTAGCTCCTTCTGTTAGTTTGAAATCTGCCCGTGTAAAGCAGGTAACAAATCTTTTAGGGTATGATTTACCATCTGTGCATTTTCCCTGTTTTGTTAAACAGATCCAGTTTGACTAATACTTCCTCAACTGTAATTATGATCATTTTTGAAAGATGTCCAACAGAAATTTAGAAACCTTCTACTCAAATTTGTTCTTGTCAAAAGCACAAGTGAGAGAACCTCTTCTGTGTAATTCTGTTGTCTTTGAGATTGTGTTCACCTGCATAAAAGCACAGCCTGGCACTCCTGGACAAACAGAAAGTCTATACAACATGAGTTTTTTGGTATTGTTACCAGTTAGAACCAGCATGCTGTTTTGAGACAGATACAGTTACAGTGCTCACACAGTCACTGAAGATGAAAGTTTTGACTTGGTATTTACAGCATTATTCCTAAGAAAGGGAACAGGAGTGAATACTTGAAAATTTTGACATGCTAAATACAAAACTTACAAAATGAATGGTAAGATCTGATTAGTGAGAGATGCCTCTGGTGGAATTAAGATGCAAATTAGATCATATGCTGAAGTCAGATTTTATTTAACAATGAATGTGATGTGGAGAAATAGAAAGATATGGAAAAGAGAGGAGAGAGGAGAGAGAGTGAGAGGGCGATCAAGAAGAAGATAGTCACCACCCATGGATTCAGTGATGTCCTGTTGGTCTTTCTTCAACCTGGGGTTCCCGGTGGTGAGGGTCTACAGGTTGTTCAAAATTCCTTGCTATTTATACATTTCAGTGAACAAAGGAATTAATGCTCATTGGCTACACAGTTCTCTTATTCTATTAGTTAAATGACTCCCTTGTTTCGTATGCTAATTCTTTCTATGCTCAGTCTTCTTTTGAGTTGGTGCATTTCTTGGGTTAGTGTGCCCTGAGTAAGGGGTCTCAATCTCCCCCTGCCAGAATTTCCCAGTCAGAGCTCATTTCAACACAGTTTATGAATTGGCTTTCCTTGTGGTCTGTATTCTGTATTCTTTGTGTCCATTATTAGTGACACATTCTTCTCACCCAGCTTTGTCAACCTCCCCCTAGATCTGAGATAACACCTGGACAATACTACCACTTCTATCTTCCCTCAAGTTCTCATCACCATGGTTTAACATACAGTTCAAGTTCCAGGTATCCACGGAGGTATATTCAGGGGGGCTCTGGTGGTTGGTGGTGTCTTGGGGTGATCTTCATTTGGTCAGTGATATGCCTATGAGCAGTTTCTTCTTTACACAGTTTGCCACAGTGGGAATTTTTGTCTGGATGCATTACCCAGGATCTATTAACCAGGTCTCACCTCTGACAGGCCTGGAGTTAGCACCATCTTGTCACTTCTTTCTGTACTTATCTTGTGGCAAAGTCCTTCTGTGGCTTTAACAGCGTGAGAGAGAGACAACCGTGCTCTTTAAGTCCTTATAATGACCTATCATAGTCATAAGTGTCCAAATGGAATTTTTTTTTAAGTAATATTTTGTGTTTCAGGAAGAGTTAATCAAAAAGTTTTAGCTGAAGAAGTTGAAAGGTGGGATTAATTTAACTTGTTTAAAGCGACTGACTCCTTTCCTGATTACCAACTGCCTGCCCTAAGCAATCCCCTACCTTTCTGCTGTTAACAGATTTTTCAAGACACCACAAAGGCTTAAAATGGGTAGGACTCATTCTTTGTGATGGATGCCTTTCTGTAGTGGAATAATTTATGATCTAAAGTGGTAACCACTTCCAAAAAGAAAATGATCATGTTTTTAGAGCTAAAATCCAAGAACTTCAGAAAGAAATACTGCTGGGAAGGAGCCAGAACAGGCAGGTTTTTTCTGACCCAAAGTCCTGAATAAGGTAATTTCCGTCAAAAGACAAGGCAAGCTATGTTCCTAGATAAAAGATGACACTCTATTTATTATGCTTGGTATTCTAAAAACTAAAAGAATTTTACAGTAATTTTTGGTGTATCTTTACCATTTGTTAACCATAAATGATTTCCTTATGACACAATTCCAATCTTCTTCTGTAAAGCTATAAAGAAGTCCCAAAAAACTGGTGATTTTGTGTGCTACATAAACGTTGGAAAATATGCCTTTCCAAAAATTTAGGGGATTTTTTTATCTTTTTGTAATTCTAGTCTCTTTGAAGTTGGAGAAATCATTTATAATAGTCACAGACAGTGATTGTCTCATCAGAGATGGCTGAGAACCCTTCTGCAACAAATGAAGAGAATTATCTAACAAATAAATGACTGATTTCAAGGAGATTATTGTTTACATATAATACATGTTCAGTAGCCTTGCGATTAGTCTTTTTTGCTTCATGTTTGACTGAACCAAAAAAGAAGAACATTTATGTAAGTGCAATGTTGAATATTCTGTGGAAGTAACGAGATCTGGAAAGATTGTAATTTAGTGTATATCTTGCTACAAAGGGACTCCTTGCCATAGAAGAATCAGAAGCTGTTAATTAAACTATATCACATAGGTTAACTAATTATGAAAAGAAAGAATACCGCTTGACTACTTTTGAAGGAAAACCTGGAAGTACGCAAAACTGTGCAATACATTTATACATAGGAATGAAATGAAAGACATCAAGTATCACTAATCTGTGCTAAATTTTCAACAGGTTAGAACTTGTCGCTTCCACAGCAATGAACACATCACTTTTAGTGATGTGTCTTTAGATGATGAAAGATAATTTGAGTAAAAATTCATCGTTTGCTTGTTAAAAATTTCAGTGTTAAAAACACATTCCTCCAAATTATATTTTTCCTTTAAGAGTAGTTTAAAAAGATGGAGAGATGGATGAAAAAAGCCTTTCAATTTGAATTAATTTCCTCTTGTCCTATCATGTTATGTAGGAGAAGATATTGACCCCACCTTGCAAAAACCTCCTTTCAGGTAGCTGTAGAGCATGATAAGGTGTTCTTTAAGCCCCTTTTTTTCTGGACTTAACAACCCCAGTTTCCTCAGTTGCTCCTCATAAGACTTGTGCTTCAGGCCCTTTCCCTGCTTTGTTGCCCTTTTCATCAGCTTCTTTGGATGCATCATGCACTCTCCAAATGAGACTGCTATATAAACTGCCTTACCAGCTAACAGAGAAAGTTTATTTTACCGCTCTGAAATGCCTCCTTTTTGTCACTGTCATTCTTTTTCTTTCTTTCTTTCCTAGCCCCTAAAGCCCTAAAAACTTATCTATCTAGCAGATTCCTTATCCATTAAATAGCCAACCCTTCAAATCTATGTTTCTGCAGTTGGAAGATAAGGATGTCTTGTTGGGACCATGCCTACAGAAGTCTAGGTAGGATGTAGACGACATCAGTTGGTCTTTTCTTGTTGACGGTTGCAGTCACTCCATCAGAGAAGGCCACAAGATGGGTCAGGTAGGATTTGCCCTTTGTAAAGCCATGATGGCTGTCTTGTATCACCTCCTTGTCTTGTGTGTGCCTTAACACTGTCTCCGTGAGATTCTGCTCCATGATCTTCTCAAGTCATAGAGGTGAGTTTCATCAGTATGTAGTTCCCCACGTATTACTTTATCCACTTTTCTTAAAACAGGAGTGATATTTCCCTTTTTCCACTCACCAGGTGTTTCTCCTGACCACCATGACTTTTCAAATGTGATGGAGAGTATCTCTTACCTTGATCCCAGCAAGGCAGCAGGCCTTCCTATAGGCTGAGTTGAGTCAGCATATAGGGCCCTCTACTCCCGTCAGAGAGGAGTCACTGAGGGCAACTACCCTTATTTCTTCTCTTAACTGAGGTGGTTGTGACTGTGGGGTGGTAGACTGACTCACCCTAGGCAATTCTTCCTACCTAGGTGTACCTTTGTACACGTTATCTTGTGCCTGGTCCTCAGGATCTAAATCCTCATACTAATTGTATAGGAGCATCTGGGAAGGTGAGATAGGTCAGGAGAGGATTTGCCTGCTGCCACAAGCACAAAAATTATTTCTGTTCCCTCTACCTCCCCCTCATCCCCCACCCTGATCACCTCCTTCTGCCTGTTGGTGAATATTATAGAATACTATATTATGTAGTACTTTTATGTAGTCTATGAAAAATATGCATATTTATACTTAAAGTAAGTGTATATAAAATCCTGAAAAAACATATTTTGCCTTCAGAATTGTTATCTAAGTGCAGTTCTCCTTTTCACTCCACTTGTAGTGTGATGAGTCATGTTGCTCTCCTATATTTTTCCAACAGGAGAGTGTTTAGTACTGATCAACAATCATACTTCCTTATGCTTTGTTAAGACATTCTACATGTGGCTATTGGTGTTATATTAACTTTGCTGGAAGCTTTATTAAAACTAGTACATTTTGGGGGTTGCCAGTTTTACAGTTGATCCCCAGATGAATCCTGGGGATAGAAGAAATCCAAGTGTGGGGGAAAATGAAAAGATGCACAGATCTTTCCAATACAGAGAGAGGGTTGAAGCTGTTGGATGGATCCAAGGGGTACTTTGGGTCAGAGCATTGAATATATCTCTCCCTTTCTGTCATGAAAATGGCTCTGGGGCAATTGCTGATATTTTATCTACAAATTCTGAAGAGTCGTGTTTATCCCCAGTAACTGTAGACTTCTACTGTGTGCTGTGACAACTTAGTATCTGCGAATTTTATTCCCTCTCTCTATCTCAATCTGCTTTGAGGGAGTAGAAGGTTTTACAACCATAAAAACAGTAACTGAAAAGTGTCACCGTAGAACCAGAAAAATAATCAATTTTTAGTATGATGTCACGGTAGAATAAAAACCCACCGTATACTGATTGTCCATTTATCTTTAACAGGGAAAGTCTGCAGAAATAAATTCATTACATTGATATTATCACTCTCAATCATGATATTTGATGCTTCAGTAACAGGAAAACCTTCCCCAGGAGAAGGTTAGATGTTTCAGAGTCTTACAGTAGAAAGATCTTTCTTTCTGCCAAGAGTACATGACTTAATATCTTTAATTTGGGCCATAATTCAAAGCAACTCAGGAAAAGAAGTTACACAAAGTCAGCAAAATAAGCAACAGTAGTATTATCTATTTAGTTCTGTAATATTTCTAATATTACAATTTTGTTTTTCTTGTTGATGACATAGTGTCCTGCAAAATAGCTATGAAATGCTTCTTCCCGTCAAGAGAAAGACAAGTCTTCACAGATATATAATTAATCCACTTCATGCTTTCGTAGCCACAGGTTATGAAACACAAAGCCACACCTCCAGTTCTGTGACCAGTTCTGAGCCCCTCACGACAACAAAGACATCAAGGTGCTGGAGCGAGTCCAGAGAAGGGCAACAAAGCTGGGAAAAGCTTTAAAAAGCAAGTGCTGTGAGAAGCAGCTGAGAGAACTGGGTTTGCTTAGCCTGGAGAAAAGGAGGCACAGGGGTGACTTTATCACTCTCTACAACCCCCTGAAAGCAGGGTATAGCCAGGTGGGGGTTGGCCTCTTCTCCCAAGTAACCCATGAAAGGACAAGAGGACATGACCTCAAGCTGAGAAGTCCAGGAATGACATGGAAAGGGTTGTCAAGCATTGTAACAGGCTGCCCTGGGAGGTGGTGGAGTCAGCAGACCTGGAGGTGTTCAAGAAATGACAGGACATGGCACTTAGTGCTATGGGCTAGTTGCCATGGTGGTGATCAGTCAAAGGTTGCACTCGTTGATGGAGGTCTTTTCCAACCTAAATGATTTTATGATTCTGTGAAATTAGATTTTTCAGGCAAAGGTAACTATATTAAATCCAATAAAATTGAGTGTCAAATGTATTTACTGGAAAGAGGAAATACCTTTGTAAAATTTAAAGACATATTTAAGGATGAGTCTTCAGTTATGCTTACAATAAAATTATATCTAACAGCGACATCCTGTAAAGGCTGGAATGTATGTTTTCATCACTTCTCCTTTTGTTAGTTGCCTCTAATGTTGCTATGTTGCTTCAAGAAGCTGCTATGAAATGCAGCATGTCTAGAAGTGTGTCTGGTAGGCTAATAAAGACATGCTGTCATCACGCTCTGTCTCCCGTATACCTTTTTCTGGTTTTCTGTTATATTAAAAAGTAAACTACATAAAACTATGACTCTAGCACAGATCTACCCTCTTCACTCTTACAGCTGTGTAAGGAAAAACACACAGTCGGCCTTGAGATTTACTTACCCGGAAGTGTATTCAATCCCATTCTGTCTTTCAGCATAATGCATATTTGCTTTTCCACAAGGAAATGAGGTGGGGAATGAAAGAAAAAGCTTTACTGTGGGGGTTTTTCCTTTTCCTTGTGTACAAAGTATGCTGAGGAACCCTGGGTTGATATATTTTTCCTTCACCTCCCAATGAGATAAAGTACCTTAACTGTGAGAAAAGAAGTAAGGACAGCTCCTTCTACAAAATAATTTCCCACTCTAATCAATCAAGAAAACTAATAAAGAAAAAAAATAACCAAACAAAGGAAACACTACCGAAAAACAGTAAGAGTAAATGTTACTACTTGGTCTCACTTTGAAATTTCAGTATCTAAACCCTGGTGACCATGTTAATCTGCATGTCAGCCTACTTTGGCAGGCACTGGGTCTATTCAGAAAGCTGATATAAGTGATATAAGCTACCTCAAAGCCCCATGAAAAAACTAACAACTAGAGGAAATTTGTTAGTGATGTTGTTTTGCACCTGATTTTCAATAATTGGATTTGGAAACCTAAATGTCTCTTATTTGAGCTAAATGATCTAAAAATGGTACTAGAAGGCTGAAGGTCAAAGTAAAAATGTTCAGAAATCACTCAAATTGCTAAGGGACTATTTAAGAGTAACAGAGGCACAGATGGTCTGTACACCACTGAGGAAAAAAAAACCAAAAAGTAAACCATCATGAAGAATTAAACAGACCTAAACCAGTTTCTCTTCTAAAAAGGGGAGCTCTGGCCATGCCAAGTCTAATGAAAATATGGCATGGTAGAAATGATGCATACCAAGTAATCAGCTAGGATATACAGTTACTTAGAAATTCTGATACATGTTGTAATAATGATTTGATAGGTTCATGCAGACCTCCTACAGTACTGAGAGGATAAAAAAGAAATCAAACAAAATAATGAGTGATCTGCTAAGGTACACTAGTTCCATCCTGCTTTATGGACACAATATAGTAGCCCACCATGGTTTCCCTTACCTTGCCCTCAAGGTTAAAATGACATAGCTCAAAAGCGTTTTCCTTGCATAATGGTTCACATTAGTCCTTCAATAGATAAAATTCATGTAAGTTTTCCTTCAACTTGAAGTCATAATTACTCTCTATAACCGGAAACTATTTCTCATAGCATTCTGTGATACTATTCACGGACAATTTAAATTTTAAAAGAACCTGAAGCCATTGGACTTTCCTACCCCACTGTTACAGATTTATTGTACCAAAGTACTTTTCTCAGCAAGTTACTACCACAGAATTACTGTATTTAGATGCTTAATGTATTCTATAAATCATAACATTTAATTAAAATGGTGGCTACTTGGAATACTTTTACAATATATGAAATTAAAAATCTAAGTACTCTACAGCCTGATAATGACTAATCTAGTGACTTTCAAACTGAATGTATCATCTGAGACTGCTCCAAATATTTCCTCTTAAAAAGAACTTTCTGGCTGTGTACTTTACTGGTATAATTCCTAGGGTTTGGAAATGTGCACCTGTTTAGATGATTCAAGGTAGAACTTAGAAACTGAGATATGTAAACAGTTGCTTACTAGCAGTTTTTTTTTTTGTTGGAAGGCTTTTTTGGTTGATTGGGTTTTTTTGTTTGGTTTAATGGGGAGTTTGTTTGTTCATTTGTTTGTTTGTGGGGGTTCTTTTCTGCAGTTGAGTTTTCTCATGGTACAAAACCTAAGGTCCAAAAAAATGACATGGAAATGCAAAGATTTATCTGATATGCCCACACTGTGATATCAAGCTCCATAATTTTGGTATGATTACTTTGGTGAGTAGCTAAGCTACAGATTTACAGTTTTTAAATTCAGATTTAAAGTTAGATAAAGACCCTGGCATATGGAAGGAAAAGCAAGTTTATAACTTGCTTAATAATTACATGATTACGTCATAATTCAAGCATAGGTACACTGAATTACTTTATATATATATTTATATAGATTATAAATATTTAAATTTGTGTTGTTTACATATATATATTATATATTTTTGAATGTTTATATACAAGGACTTTAAAGAAAAACTTGTAATCAGGCATCATAAGGCTGGAAGTAATTCTTGTTGTAATGTAACTGGTAGACACTGATTGTGCAGAAGTGCTTTTCTAACATCCAATTACCTTATATAACTTCATGGCTTCTTTCCATCAAGTCACTCAGAGCTCAAACATCTGGATGTTTTATCTTGTAAGTTGTCTACTGTCACTGATAGTAGTTGTTTCTTAAATGTGATGTAACTCCCCACACAGATTTTCACTGTAATTGACAAAGAAACCCTCTGCAAGGAACAAAAAAGGTGTAGGTCTTCTTGTGTAATGTTTATAGGACAACAAAATCATGATTCCTTATCCTTCCTTCTTCTCTCCCCTGTTTGTGTGTTTGATATGAAAATTGGTTTTTTGCTTCATATGAAAAGATGTCAAAAACAGAAACACTAGAATACATTGCAGCAGATTAGCTTCCTGGTGTTTCAATCCTTTTCTTTCCTGCCATTGATCTGTAGCACCTTATGGTATGATTTGGGGTTGCTTTTGCCTAATATTGACTTGTAAGTTTATTTTTGCCATAAGAAATTTCATTGCAAATGTCTGGGATTTGCTAGCCATCTTATGAGATGGATGAGAGCTTTTTATGAAAGTTTCTGCACTGGTGGATCTATTTATGTAGTAGAACTTGTAAGCTAATTTTTATAAGAGGGTATGGAAAGGATACTGGCCTGTTACACAGGTCTGAGGAGAGGCTTTGCTACATATTCTCTGAACTCTAAGGAGTTGGATAAGGTACATGTGTATTGAACCTGTATACACAATTATTTTTTACTCATTTTGAAAAGGTAAAAGGTGAGTATTGAAAAGGAATTGCATATTGGTGGTCTTCATGTGTATTACAAATAAATTCACTTCTAGTGGCTTCATCTGCGGTTTTAAATACTGAAGTCAAATGCAAAATGTAAAATATTAAAGGAAACCTGCATATTTTAAACTCTTTAGTGACACAATATACAATTCTGTGCCTATAAATTTAAAATAATGTAATTCAGAAACGCCTGTGCACAGTCAGCTGGTGATCATGTATTTGCAAAGGGTGAAAATTTCCTCTGAGACGTGCAACAGCAGCAATAATTTCTCTTTCAGACACATTGCCAAGTGGCTACTAGAGATCAGTCTGACATACTCAAATTTGTTTTTCAACTCTAGAAAATAAACCCCAAACTCCTAGAAGGAAGTCACACATAAAATTTCATTGGTTATGTCATGCCATCTGATAAGATGGCAGACATAAGTAGGCAAGTAAATGTAAACAATCTAAAAAGGCTTCATAAGTCTTCAGCTCTGCATAGAAAATTGCAAAACTTTTATTTTCTCTTTTATTTAATTTTATTTTACTTGTTAAACAAGTAAAACATTCAAGTCAATTGTCAGCTAAGCACACCATAGTTCAGACAATGGAAATCGAAACTTTGTTGATTATTAAATAAATTAGGGATACTGAGACTGTGGTAAGTTGTTGGAATTGAAAATATGGGAAAAAAACTTTGATTCTATGGGAAAAATTATAATGAAGTGAACAATTATATCATCATTGAATCATAGAATGGTTTGGGTTGAAAGGGGCCTTAAAGATCATTTAAAATTCCAAGCCCCCTACTGAGGGCAGAGATGCCTTTCACTAGACCAGGTTGCTCAGAGCCCCATCCAATCTGACCTTGAACACTTCCAGGGATGGGGCATTTAAAACTGCTCTTGGCACATGATTCTAGCATCTCACCACCCTCACACTAAAGATTTTTTCCTAATATCTAACCTGAGCCTACTCTCTTTCCGTTTGAAGCCATTCCCCATTATCCTGTGTTCTTGTAAATAGTCTCTCCATCTTTCTTGAAGGCTCCCTTCAGGTACTGGAAGGCCACAATTAGGTCATCTCTAAGATGTCTCTTTTCCAGGCTGAACAAACTAATTCTCTCAGCCTTTCCTCTTAGGAGAGGGGCTCCATCCCCCTGATCACCTTGGTGTCCCTCCTCTGGACTTACTCCAACAGGTCCATGTCCTTCCTGTGCTGGGACCCCAGAGCTGGGTGCAGTGTTCCAGGTGGGGTCTCAGCAGAGCAGGGCAGAGGGGCAGAATCCCCTCCCTCCCCTGCTGCCCACGCTGCTTTGGATGCAGCCCAGGGCACGTTTGGCTCTCTGGGCTGGGAGTGCCCGTGGCTGGGTCATGTCCAGCCTCTTGTCAGCCAGCACCCCCAAGGCCTTCTCACAAGGGCTGCTCTTGATCAACAAAGTCTGCAGTGAACCACAGCATAATAGCACTGAATAAGTCAGGTGTATCAGAGTTTACATTTAAAACTCTGCATTTAAAAGCTGAACTTTAGAGTAACCTTTATTCATGTAATACAGCACTCTTCTATAGATTGACTTCCTCAAATTGCAAGCACTCTATAAATTAAAACACAGGTTTAGTTTCATGAGTCCGTAGTTAACCTCAGCAATACAGTTTTCTGTCAGTATAGCCAGTATTGTCTCTGCTACATTTTATAAAATTTGCTCTGAAGTTAATGAGACAGATGAATTCCCTTTGTTTATTCTGTCTGATTTCAGTTATTTATCAGCTGATGATTATGGCCACTGTAATAAAGTAACTAGGAAACAATCAACCTGTCGGAACCCACGACATGTCTCTGTCTAATTTAGGGGACCTGACACCCCAAAATGGGGGTGCCCCAGAGGGCACTGCCTTTGATCTTTGTCCTTGGAGAACTTTACCAACTCTAAGAGATGGATTGCAANAAAAGCGCTGAAGTCTCTCTCGCTCGTGTGCCAAGGCCGACTGAGGCCGGGCACCGACATCAACCCAATGGAGAATCTAAATGAATTTGAACTTTTTTGGCCAGTATAAAAGAAAAAAAAGGAATACTTTTTCTTTGGCAAATGAAAACTGCATTTGTTAAGTAACAGAGTAAACTTGAACTGAGAACCCTTAGGTACTGGAAGGATGGTTTCAGGGCTTCCTAAAGCCTTCTCTGCTCCAGGCTGAACAACCACATCTCTCTCATCCTGTCTTCATCATAGGAGTGCTCCAGCTCTCTAATCATCTTCATTGCCCTCCTCTGGACTTACGCCAAAAAGGCCATGTCCTTTTTATTTTGGGGGCCCCAGAGCTGGGTGCAGTACTCCAGGTAGGGCTTCATGAAAATGGAATAGAGGGGCAGAATCATCTCCCTTGTCCTGTTGGCCACACTTCTTTTGATGTGTCCCAGGATACACTGCCAGCTTAGGTTTTGCTTGTCCTCCACCAATACTCTCAAGTCTTTCTCCTTAGCATTGATCTCATTCCATTCTCTGCCCAGCCTGTATTTGTGCTTGGGATTGCCCTTACCCACATGTAGGAACTTGCACTTGGCCTTCTTGGACTTCATCAGGTTTGCATGTACCCGCCTCTCAAGCCTGTCCAGGTCCCTCTGGATAGCACCCCTTCCCTCCGGTGTGTTGATTGCACCGCACAGCTTGATGTCATCAGCAAACTTGAGGGGAGTGCCCTCAATCCCACTGTACATGTTGCTGAAAAAAATGTTAAACAGCACCTGTCCAAATACTGAACCATGAGGAACACCACTCATCACTGCTCTTCTCTTGGGCATCAAGCCATTGACACACTGAGCGTGATTTGTCAATACCTTATCCACATAGTGGCCCATCCTCAGTCCATGTCTTTCCAGTTTAGAGACAAGGATGTTGAGCAGCACAGTGTGAAATGCTTTGTATAATTCCAGGTACATGATGACACTTGCTCTTTCATTGTTCAAAGCTGTAACCCCATCATAGAAGGCCACCAAACTCGACATTCACTATTTGCCCTCAGTGAAGCCCTGTTGGCTGTCATCAATCACCTTCTTCCTTTCTGTTGGCTTTAGCACTGTTTCCAAGAGTGTCTGCTTCATGATCTTGCCAGGTACTGATGTGGGACTGATTGGCCTTTAGTTCCCTGAGGTTTCCTTACTTTCTTTTTTAAAAATGGGTGCTATATCTCCCCTTTGCTAGTCAGTGGGAACTTCACCAGGATAGCATGGCATCTCAAATACAATGAATAGTCACTCAGCTACTTCCTTTGCCAGTTTCCTCAGGACTCACTGATGCATCTCATCAGGTCCCTTGGACTTGTGCATCTTCAGGTTCCTTAGATGTTCTCAGTCCTGATTGTCTCCTAGAGCAGGCAGTTTTTCAATCTCCCTATCACAGCCTTTTCCCTCTGTTACTTGAGGAATGTGACTGAAGCACTTGTGGGTGAAGACCAAGGCAAGAAATCCATTGAGTGTTTTAGCCTTCTCCATATGTTGGGTAACCAGATCCTCTGCTTCTAGAAGACACACACGTTTGATAGAAAATATTATTGACTGTATCAGATATAAGACAAGTATCTCTTGTACAACCTATTTCAAATCAACAAAATATCCATCTACCACACTGCATAATGCAACAATCACAAAACATTTTCATGTATGGATATGTATGGATATTGGTAGATACATCAAAGTGGTAACTACCAATCAGTGCCTTGTAAATCATGCATTTGTTTGTCTGTGTCATGACTCATAAAGTTACTGTGATACAATTCTTCGATATGAAAGAATGTTGGGTGATTGTGATCCCACTCAAAGTCTAAAAAAATACTTTCTTATGCAAAATTAAAGCAAGATTAAACAAATTGCAAACACCTCCTGATGCTAAAAATGACTATAGGTAACAGTTCATGTTGGTTAGAAATCCTAATGGTTGAGACTTCTATAAAAAAGCTCAAACAAGATGTCATATATAAGTTTGAGAACACAACCCTATTTATTGGATTTGTAGAACTGGTTGTTTTCATTTAGAATGCTAATCCTTCATTTATACAATGCTTTTAAAAATTTGTAGGCTGTATTTCTTTTGAGAGAAAAAAGGTAACATATTAAGGAAGTAGAAGTAAGAGACTTAGTGGCTCTTTATGCATAAGAAATATTTAAATTCAATTACAAAAATGTATTTTATCAAGGAAAAAAATAACTCCATGTGAATAATTTGTGATAAAAGGCACTACTGTAGTACCAGTTGTTTGTTTTTTGAATGAGGATTTTGGGGTAAGAAAGAAAGAAAAAGAATAGTGACAATAAAAAATGTTGACATCTCACAATAGTGGAATAAACCTGTACTGCTGGTTGGAAGTTGCTTCGCATTTATATAGAAGTCTTATTTGGAGAGTGCAAATCATGCAGAGTTGATACACCACAAAACTGGTGAAGGGTCTGGAGCACAAGTCTTACGAGAAGGGGCTGAAAGGGCTGGAGGTGCTTAGCCTGGGGAAAAGGAGGCTGCAAGGACATCTTATTCCTCTTTAGCTACCTGAAGGGAGTCTGTAGCAAGGTGGGTGTTGGTGCTTTTTCCCAAGTAACAAATTTAAGGACAAGTAGAATGGCCTCAAGTTTCACCTGGTGAAATTAATTTGGATATTAGGAAAAATTTCTTCACTGAAAGGCTAGTCAGGCATTGGAACAAGATGACCAGGAGAGTAGTTTTAAATACCTGGAGGTATTAAAAAAAACCTATGTAGATGGGGAACATAATTTAGTGGTATACTTGGGACTGTTAGGTTAATGGTTGGACACTCAGGGTCTTTTCCAACAGAAATAATTCTGTGAATAATAGCATTTTGTTCCTTGGTGGTAAAAAAAAATAGCTGAACTGCCACAATGTCACAGGAATAGTTGAATTACTACAATAACTTCTGTCCATTAAATAGCACTATATAGCATGAAGTGAACACTGGAATGAAAGACAGGTACATTTGTGTCTTTTGTCCTGTACAGAATGGAAAAACAGTACAGCAGCTGACAGCATGCAGTCAGGCAGGTGGGAGTTGGGAACAGAAGAAATGAAGAAAATAAGATGCGAGAGTGAGTTAGAGGGAGCACGTATTTTCCTGAAGCAGCTTAATAAATAGCTTTTATAAAATAATGGCTGTTGTTTCCACCCCTGCATTTATCTTAATTATATTAAATACCACTTTAAACTCTTGTTTATAGGAACATTAATTTGATTAGATCTCTAATTTTAAAATATCTGCTATTATATTGCAGATGCTGTAATGATTTTCTGTATACTTTTTTCAATCTGTTGTTTGAAGAGGTCTTGTTTAGTTCCACTTATGACAAGCTATTAAAATTCCTGTGGTATTTCAATTTAGGCTGACACCACAGCCAAAGATGCTGTGCTTAGGGGGTAGATTGTATAAAATAACATGCTTGAAGGCCATAATAGTGGTCATTGGGATGTGTTTACAACAGCATAGAAGAGCTACTTTACCTTGGTCTTCCATCCTGCTTTTTTAATACCATTTATTACGTGGTTCACTGCAAGATATTTCTGATGCTAGTCTTCCTGAGGACATACTGAGAAGACAGGATATGCTTAAATTGTTCAAACTACCTGATGTAGACAGAAAATGAAGTGTTCTGGGGTGCTTCCTTTCTATACTATCTTCTTCAGTACTAGATGGGAAAGGATTTTTTTCCGATGTCACATGTGACGGTATTAGCCAGGCTTGAAATTGCTGTGACTGATATAATAGAGTCAAAAGATAACTCATCTGTAGGCCACTGGTAGCTGGGCACTTGATGGAACACGAGTTGTTCATGGAAGCTGATTTCTAAAGTTTTGGATAGCAAGCAATTGGTGTCCTTTCTCAGTTAAAAGCATGTGAAGTTTGCTGAAGCTGAATGAAACCAAGTAGTAAGATTGCCAACTTATCTGCTTGCTGCTTGAAAACGTATACCGAAAAGAATGTATTTCTCATGAAGGGTTCCATCTTCATCTTACAAAGTGAGAAATGGATTTTATAATCTTCATGTAAAGCCAGACAGAGAATAAAAAAAAAATCCCATTATTTCAAACAAACCAGAAATTTATACCTACCATGTTTTTTGAAGAACTTAATTCTTTCCCTGATATGTAGGTTTCGAGAAGCCCGTTGTTGTTTTCTGAAAATCAGTTTGCTTCTGTTCCCCTACCTTTTAATTTTGTGAGGTATCAGTCAGGGAACAGAACATAGTGACTGAAACTACAAAAAGAAAGACAAGACTTGTTCTTTTTTTTCCTCTGGGAATGAATTTGGATTTTCTTTTGCTGTTCACACAAGCTGACCTCTAACTTATCCAGGTCACTGTCACAAAATTACATTTTCTAGACTTGTGCCTTTGATTTTGTAAAGAACTCTCTGTTGTGTATGTATATGTATTTGCCACCAATGCTATTAGACATCTTTGATACTTATGTTCTTATTATTGTTTTTGCTTTCTGGTTCTATCTGTGGGATTATAAAGTTTTCTTTTTGGAACTTGTCAAGTATTTTCTGCCAAATATTTAATTTTTATTTAACAACATTGTCATTGAAATAGTGTACAAAGTATAATATAATTTTTAAATTTTTCTTTTTATTAGAAAGATAAGGAAGTCAGGTAGATGTGATTATTTTAGGTCACCTAGCCAGCCACTGTCAACTGTTCAGAATAGCAGTCAGCTGCCAGTGCATTATTTGTTTTTTTATTGGATAAGTACATTAGGTAGTGCTTAGATACTTTATTTGTATTTTCATTTCAAAATGTCCATTCTAACCTTTGAGTCAAAGTCCTGTCTTAGGGCTTGTAACAAGGTAAATACATTTCAATTTTAAGTAACTTTTAACTTTTTCCAAATATTTGCAGGAGGTCAATAATGTGGATAATGAAATCAAGCACAAGAAAAGTAAACTAGAATTGGAGGATTGGAAATAAAGTAGCTTACAGCCCAAGGATGACATGTTTTAGGTCAACATGTCTGGGTTCCTTTCTCCATAACTGTAAAGGTAAAGGCCTTGAAATTTTAGTCAATTTCCTTTCAGATTAAGTGTTGTTTGAATGGAGATTACTTTTGCTCAGTCAAGGATAGGATACAAGAGATGTGGCATACAGTAGAGTGAAGGAAAGTGTAGTAATTTTCCGATTATACCTGTTTTCATTTAAAATTCACAAAACATGATAGATACCAGAAACAGTACTTGGATGTTAGAAGTCTACTGTGGCCTAGAAATGAAATCATAATTACATGCACAAAATTAAATTCTTTCTTTATTCTCATGGAGAATCACAGCTACAATTGCAGAGTCTTGGCTGTAATAAATTCCTCAAAACAAATATAATCCTCCAGTATGATGTATACTCCATATTGTACAGTCACAGGCTCCAATTTCCATTTTTTCCTTCTGGAATGCACGTTCTCATTCATTTTTATATTATCTCAGCACTAACTGTAATATGTTATAATATTCCACTCCCTATATCTATTTTCAATCAGCTACACTTTCTAAAGCAATTACCTTTGGGTGAAATACTCTTTTTGTATATATATAATATTGCATTTCTTAAACTTCTTGTAAAGTTTTAGATGAAAATAAAATTTGGAGTAGGAATAAAGACGAAAAAATTGTTTTAATTTTAAATAAACACAAACAACAATACTGAAAGGATGAGCTTCCCTGCCAATCTACCTCTTTCTTAAAATTTATTGTTTACTGACTTTCCTGTCTCTTGAAGTTTGTTTAGTGGTAAGTGAACATCCATCTTTTCAAAGTCAGTTTTGGTTTTGTGGAAATACTGTTTCCCCGCTTAATAAGATAACCGGGAGCAGTGACCACAGAGGGTAAGCTGTGCTGAATCAATTGCCAATTTTTCCCAAAAAATCTTCATAGACAATCAGATGAAATTTGAGATAGTAAAATGAACTGGAAAGTGGCTGAACTGACAAGTGTAAAGGTTTGTAACAAGTGTCAAGGGGTCCAGTTTAAGACTGGCCTATAGTGATGGAACCATGGAGTGGATATTGTGGCCAGTGTCTTGAAACTCTTCATTACTGACCTACGTGATGGATCAGAGTGCACCCATGGCAATTGGTACATGACAGAAAGCTGGGAGGACAGGCTGACACACCAGGTGGGTGTGTCACCATTTAGAGGGGCCAGGACAGGCTGGAGAAACAGGTTAACTGGAACAGTAAGAAGTTCAATAAAGAGAAATGCAAACTCATACACCTACAGAGGAGCAGCCACAGGCACCAGAATAGGCTGAGGTTTCCTCAGCAGGAAAGCAGCCTAATGGAAAAGGACCTGGGCATCCTGTGCATGAGGAAAAGATTAATAAAATGTGCTATTTATTGCATCATTGAGAGTGGCTAGCCATGGGCTGTTGCTCCAGTCATCCTTTTTATTCAGTTCACCATTTTCCTAATCCCGTACCTTTCATTCCTGATCAGTTGTTTTGGTTGTGCAGAATTTTTAATTTATCAGAAATTCACAGTTTTCCCTCTAAGCCTTATCCATAATAGCACGCAAGGCTAAAATAACAAAAGGGAAAAAATCCTATGTCTACATCATTCTCGCGTCTTCCCTTGACCTTTTCTAGCCAACGAGTACCTGAAACCCAAATTGTTTTTTCATATAAACTGTAACATAGCAGAAAACTTAGGTAGTTGGAAGAATTATTTCTGGAAGAAACTATATTGTCATGAAAATTACATTTCTTCCTCAAAATCTGAATGCATTTCCTTGACAACAAGTCATTCTGACCTTAGTGCTGTCAGATATGAAAATTTCAGTGTGTTAAACTGGCCTGGTAAAAGTCATTGCAAGGTCAAACAATGAACAGGAAAAAAAAAAATCAGAGTTGATTTCTGGTTATGTTTATGCTATTAGAGAACCCCAAATTTCTTAACATCAAAAGGTTATTGAGCATCGGAAGTGGCTGCTCCAGGACGTGGTTGAATTACCATCCCTTGGGGGTACACACACATGTGGCATGCTGGGACATTGTTTAGTGGTGGACTTGGCAACATTAAGCTTACATCTGACTCATTGATCCTAAAGGTCTTTTCCAAACTAAATGATTCCAGAATTCTATAAAAATCTAACTTAGCAGCTGTATTTAGATTTTTGTTTGAAATATTTGTTCAAAATAACCAAGATTTTAAAATGATGAATGAAACAGATAATTGATCATTGTATATTTTCAACTGAGATGTACATGAATGCAAAGCAACTGGCAAAAACAAGAGTTTGAATGTCAAATATAAATAAACTGTAGTGGTTGGGGTGACAATAGATTGATGCATTCTTACAACATGACTGGAGGTTACAAAATGTCCAACAATATCTTTCAATACCTGATAAAGCCTTTTTTTCCTCCCCCCCCCCCCC